>CAHIKZ030000894.1:400000-415000 GCA_903632075.3 Acanthosepion pharaonis | reverse complement strand
GTAAAAGTAGTCAACTGCTAGAAGTGAGTCAAGTGAATTCCACAATGAATCTCCGACTGCGGGGTATCAAACGCCAAACGTGGCCAGATATGGCACAAGGCCGAATTTAATGTGGGGTATCCGATCCCGTAGGCTCGGCCAAAACATTCCCCGTAGACCCCGTATAAAGCGGGGTCGGGTAGCTGTTTCCCGAGACGAGACTCTGCCCGTCGACATAACCTCGTCTGAGGAACCTCTCTGCCCGGAGGCAGACAGTTTGACCAGCACAGCTGGAGACGAATCTCCAACTGCAGACCAACATACAGTATTTAGTACTGTAATTATGTGAATGGGGATATACCAATTATCGTCCGTAGGTATGCTACAACAGGCAGGAAGTAATGGTCGTGCTAACTAACGAAGATAGGAACAAGCAGAATTATAATAGGATAATGTTGAGTGTCATCAGATCTTTTGCGGAAGTGTATTTTCGCAGAAAATAAGCTTATAATTTCAAATCTGCGTAGAAAAAGCATAGATAAAGATTTAGTAAAAACCGTTTTTAACAGTTTAAAAATGAGAAAAAGTACAGGTGTATTGACTTAATTTAACGTGTCGCTTCAGTTGTCTTTTGATCTCGAGCCGCTCTTTGGAAAAAAGGAGTCGCTTGGCGTAAATTTGTATTGACAAGTTGGCAATTTTTTTTAGTCGACTGACCACGACCTAGTGCAAAGTCTTGACATTCAAGTGATACAACTCATTTTCCTTAACTAACAGCGCATAGATTCAAAAGGCGCAGCGGAATAGCCAATCATGCCTTCCAGAAGCTTTTTTCTTTTACGCGTCATGTTCCTTTAACAGAGACGGTGCGTACTACCCACGAACTGCTCGACTAGGAATCATCGTGATTGGAGGCCCCGGACAGAACTTTGTGAGCCTCGATATCTTATCAACATTTCTTTTGTTTTTGTTTTTCCCACACGCATTTATACGTTACAAATTAAATTAAGCACAGCTGATTATTAAAGGAGAAAAAGTTTTCGCGGATTCTGACGTCATTCTGGAGTCTCTTTTTCGTCCAAATTCGTAAATTTGTTTTGCTCACACTAAGTATCGAAAAAAAAACACCTTACAAAATTCACTATTTTTTATTCATTATGTGTTAAAATTATTCAACTTTTTGACAAGAAAAATCTCAATTTGATGTTAAAAAATTGCCGCAAACGTCTTTGATTTATTTAAGATGGGATTTTTTATTATGACATGTCTTTAATTTGTATTTAGATACATTGTATTTATTTCAAATTTTTTCAGTTGAATTGTTCACCTATATTGCTTATGATCCATTATTGTACATAATTAGGCCACAATTTTATATATATATATATATATATATATATATATATATATATATATATATATAATTAAATAAGCTACTAACGTTATGTTCGCTTATTTTGATCCTGATCCTTTCATATTCACAAATATTTTTCTGTATATTACAATTAAATGAGGCAAGAAATGCACTGTAACAGCGAGAATCACTTTTATTACCCAAGTACTTTCCATCTCTTTCTAAGATCATCATCAGGGGTGCAAATGATAAGGCAAAAACTGTGTGTAGCTAGTCATGACTGAATTTTTCTTTTGCATTTAAATGCTATGGATGACAGTTATGCTTTAGCACTCATTAAAACGTGAATAGTTATCCATTATGGATTTTTTTTTTTCTTTTATGCTTGAATGTCAGGATCGAGCATGCGTGAAAACTGTTCTTTTTATAGTCATTCAGGAACATTATTACAGTATTCGTAGCTGATTCTATTCAGTGTCGGCTTCAACTTTTTAATGGGGATTGCTTCGAGGATATGCAATTTTAATTTGTTATTTTCTTGGTGTAGGACAGTTGTGTTATCAATCAGTATTTTTCTGTACTATGAATGTTGTCAGGAATGTTGGTGTAAATGTCTCGCAATAGACAAATTGTGAGACATGTGTAGGGTGTGACGAAACCATCTTTAATATATATACATATATGTGTGGGGGGGAGAACTCGTTAAGTAAATAATCCAAAGTTCTTTAGTATTTTGTTATTTTTTAAAAAAAATAGTGCTCGATACAAAAGTAGAGCATAAATATAATTATTTTTATTTATTTAAAAATATGATTCCAACGCTACACAAGAGTTCTCATTTGTTTTGAAACATGAGAACTCTTATGTAGCGTTGGAATCATATTTTTAAATAAATAATTACATATATATATATATATATATATATATATATAGGATTAATACAAATAAAATGTGTCACCTAGCTGATTGATGTTATATTCAGCACCACGACTCCAGAGTTTCATAGATTAAACTTTTTGTAATTTGAACAATTACAAAAAGTTTAATCTATGAACCAGGAGGTTTCAGCATTTTTTTTTAAGCGTTTCACCCCAAGCAAGGCGGGAAGCCACTAGGACGCAAGGGGTTACAGAAGATTTGGAGCAAGATCAGATAGGAGTGATAGAAGAAAGGATGAGGAGAAGGATAGTGGATAGATCAAGGCAACTGGAGATGTCGATTGACATTACATTTGAATAGTTGGAGATTATAGCTCTCAGGGAAACTGGAATAGGGGAAGGGAGTTTCACAGGCGAGAGGTGTGAGACATGAAGCTATTGGCGTAGAAGAGACGGCTACATTTAGTAGTTTCGACAGTGAAAGGGTGAGAACGGGATGCCAGCCTCGTAGGGTGTTTGAATTCATGAAGTCTGGGAACCAGCGAATGCAGCTCCTCGGAGCAATTACCATGAAAGTATTTGTAAAAAAGACAGAGAGAGGCGACGACGCGTCTGTGAGAGAGCGACTGTAGACGAGATGCCAGAACAGGGCCAATTATATTGCATATCCGCCTCTGGAGCTTATCTAGAACCCCGAAGCAAACAGAAGGGGCTCCAGACCATATATGGCAGCAATACTCCATGACTGCCTATTTTCTTATTTTTCGTTAACTTTATACGAAGTTTGATGGAATTAATTTATGCGATCTGAGCATCTACTCAAACATGAGTATCCATTAAAATAACGTTTAAACAAATAAATTACAAATATGTCGGATTTCCCCTTCATGGAAACAGTTAATATCTGCTGCGATTTTCTTTGTCCCTTCCAGATGTTCCTGAAGTAATTTTTGTGGAATTGATGAAATTTGCCACTTCAATATGATGTATCGTCAAATTGACGGGGTTGTCATGGGTTCCCCTTTGGGTCCTGCGTTGGCGTATATATTTCTTGGGTTTTATGAGCATATATTATTTAATGATCCATTATATCCCTCTTTGTATCGTCGCTATGCTGATGGCACATTTTGCTTATTTAATGGTGAAGCTGAGGCTGATCATTTTCTCACCTCCACTAATAATCTTCATCCTTCTTTGAGGTTTACCGTTGAGAAAGATGTTAACTCTAAACTTGATTTCTTGGATGCATTGGTGCATCGAACGACCAACATCTTTTCGTACCTCAGTTTATAGAAATTCTACTTTTTTCGGGTTTTATACACGCGTTGGGATTCTTTTTGCCCTAAGAAGCGCAAAATAAACCTTATAAAACCTTTAACGCATAGGGCATTGATGATTTGTTCTGAAGTGTTCCTCGATAGTGAGATCAGTTTTATAACGAGAACCTTATGCGATAATGGGTATCCACCCATTGTTGTCAATTCGGTAATTCATGACTAGATTGCTAACTTCAGAAAAATTAAGCCGTGGAAATATTAAGCCAGTTATTATGGTAAAATGTCTCTGGATTGGAGAAACTGGTGAAAACCTAACAAAGCAGATTTCTTTAAATTTGCAGAAGTGTTACTTTTCTGCCGAGATGCGTGTTGTATTTGGTAGATCGATTCTATCTTTTAGTCGTAAGTTCTGTAGTTTATAAGTGTTGTGTCGGAAACCTACCACCCCTCTTGAAGATGGACTTTTCTGCGAACGAAGACTTTAAATGGTGGCATGTCGGGAGATAGATAGACAGTGAAGTTCTTAGCTGAGCTAGTTATTGACTACTCCAGCGATTTCTGTACCTTTTTACCAACCTATTAAAACCCTTTTTATTGTTACGTGTTATTTGGCGTTTGTCTCTACTAACCCCAAATCAACATCATGACAATAAGTAAGATTGTAACTGTGGTGTCAGTTACATAGAGAGAATTACTTAGTGGCTTGATACTAGAATTAAACAACATGTTCCATTGAAAATCAGGAACCATACCTGACAACAAAATGAACTTATCCGCAATACTTACCGTTCCTCAATTTGCGAAGATCTGATTAATAGCAGAAAGTATGCTATGGAATTTAGTGTGGATTGCTTCTCCGTTTTATCCATTTCACATTCACTATTTCATTTGAAAGTACTAGAGCCGGTTTACATGAGGTCTCGCAGACTCTCGTTGTGTTTAAATGCAACGCCAATCGCCATTTTCTGATGTTTTGAACCCTGTTCATCTTTTATCCTTTCCTCATACCCCCGATACACAGTTTTTATCTCCCCTTCACTTTATGTCACCCCACGCGAACCAGTGGAACTCCCGCACTGCTTGGGGTGAATTGCTTTTAATTAAAATATAAATATAAATATAACAACTCCTCATCTCAGAAATTCAAACATGAATTTTCTTTTGGCATTTACCTTATTACAAGTGGCAAAGTATTTACGACGCACAAAACTCATTTATTTTGTTGTTGTTTTTTTATAGATTTTTTTTCTATCTTTTCCCGCTTTTTTTTTTTTTGTCTGTTTGTTTAGTGATTTGTTGTTTTTTTTATAAGTTAAGCGAGTCACTTCACATGAATTGAATTAACTCTAAATAATGAGCCTCTCCAACCCCACCGAAAAAATCTAATGAATTAAAAAAAACGATTGTATTAATGACATTTTCTTTTCTTTTTTTATAATAATGTTTATAATAATGTTTACCCAAAACCACTCGCGGTAGATGTTTACAGAGTAAGAGGTAATGACGTACAGTTTATGAAGATAAACGTTTATATTTATATATATATATATTATATATATATATATATATATATATATATATAGTTAAACGTTATATATATATATATATATATATAGTTAAACGTTATATATATATATATATATAGTTAAACGTTATATATATATATATATATATAGTTAAACGTTATATATA
The DNA here is from genome assembly GCA_903632075.3 of Acanthosepion pharaonis. NCBI lineage: Eukaryota > Metazoa > Mollusca > Cephalopoda > Sepiida > Sepiidae > Acanthosepion > Acanthosepion pharaonis. Next base: position 409,820 of record CAHIKZ030000894.1, on the reverse strand, counting down.
TATATATATATAGTTAAACGTTATATATATATATATAGTTAAACGTTATATATATATATATATATATATATATATTAAACATTATATATATATATATATATATATATATATATATATATATATATATATATATATATATATATATATATAAACGGAATAATTCCCAGAGAGTCCGTCTACGGAACTCTAGAGTCGCGATGCTGAAGATACCATCAATCAGCTAGATGACATTTTTTTATTACTTCTATTAATTATATATATATATATAGTCGACTCTCCCGTCGAATTCGACGTATGAGGGTCAGGCAGATCAGCTCCCAGGAAACCGACAGCCCGACAACAGCACAAGAGAATTGATTATAGTGGTGAAGGTTTCGTGCAGGACCATCCACACTTTTTGAAGGGCCGAATACAAAGACCTGGTGCACTAAGTTCCACAAGGTCCCCAAACGACCCTCTGCAGGTTTTGAATTCAGAGTTGTCCTTCTCCTAGACCAGTTGCCATCCAAGGCTATAGAACCCAGTCTGTCCAGCTATTTACCCATAGCTGGAGGGAGAAGAAGAGGATTCACACCTTTCCCAAGAGTATTAGCACGTCATATATATATATATATATTTGTCTGACGATCGCTATAGCGTGAAACAAACTCACATCTATCCAATCAAATATATATATATATATATATATATTATTATATATATAGTTAAACGTTATATATATATATATATATATATATATATATATATATATATATATATATATATATATATATATATATGTAATTAAAGTAATAAAAAAAAAATGTCATCTCGCTGATTGATGGTATTTTCAGCATCGCGACTCTAGAGTTCCGTAGACGGACTCTCTGGGAATTATTCCGTTCACTCGACAGGGTGTATCAGCAATTGACTGCTTATACTTCTCGATTTTTCTTGTTTTATATGCACTTTTTATTGGTGCAAGTCCATTTTTTTTTTTTATAATGTGTGTGTGCGTTCACGCGCATGCGCCTATGCGCCCGTCTACGCACATGCGCGCACGTGTACTATATAGGATTAATACAAGTATAAATTTGTCACTTAGTCGATTCAGTACACCGACTCTAGAGTTCCGTCAACTCATTTTTGTTATTTTTATAAGACAAGTTAATTTATGTACTATTTATTGGTGTTAGGTCGATTTTTTTTCTTTGTGTGTGTGTGTGTGTCTGTGTCTGTGTGTGTGTGTGTCTGTGTGTGTGTGTGTCTGTGTGTGTGTGCGTGTGTGTGGAAAGTCGTAGTTATTTGTCCTTAATCATTACTTCATTGTCTCCTTGCACTCCCTCCCTATTCCACTTCTTCCTTCTTCTTTTTCCTCTCCTTCGGCTCTGATTTTTTTTTTTTTTTTCTTATCTCAGACAATTTGTTTTGGAAGTTTTGGAAAATATAGATATATTCTGTTTGTTATATATCTATTTCTTGTTTAAATAATTTTTTTATTAGGTTGGTGCAAAATAATGACGTAATAATGTCGATTTTGACGTATTTTTTAACGTCAAAAACGACATTATTACGTCATTATTTTTGCACCAACCTAATAATTCATTCTGAAATCGCGAAGTATATGGTCATTGGTATATTAAGGCAGCAAGTATTCGTCCAAATAATTTTTTTATTAAATTCCATCAACAAATCCTGACTTTCTAATTTTTATTGTATTTTTACAATTTTTGGACAAGACGTTGCATGTTAGCATCAAAATTGTGGATAAACTGTTTGAAGCTTATATTTGTTCAAATAATTTGAACTGCCTCAGTCATTTATGTATTTGGTTGGTGCATAATTATCAGGCATTTTTGTAGGTGAGTTAATTGTTAATAATAATTGCTGTTTTGTTTACTTTTTTAATAAAAATATTATTTTATTTTCAGGTTATAAAAATGCGTATCGATAATCATACGCCCCGAAATAATCATTTAAAAATGTTTTTGTTGAACCATTACGTTTTTTTTTTTTTTGTTTTTGGTTTGTTTGTTTTTTCATAATAAATATTCTTTAAAAACGCCTGATAATTATGCACCAACCCAATAAAATATGTTTCTTGATAATGATTGAGATAGTGAAAAATATTTGAGCCAAAACAAAAAAAACAAACATCATTTGTTCATTAGTTTTATTAAGAAAGATAATATTCTGTATGAAAGACTCAGAAATTAGTGCACATTCTTTATATTTTTACCTTAATAACCTTACCTTAATTTACCTTACTTATTCTTGTAATTTAAAACCGCATTCTTTAAGTCAAACTAATAGTCAAACTTATTACAAGGACCAACTCATGCATTAAGGGCATTGTTTTATAAAAGATTGCTTATATTTAAATTCCTAAATATGTCACATCTGTATTTCTTGCAGCATTTATTACAGTTTATGGTATAAATTCTTACTTCAAGTTTTTTAGCTTCATATTATGTTATATTAAATCTTATTGCTTTTGAAGATGTTACAACAATCTTTATATTTATTAGGTTGGTGCAAAAATAATGACGTAATAATGTCGTTTTTTGACGTATTTTTTAACGTCAAAAAACGACATTATTACGTCATTATTTTTGCACTAACCTAATAGTTATTTCATTTTTTTTTTTTTTTTTAAATTTTCCTTCCTCTGTCATTTATTAAGTTGGTGCAAAAATAATGACGTAATAATGTCGTTTTTTGACGTATTTTTAAGGTCAAAAAACGACATTATTACGTCATTATTTTTGCACCAACTAAAAACGACATTATTACGTCATTATTTTTGCACCAACCTAATAATTTGGATAAAGTCTGTCTTTGTTTTTCTTTGTAGTCTTTATTGAATTGGTAGGTAGTATTATGTATTTATAGTACTTATTTTCCTGGTTTGGGGAATAAATGTGTTTGCCATATAAGCACAAATGTCTGAATAATACATATAGGAAATGATGCAATTTCCCATCAAGTTAGGCTCTCGAAAAACCGGATCAACTTTGGCGTAATTCTTAATATATAAAAACCGCCTATGCATGTTTTCCAAAAAATTAAAACGCTCGACCACATATTTCGACCAATTAGGTGTACAAAAAATACGCGGTCGCTTTATAAGAAATTTGTTGAGCTAACGCGCGCGCATGCGTGATCCCAGCAGAACTTCTTTTTTTTAAATGAGAATATTGTCAAACCGCTTCAGAACAGCTTACTTGTCTGGCAAGATGAAATACAACTGTAGCGGTATTAACGGCCTAAATCAACCCGCACATTTTTTTTTTTTTCCTTTTTCTTTTTTTTTTTTTACTTTACGAATTTGTAAGCAACAATGGAAACAAAAGCAACAACGGAAACAACAAGAAGGAACGCAAAACGGTTTTATAACAACAACGAGATTTATATTTATATTTGTATAATGATGTACAAGCATATGGGTCACTATTTTTGTTGATGTTATGTCCCTGTGAGTGAAGTTTTTACTAATGAAATATTTTTTATCTGAGCTCATAAAAAATTGAATGAACTTGCCGCTCAAAATGTGACAGAGTTGAAAGACTTCTGTAAAAAAAAGCTGAGTAAACTTTTTAGCTTTAGAATGGTTGAAAAAGTGAATGCTCCATAATGTTTGTAATTAAGTTTCCGTTGCTTGTCATTAAGTTTGTAATGTTCGTAATGAAGTTTGAAAAGTATCGTATGTTCGTAATGTAGTTTGTAAAGTTTCGTACGTACGTCTATGCGTGCGTGTGTGAATGTTTTCATAGCGTCCGCCAGCAAAGGATCGAGACGCGATTTCTTTTTTTACAAGTACATTTTAGTAGCGAGAGAAATCAAAGAAGAGGAAGAACGAATTCGTGTCTGGTATTTAATCAAATTAATCACGTGACAGGCTCGAAAGGAATTGATAGATTTTGGGCGGAATTATTTTTTTTTAGTTAGGTCAAGAATTAGGTCTATGTTATTATTTAAATATTAAGTGACCAATCAGAAGTTGAGGTTTTCTGAAAATATGTATAAAGCTGGATAAGCTCTGTGATCCGCTTTTTGCACAGAAATCAGCATTGATAAAAAAAATAGAAATAAAAAGTGGTAGCGGAATGGTAAACAACTGTCTCTTGCCACAAGTCCGCCCCTTTGACCACTGAATGAGCAGAATCAAATTGCAACACTCAGTTTGGCGATAACGCATTTAACGCCACGCGGCTGCTGATATTTCTCTATGACTCTCAGAGACTTTAAAAAACAAAAAAAAAACACGAACGATTAATTTTTGTCATCAGATATTTCCACAAGTCTTGTGTTGTAAAAAGAAAAGAAAGTAAAATCTTCTTTATTTTGTAGCATTCATGTTAATCGTTTTCTATTAACATTCGTTGATCCGATTTTTCTGGAACTTTCATTGACGAATTGGAGAGCCGAGTTCGAATTCCAATCGAATCCGTTCCATTCACTTACGTTCTAAATATCTTTGGGAAAGGTATGAATCCTCTTCTTCTCCCCAGTTAGCAGGACAGACCGGGTTCTATAGCCTTGGATGGCAACTGGTCTACCGTAGAAATAAATGTCAACCTACTACAGGGAAAAATCTCCCTCGTCAGTCATATATATCTAAATATACATGATCGCCTAAGCGTGTGTCATGCATGGCATATAACTGGCTAGGAGGCACGGATTGAGGAGTCGGAGAGCCTAGTTCGAATTCCGGTCGAATCCGTTCCATTCACTTACGTTCTAAATACCTTTGGGAAAGGTATGAATCCTCTTCTTCTCCCCAGTTAGCAGGACAGACCAGGTTCTATAGCCTTGGGTGGCAACTGGTCTACCGCAGAAAGAAATGGCAGCCTACTGCTGAAAAAAAAAATCTGCCTTTTGTCATTCATGTATCGAAAGATGCATGATCGCCTAAGAGCGTGTATCACGTATAGCACATAACTGACTCACTGACCACTACATACATATATAATTTCATATAAAATTCAATTTATGTATTTATCATTCAGATTATAACAATATTCATACAAATGCATATCGTTCAGATGATTTCACTGTTTTCTCATAGTTCAAGAACTTCACAGTTCAAAAATAAAAGGAAACAAAGGGAGAGAAGCATACGCAAAGCTAAAGAGTTATTTCCCATGAGCTTAAAAATTAAACTATATAAATTTATTCAAATGTCGTAAATGCACTGATTCTGTGATTTTAAACTTGTGCTTGTTAAATTTATTTTTCAGATTCATTTTTAAGCGATTATAAAGTTATGAAATTATTTTTTAAATAAGTAAATAATTTATATAAAGGCAATTTTCAAATTCCATTTTTTTTAACGTCTTTTAATTCCAAACTTTTTTTAAAAAGTGATTTAATAAAACGAGAAATATTGATGTCTACTGATAAAAAGAAACAGCAAAAGGAAAAATGGAGAAGCAAACTTTGTTTGCTGTCTGGAAATTGTATGTGATTTGCTCCTTGAAAATGCTTTCTTCAATCTAATAACGATATACCAATTAAAGTTAAATATATCACAAGACTTGGTTTAAGGCAAGTGCAGTTGTCTAGAGGTTTTAATTTAGAATATGTACGTTTAAAATTTGGTAGACAGCGACTCGATTCTGAGAATAATAATCACGAAGAACGTGCATGGTGCAGCGTCACGCCCCCCTCTCTCTCTCTCTCTCTCTCTCTCTCTCTCTCTCTTTTCCCACTCTATTTTGTCTTTCTTTCTCTTCCTTTCATTCTCTCACCACTGCTCTCTTTCTCTTTCTTCTCTCTATCCGTCTCCATTTTTTACCGTCTTTCTTTTCCTTTCATTCTCTCGACCCTGCACTCTCTCTTTCTTTTTTTCTATCCCTCATTTTACCTTCTTTCTCTTCCCTTTATTCTCTTTCTTTCTCTCGCCTCTTTCCGCTTACTCTATCATTTTCTAGCTATCTTTCACACACACACACACACACACACACACACTTTATACAAATTAACACTGAAAAGTCCTCAACCTAACCCATTTTCCAAAATCAGCATTCTGACATGTAATTGAAATACTAATTCTGGAGGGTGGGTGAGGACAGGATCTTTTCAGCACCCCCTAATACGTATATGATTATCTAATTATCTGTCCTTCTTTACCCACGTTATTGTATTGATGCAATGGAAAAAGAATATGTTTTACTCCCATAAACTTGCCACTTGGTCATGTAAACGTATCTGAAATCTATCTTTATACAGGGTGTCCCAAAATAATGTATACACTCTTTGAATTGTTATAACTTATTCAATTTATGTATTTTGACTTGTAAATAAGATTAATACAAGAGAAAGAATACACATTTAAAGAATTTGAGAGTAAAATATACAAGAAACATAGAAAATTAACTTTAATAAGATAAAAGTTACTTGGGGCAATGGCAGAATGTTCATATAATGATGAGTTTACATCAATTCCTCAAAATGGTTGACGTTCTGTTCAATATACTTTTCAGATCTTGAAGAAATAGACCTACAAATGTCCAGTATCATTTCCTCTGGTATTTGAACACATTCTTCTTCAATTACTACTCTCATTTTGGCAATTGTTTCAGGTTTCCTACTGGAAACTTTGTCTTTTAGCGCCCCCACCCCGAAAAAAAAAGAAATCCCAGGATGTCAAATCTGGTGATCTAGGTGGGTATTCAACTGTCCCTCTTCTTCCAATCCATCTGTTTTGCATATTTTCATCTATATAAGTTCTCATATCACGGTAATGTATTATTAACTCTTAATATTTAAAGAGTGTATACTGAAAAATAGTTTTTTTTTTAGAGTTTGTATAAAGAATTTGTTAGTAAAGATGAAAAAATAAAATTCACACAAAGATATAAATAATTCACGGTTTAGTTTGTGTTATTGTTGCTGATATTAGTCGGTCATTTGATGTTTTATCTGTCTAATTCCCTGTTTTGAAGTTGGTATTCTTCAGTTCTGTTAACTTGGCTTATCTTCCAGTTGCCATTTCTGCGTCATCTCACTGACTATTCAGTAACCTTTTCTTTTTATAACTTAGCAAACTCATGGATTAGTTTTGGGTTCTCATAATAATTGTGATTGGTTAAAATATTTTTTTTGAAGTCACATAATCCGCTCTCTACTACATACCTGCCAATTTATATAATGGGTGGCTTCCTCTTGAGTCTACAAAATTGGTATAAATTGCTTAGTCCTAATTGAAAGCAAACCATTATCTGACAACATTGAACATTTTTCATATTTACACAGTTCTCAACTATTGCATTGGAAACAAAGTTCTCGAACAACTTTTCTCGAACAACTACATAGGATAGAATGCAGTAAAAGGCACATATCAAACATCAATATAATCATTGTTATTTTTGATCACCTGCTTCCAACAACAGGATAAGTCATGAAAATCTTTGTTGTAAAATTCAAAGTCACCAACTGCAGTTTTCAGGTCATCATCAGTTGCAAATATTTTACCAATCAAGTTGTTTTGCAGTGTCTGGAATAAATAGTCGTCTATTAGCGCCAGGTCAGGCAAGTATGGTGAGTGAAGGAGACCTTCTCAATCCAGCCCCAGAAATTTTTCACATATTTTGATAATAATTATTTTTATTAGACTGAAATCCATTTGCAAATTATTTACCTTCTCCTAGTCATTGTTATTAAATCAATTTGATAATAAAATAAATCGGTACTAAAAAGAGAAGCAATGTCTTCAGCAGTTAAAATTTACCAACTTGAAATTGACAAAGTTTCCATACATTTTTCTTGCAGTACTTTATAGGTGTTCTAAGCACAGACTTGTAGTGCCACGCCTACATTTTCTCCAATTCTAATTGGTCAATAAATACATACTAAAAAATAACAGGACAATTTATCTATCGCATTCCACCATAGTAAATTTGTTCCTACACTTTGTTCAAAAACAAGCTTTGCTACAAAATCGCTGATTGGTCCATTTTCCGTCCAATCGGATATTTTTCATGTATATTCAAAAATATATCCAGCGTCTCTGCTGGGATCCACCCTAGGTAGTATAAATATTGGATGCATTCCAAAAAAAACAGTTAGTAGTAGTTCCAGAACCACAGTCGAGTGTACCCAGAGACAATAGATCTCATCTACTCGCTCGTGTATTTCATCCTACTCAATCCGCACGTACGTACGTACATACATACAATACAGAACTTTATGTGACACACCACCAGTTCTCAGTGGACACACCAAGTTAAATCAACTCTGTAAGTTGCAACAACTGAACAATTTTCTGAAAGAAATATTTTATTTTCAACACTGAACTCTGAACATTTTACTCAGACAAATCTTCTTTAAGACATTTCCTTACAGTCAAGGGAAGCTAATTTTTTCTCCCTTTTTTTCACTCATATTACAACTACTTTGTATTATTGTTGAATTTAATATACATATATTTCTTCGTTAAACAAAATTGGTTCACATTGTTTTTTCCTTGATGTTTTAAATATTATGTATGAATGTTTATTACCTTCTCAACACGCAGCCACATTATCTATTTAACCCATTCAACATTGGGGACCACAACACTCAAGAAGCAATACATTCTACAATTGGTCAACCCGACGTTCTAATCAACATTCTACAGACTTGCTTATCATGTTCTAGTAAAGAGCATTAATTTCTGAGTCTAACCACAGTAAATTTACTGGGATTAAGGACATGTCCTACTTTTAAATAACCTGCACAACCAAACCTCTTTCAATTATTGAATAACTTACGACCATCATTTAACATTTTCCTCTACACTCCCAACCTGGGTCTATATGGACCTGGGGGTCCATGTAACATTACTTGGAGTCCACACAAAAAAAATAGCAAATTGGGTGTCCATGGTAATGTTTTAGTTGTCCATAGAGCAATTTCACTTTCGAACAGTTGTTACAACTGAGAATTTAAATTTCTACAGTAATCTATGTCATATTAAAATACTAAAAATAGAAAAAACAACTCTAAAACTAGCAGAAAACAAGATTAAGCAATGTAAATTAGCATTCCTTTTACTCAACGAGACGTTTTGATTAAGATTGTTTTTAAAATTGAATTCTATATGGATATATATATATATATATATGCAAAAGTTTTCAAACGATTTCCAGTTGCCTAATAAATTTACAGGACTGTCAAATTACCTTGTTCTGGTTCTCGAAAACCATTGGATAGCTGGAAAAGATGCATCTTTTTTTGCAACAAATCAATTTGAAAACACGATTCTTTCGTCAGAATGAAAGGGGAAACTCATAAATTAATTTATTATAAAACCCAGGTTGTGTGTGTGTATATATATATGTGTGTGTGTGTGTGTGTGTGTGTGTTCGTTTATATATGGGATCGAATTTCCTGAATTTTTCAAATATAACAAAACTTCACTTTTTTTTTGTGTGTCTGGTAGTGTGTGTATTATATATATATATATATATATATTATTTTATATATTAGAATGCTTTAAAAATTCCATTTACAAGACAATTGTTTATAATATATATTCTATTCAATCGGTAGACTTTCTAACGATTGAAAAATACAATAATTTTGTTTGAGTTTGACCAATTCGTAAAAAACTAAAAAATAAAAAAAAAAAAACTAAACTAATTGTGCGTGTCGTGTTCCTGAACCTTAAACAATAATCTTTGTCAATTTTATTTTTCAGTCTTTATGATGGTCGATATATGATATATCTATATATATATATATAACACCGGGCTATATACTATAGTAAAAGATAATATATATATCAAGAATTGTATAAAAATGACAAAATGAAGTATATAACAGAAGAATGTGAAAACGTTTTTGGTTCAAAGTATAA
>CAHIKZ030000894.1:367500-397500 GCA_903632075.3 Acanthosepion pharaonis | reverse complement strand
TATATATTTCATAAATCGTTTAGAAATTCTGCCATTTTTGACGGATTTATAAACAAAATTTAAATATATATATTTCAGCTTTTAAAATCCTCCAAAAATAAATATTTATGAAATTTTATTTGAGAAATATTAGCTGATTTAGATAAATTATTCTGATTTGAAAAAAATATTTTAAATGTAAAAATAACAGAGAAATGGATTTTATATATATATATATATATATTATATATATATATATAACTCACTTGACGAGGTGATGATATATTTAATGTTCTATATATATATATATATATATATATATATATATATATATATATTTTGACGGATTAACGCTTTTTTAAATAAAATTTTTAATATATTCATAAATTATTATCATATATATATTTGTTTTCTATTTATATACACGTTGAATTTATATATATATATATAGTCATGTGTGTGTGTGTGTGATTAATAAAAAAAAAAAGAAAAGAACAGTAAGATATAAAACCAGTGTTCTTATAGATATTTTATTTTTACAAAATAGTGCTCAATGTAAATTTACAGAGCATTAATTAATATTTAAAAAAAAAAACATATTTTAAATCAATTAATTTATAATATATATATATATATATATATATATATATATAATGGACTCACCCCCTCAGTTTCAGCGTATGAGGACCTGACAACTTAATTGATTCAGTTATGAAATTTTGTGCAATAATCTTAAGTGGCACTTATGACCTGCTAGTGATTTACAAAAGAGGCCACATATGGAACAAGAGTAAGGATTGAGGGATGATATCACTGTTAGATTGTCTGACTTTTTAGATCTTGCTCTTACTCCTTGAAGATGATTCAAACAAGCTGATAAACTTCTGAGTCCACTAAAACACATTGATCTCCATTCTACCCGCTCCAAGTCTAAGGGCTCAAGGGTGTTATGTAGTATATTGACAGCTGACATTTTGCTTTTCAGCTTGTCTTTGTATCTTAGCCATGGGCGTCCTACATTCCTGTAGCCCTGATCTAACTGGCTGTACATTAGGATCTTGGGTATCCTGTCATCAGACATTCTCAAGACATGACCAGTCCACCGTATCTGAGACTGTATGATAAAAGTCTTGATTCCTCCAATATTACACCTGTTAAACAGGTCTACGTTAGATGTCCTATCTTGAAGGTTAACTCCACAGATGGCACACAGACAGCTTTTATGGAAAACATCCAACTAGTGTATATGGTACCTGTACAAAAGGATAGCAAGTACAACAGCTCTGTAAACCCGAATTTTCGTATCCAGTCGAATACCACGCTCATTCCATAATCGAAGGCAAAGTTTGCCAAAAGCACTTGTAGCCTTAGCAATCCGATGCATGATTTCATCATCTAAAGATCCACTATAGTAGACTTTGTTACCAAGATAGGTGAAAGACTTTACATAGTCCAGAAATTTGTAGACTGGTGGTTTTTATTTCTCACCACGCAATTGCTTCGGAGTAGGACAAGGTTGGTGTACTACTTCAGTTTACTTTATGCTATGTGTAATACCAAAGACTTTACATGCAGCAGAGAAATGATTTATTAGATGTTGGGCCTCCTCAAAGGATGTCGCTACAAGAGCAGCAGCAGCAGCAAACAACAAATCATGAATAATTTGAATACGAAGATGGGTTATGGCTTTGAAACGTTTATGATTGAAGAGACCACCAGTTGTTCGAAAGTCATTTATATAAATTCATCGATATAAATATATATCGATATATATATATATATATATATATATATATATATATATATATATATATATATATATATATATAATTGAAAAAAATATGTTTGTCTACTATCGTTATATTAAAGAAAGACGGATTCATTTATAAAAAGGCTTAAACACTAATATTCCATGGTCATAATTTATTCCATTGGAATCGTAAATACGATCCAAATCATCCTCTCTCCCCCATTTTTTTTTCCCTCCTATCCTAATTGTCTATGGTGTGTATATGTCACCACGAAATGTATCTTTATGCATTAGACAACCGTCGACTTTCTTTCTCTCCTCTTTTTAAATTCCCCCCCCCACATCTCCTAAAATTCTCTCTGTTAAGGTTTCATGTCCCTCCTCCTCATACTTACCCTTTCTCTAAATTCTGTTTTGATTTCCGGAGTTGTTTTTTTCTGTTTTCATTTTGAATTTGTAGGTCTGATGATTTGGATCGTATTTACGATTCCAATGGAATAAATTATGACCATAGAATATTAGTGTTTAACCCTTTTTATTATATCCTTACTCTGTCCTAGACATTGAGTTCTACCTGGATTCTTCCTCTTGAAATTTTTTTTTTTTTTTTTTTTTCTGAAAATATACATGTATGGGAATATTTTTGCATATATATTTTTCCACTATATATATATATATATATATATTTTTATATTAAAAAATATTCATTTATATATATATATATATATATATATATATATATATATATATATCTTTATATAAAGATAAATTATATAAATATTATGGATTCATTTATATATATATATATATATATATATATATATATATATATATATATATATATATATATATATATATATATATATAAAAGAAAGACGGATTCATTTATATATATATATCCTGTTTTTCTTTAAATATATAATGAAACTATTATCAACTTATATGATTAATAATATATATATTTTTATTGATATTTATTGTTTTTAGAGTTTTCGTTTTAATATATTAAATAATATTATTTTAAACATTTTATCTTTATATATTTGCTCCTTGGGTTATAATTCAATAAGTGGTTAGCATTTATTTAAGTCTGAAATATTTACTGGTTGTGATTTCTCAATGTCTATGCCATTGTGGATGTATGTTTGTGTACATATCGGTGTCTATGTGTATGTAGAATTCACATTTAACTGTGTGTGTGTATAAGTGTTAGTTTTCCACGTCTCCTTTTTTCGTAAAGGGCTAGTTGTTCATGTATTCCCCCACCTCTTCCTTTTTTTTTTTTTTTTTTTTTAAGAAATATTTGTGTGTGTGTGTGTGTGTGTGTGTGTGTGTGTGTGTGTGTGTGTATCTAATTATGTCTGGATGCGTATATTATAATATTGTGTTTTTGTTGTGTCATAGTTTAAGACCATATTCACAAACTTTAAATAAAAACGGAAAAAAAAAAATATATACATGTATTATCAGATGACCGGACGAATTGTTTTTGTCTTGTCATATATATATTTTTTCTTTTCTCATATAATTTTGTATATTTTAAACTTAATATTAAATTTGGATTTTTAAAAATTGCCAGTTTTTAATTTTAATATTAAATTTTATCATATAAATTTATAATTATTAGTTAGTAAAATTATTTTAATATTACACGTATTTAAAGATCTAAATAGCTATAATAGCAGGATTTTGTTGTCAAGCTTTTGAATCTTTCTGTACTTCGTTTTGATTGGTTATTCTAGCTTTTGTAACAATGTTTCCCTAGTGTAGGATCAAATCATTTATTTTCTTTTCAACACCATCACTTGATAAGACACAGAGTGTGTTGAAACAAAATATATTTTGTAGTGATTTTATAACATACTTATGTTATAAATTTTTTATAAAATAATTATATATATATATATATATATATATATATATATATATATATATATATAAATGAAACCATCTTTCTTTAATATAAAAGACAGTATACAAACATTTTTTTCAATTTAATAGTTAAGTTTCCTTGTTTATATACAAGTGAATGCATTTCTAGGTCCAATAAATGGAAATATTTACACGAATGTTTGTGATTTAATTCTTTGAAATATATTCATAGCCATTATTAAGAACATCATTTTGTGATACTGTAATGAAATAATCCATTATGGCTTCTTGCAACTTGATCAGACTATCACAATAATTTGGGAAGAGTTTCAAACATTTTAGCCGGTATTAGTAAAGAGAAAGTGCACTTAGATCACACTTCACTTTTCCTATTTACCAAACCTGTCTCCTACAAATTACCACTCTTGAAGGGTCTTAGATGCATATACATGCCAGCAGGTGTAGATAGAAATTGCCTTCTGGTAATTTGCAATTTTTCATGTTCCCAAATTTTTATCATGGTGGAATAAATTCACTGTTCCAAATGGACTATTTATAATAGTTCTCAAAATAAATTTTTATACTTTTTCGTTGTTTTGGGAAATTTACAGCAAAAATATTAAACACAGTTTATTAGTTTGTTTATTTACAAGTATAAATTTATATTTGCAACATTCTAAAAACTAATACAATTGTATTAAAACTAATGCTATATTTATCATTTGCCAAATTATAAAGAAATAAATATGAAAATTTTTTTGTTCATAAATTTATAAACATTTAGTAAATTAATAAAATATGTGAGCCTACTATAAAAAGATCCCTATTATTTGCCATTTTATAAAGTTTGAATCGATTGGCAAATAGCTGACATTTTGCCAACCATTAAACAATAAAAAATGTAAATAAACAATCTAATATTTTTGTTATAAATTCTCAAGAACAAAAAAAATACGGATAAATTCATTTTCATAAGTATAGGTTTTATTACAATTCTAATCATCACGTTTTAAAACAAGAAACATTGCCAAGGAGTGAAAGTAATTAAAATAATGGCAGTATCAAGGGAAAAAAACATTCTTTCCACATTTGTTTTTTTTTGTGTCCAAACCTTTTTTTTATTTTTTTTTATCAATATTTTTTTTTATTCAATATTTTTTTTTTTTTGCTGTTGTTAGATAAACATATATTCTGTATATTTTTCCAATTCAATCTTTTCAAATTAAACAGGAAAAATATGTGAGGGCGATTTATGCCAAGGTACTTGAATTTTATTTTTTACATTTTTACTAATTTTGATTAACAATTAACAACTAAATAATTTTTTTTTTTAAGTTTTACTTCATCGGAGAAAAGTCTGTTTATTGTGATATTTTTATTTTTCAGTTATCCACTAACAAAAGAATTAAACTTATTAGATAACCCCCCTGCACCCAAATCAAAAAATATTTAATGTATTTTTATGCATGCCTAACCTGCGTTATACTACATGAACCGTCAGATTGGTGACAGATGCATGCTTTGGTGTTATCGGTATTAATGATTAATATAATACTAGTTTGGTAGCAGTCCCTTCAAGGACAACAAAAGGGTGAAATTTCAAATCTAAATTTGGCACATTTAAAATCCTGTATTTATTAGAAAATATATTCACTGACGGAGTCATAAGAATGACTTGAAAAGGATGCACATTTTGACATACTCTTTTCCTATTACCTAGGGGTTGTTGGCAGACCCAAAGGAAAAGCAGCCTTTTCAATACAGACATCCATTTCAATCTCAGCCAAATTATGAGTATATGTACATTTGCATTTAGTGCACACATGTATATTTTAATTCAATGACAGACTTAAGAATATTTCAAGAAAATCTAAAAAATAAAATTTAAAATATAATTCTATTATTTACCAAATATCAAAATGTTCACTGAAACTTTATTATTATCTGACTTTTTAGGATTTAAAAAAATTAACTATTTTTTTCTTGTCGCTGAATATTAATTTTATTGTTCAACCCAGTGTAGGAGTTGTCCAGGCTGAATGGCTCAAGAATAATACATTCTTGAGTCTAATTTCAAACTCAGTCAAATCGAGGCGTGTACGTGGTTGCATTAACATGTACATTAAATGGTCCAAGTCACTCACACACAGCACAGACATAGGCATATAAATTATATATGCACAATCAAAGTGGCAACAGAAAAGGAGGAAGAGAGATAGAAAATAGAGGAAGAGAGATAGAAAATAAAATAGAGAGATAGAAAATAGAGGAAGAGAGATAGAAAATAAGGAAGAGAGATAGAAAATGAGCAAGAGAGATAGAAAATAAGAGAGATAAAAAATAAAGGTAGAGAGATAGAAAATGAAGAAAAGATAGAAAATATTAGATAGAGAGACACTGAAGAAAGTGATAGATTATGACAATAATGTGTGCTTTAATATTTTTGATTTTTTTTTTGCCACAAAACTAACAAATGTTTCAATATTTACAAAATTAACATTGAGATTCTTTGGAAAATAATGGCCACTTTTCTTTTACCACTTTTTAGTCTCATATTGCAATATAATATATACTCTATATTCCTCTCGTCTATACATATGTGATTATTATAAGATTAATCATTGTTTCATAGAATTCTTATATTTGTTTCTTTTAAAGATAATAAATTGCATATTTAGTGGCTCTGGACTCAAATTGAGTTATGCTTCATTTTCTTGCATGGTCAGCATACAACTTGGTCAAAATTTTTCTTGGATTGTATTAATCAAGAATTGAATGACTTAGAAGTTCCCAAAATTTTTGTTTTCCGAAATACTGGAAATGGACACATACATCTCAAAGATGAAGAGGAACATTTATACCACAATTACAAATAATCACTTGAAGAACTTAATGGAAGGAAATCCTCACAAAACCATTTCAGAAATGATAGAAAAATAAAGATTTCAACTTGAACAGTTTCAGATCATTTATTTTAAAATAAATTCAAAAAGAAAAAAAAAACAGACTTTGCAAAGACAGAACATTGAAAGAATTGCCATTTTTACATAATTCTTTTTAAAAGAAAAATGATTAAATTCTTGATTGAAACGAAAATTCAATCCGATGCAATGAGCGGGATTTAAAACCAATATTATTAGGTTGGTGCAAAAATAATGACGTAATAATGTCGTTTTTTGATGTATTTTTTAAGGTCAAAAAACGACATTATTACGTCATTATTTTTGCACCAACCTAATAGATGAACAAATATTTATGATTACCATTGTGACCCAGGATAGGTGAGGTTCACAACCAATCTCTCTGATATCTCAACTAATGTTTAGTTCCAAGAATTCAAAAGACATGCACAGAACATTTTAAAAGATAAGGCAAGCATTGGTTAATCAAAGTGTCCATTTATAAATACCTGATAATGCTCAATCATACTAGGGTCAGCTGAAATCTTCATAGACTGATCAAGATATAAATGTAAATAGACAAACAAGTCCAAGAATAGCCCAGCCCCGGCAACCGTCAGTTGTGCTGGCATTGGTATTAGTACCAATCCGCCCTCTTTAACTGGGAAGCTCTCAATAATATTCTAAGATGCACTCTGTCCAAAGACAGAGACACAACTGAGAGATGAAATGTAGTTTATCTACCCGGGGACAGATACTACACTTTGATCCTAGGCAAAACGCAAGGTGATCGTAATAAAAGCGCCATTTTTCAAATATACAGTATCGAGCAACTGAAACCAAAAATCCAATTCCCATAAATAAAATAAAATCATCTGCTGGATTATTTTTAAATTATTGTTAAGAGAAATGTTCATAAGACACGGATTTGGCTAGTATGTAAATAAATTTGATGGTCATTAATACTTCCATTTTTGAAATTATTTTCCAAACAGTCTCATAATTGCAAAGTGGGATTTGAGCTTCTTCATGAAATTTTGCTTCTGGTGAACATTTTTGAGTGTTTGATTTTTATTTCTTGTGCTTTCTACTGGTAAATGTTTTATATGCATATTTTATGCTTGTAAGAAAAAAGAAAATTAACTTTTAAAAATTAATGATGAATAAGATGCAGAAAAATTTAGTTCAATAATTCTTTAAAATTTGTCATCTGCTAGATCAGCTAAAGATTAAACTCATTAAATAATAAGGCATTAGGGTTTTTGCACCATGTCATAACAACTCAATAAATATTAACAATTGTGATCAGGCCATACTTTGGCCTGCTACTGGTAACATGCAACCCAGTATAACCTGCTACATGGATGGGTGATTGGCATCTAAACAAAATTCCCCACTAGATTTTCTGCTGATGAGGAAGGAGGCATGTCACTCCACAGGTCGAAAAAGACCTGTTAAAGGGCAGATGAACTTATTATAAAAGCCAACGACCAACATTATATATATATATATATATATATATATATATATATATATATATATATATATATGTATGTATGTATGTATGTATGTATGTATATATAGATAGATAGATAGATTGGGGTTATGCCTTTTTGTAACACTATATTCATGTGTCAAAAATTGATGAACTTTTGATCAAAAGTAATGAAAAAGGCATTAATTTGTTTTAGTTTTTAATTCATTAATTTGTTTTAGTTTTTAATTCATTGATTTCTTTTAGTTTTTGAAAAAGGTCACCACCAAACTGAAAATTTGGCAATAATTGTAAAAAAAAAAAAATATTTCATAAGCATTATTTTTCAATTTACTAATGATGTGATTGGATAGTACTTATATATTTTTGAATGCATTTATAGCTATAGCATAATGTACAACCTTACAAATAAAGAAAGAGTTCTAGAAGGCTTCAGGAAATTCTAGAAGGTTCTAGAAAGTTCTAGAATGATCCAGAAAGTCATAGTACTACTAATATACGATTTTAGAAATTTCATTTTGGAGGTGTCATTTTTTTTTTAAATAAACTGAATTAAACCCTTCTTCATTATTTTTTAACAAAAGTTCATTGAATTATAATACAGGAAATCAATTATTTTACTAAAAGTCATAACCCTATTATATATATATATATATAATGGACTCTCCCGTCGGTTTCGACATATGAGGATCTGCCAGCTTATTGATTCAGTTATGAAAGTTTATGCGCTAATCTCAAGTGGCATTTAAGACCCGCTAGTGATTTACAAAGGAGGTCGCATATGGAGCAAGTGCAAGGATTGTGAGATGAGATCACTGTTAGATTGGTTGACCTTTTAGATCTTGCTCTCGCTTCTTGAAGATGATTCAGACAAGCAGATTATATATATAAGGTTAGGATGGAGATCCAAGCCTTGAATAGTAGCCTACCTAGAGATGGTGTTTCAATAAAAAAAAAATAAAAAAAACTCTGCTAAGCATGAGCTTCTGAGTTGTCCATCAGGAAGAACATCTGGCCTTGCCTCAAATCATTATGACAAATATTTTATTAGCTAGGACCCAATTTGCTTTTTGGGAAATAAATCCTGCCTCAGCAAAAACACTTGGCTCTATATATATGTAAATGATTGACCTAAACAAATTCTGAAGGCTTAAATCCTCTAAATACTACCATTTTAAACTAAAACATTGGTTTTATTGTTAAAAACACAATCAATTTGCTTAGGACTGAAATGGTATACAATGAGTGGTCTATAGATTGTATAGCTTCAGAATGAAGAGTGAAATGTTGTCAAGTTTTGTGTTAAAAGAAGTTGTCTCTTCATGATCCTAATTTAAAAATGGTAAATTTTTACTCACCAAAACTCTTATCTAAGTTTGAAAATATTAGGTGAGTTACATTTTTCAACACTAAAAGCCTTAATTTAATTTGAAAACATGAAGTGGCATAAGTTTTTTAAACTGAAATCCATGATTTAAAATGTAATTATGAGACGGATTAAGTTTTTTTACATCAAAAATTTTGATATAGTTGAAAATATGAGGTGAATTGAAGTTTTAAGCATCAAAATCTTTATACATAATTTAAATTAGCAGCATTTTGATTATTGTAAATTTCAACATGCATTTATATCAATCAATTGTTGTAATATTTACTGAGGGTGGCACAAGGCAATGCTAAAGAGCAAAACCACTAAATGATGCCATTTTCAATTCTAAGCAATCACTTTATGTCAATAAAACAGGGGGGTAAACTGTTTTTTTACCTATTTTTTCAGCCTGTATAGAAAATATGGTGGTATTTAATAAAATAATTAATAAATAATTGTCTGATTTTTTTATACCATATCTTCCTTTTTATTTTTTTTTTTGATTTTTTTTTTTTTTTTCTTTTTTTCTTTTTTATATTTTCTTTTTTTTTCTTTGCTGTTTCTTTTTATATTTTCTTTTTTATTTTTTCTTTGCTGTTTCTTTTTTTTATATTTTTTTTTTTTTGCTGTTTCTTTTTTATATTTTATTTTTATTTTTTTCTTTGCTGTTTTCTTTTTTTTTTTTTTTTTTTTTTTGCTGTTTCTTTTTTATATCTTCCTTTTTTATTTTTTTTTTTTGCTTTTTTTTATTTTTCTTTGCTGTTTCTTTTTTAAATTTTCTTTTTTTATTTTTCTTTGCTGTTTTTTTTTTATTTTCTTTTTTTTTTCTTTGCTGTTTCTTTTTTTTATATTTTATTTTTTATTTTTCTTTGCTGTTTCTTTTTTTTATATTTTCCTTTTTTTATTTTTCTTTGCTGTTTCTTTTTTTATATCTTCCTTTTTTATTTTTTTTTGCTGTTTCTTTTTTATTTTTCTTTGCTGTTTCTTTTTTTTTTTTTTTTTATTTTTTCTTTGCTGTTTCTTTTTTTTTTTTTTTTTTATTTTTTCTTTGCTGTTTTCTTTTTTTTTTATATTTTCTTTTTTATTTTTTCTTTGCTGTTTCTTTTTTTTATTTTCCTTTTTTTTTTTCTTTGCTGTTTCTTTTTTTATTTTATTTTTTATTTTTCTTTGCTGTTTCTTTTTTTTATATTTTCCTTTTTTATTTTTCTTTGCTGTTTCTTTTTTTATATCTTCCTTTTTTATTTTTTTTTTGCTGTTTCTTTTTTATTTTTCTTTGCTGTTTCTTTTTTATATTTTCTTTTTTTATTTTTCTTTGCTGTTTCTTTTTTATATTTTCCTTTTTTTATTTTTCTTTGCTGTTTCTTTTTTTATATTTTTTTTTTTTTTTTCTTTGCTGTTTCTTTTTTTTATATTTTCTTTTTTTCTTTGCTATTTCTTTTTTTATATTTTCTTTTTTATTTTTCTTTGCTATTTCTTTTTTTAATTTCTATTTTTTAAATTCTATTTTCAGATTGAAAGTCTAATAAAGTATATCAAGGAAGCATTCAAAGCATATATTTTGCGAAAGTTTTGGATGGACAAACATACAAAAGCTGCAGCAGCAGCAAAGGTAAAAGCAAATTTTATTGAAAACGGAATTACGCAACCAGATGTATGTGACACGTATTATTAGTAAAAATCAATTAGTGTCATAATGAGACAACGATTAATAAAAATCAATCTTGTCTGAGAAGGATTATTCAGAACTTGGAAAAAAAAGATAGCAAAATAGAATTTATTACAAAATGGGAGAAAATACCAATTGATATTTAAACAATATTTGCCAAACTTTTTTTTTCAGTAACTCATAGCAGGCTATGTGTTTGTATGCATTGTGAGATGAATACATGTATCTCCTGAAATAGGGCCCACAACAAATATAGCAGGCTCGGAATGAGTCCAACCCAAAGAAATGTAAAAGAAAATGTGAAGAAAACAACAAAGCGATATATATATATATATATATATATATATATATATATATATATATATATATATATATATATACAAACATGTACCTGTGTATTAACAAACAATAAGGGTTAACAAAGATGGTAAAGTGTGTTGAATGAACATAGAAAGTTTATGGTCAATGTATGCCTAAGTGAATTCTCATACATACGTGCATGTGTGTGTGTTTGTGTATGTTTCATGTCATTTTCTGAAGGAAACGTATAGTGCCCACCACAAAGGTTAAAACACAATCTTCATAAGAAGAGATTACATTGTGGTAATGTCCGCTGAAACATGAAAAGTGAAAAGAGAAGACAAGACAAGTATATAATGTTGGGAGAGCATTTGGACAATTAAGAAATTCAGGGGGAGTTAACTCCGACAAACTTTTCATTCATTTTCTGTTTACCATTCTATTTCTTTTTTTTCTTCCACAGCTTGATTCTATGATAGAAAAAGTCAGCTACCCTTCGTTCATGCTCAACACGACCTACTTGAATAATTATTACAAGCAGGTAAATATCTTTCATTTTGTTTGTTTCTTGTGTGTTTAACATTTATAAGAAAATAGTCTGACCTGAGTATGGAAATGTTTGAAATGTGGCAGTAGAATGCAGCAAATATACACACATTCACATAAATGCTTTTTTTTTGCTGATGAAAAAAGAAAAGAATAGATATGCCTGCCTATCATCCAGTTCATACCCCTCTCCGGTTTTTTGAACAGGAGTAGAGGTTTATCCCTTGTTCTCTGTTTAGGATTAGGTTTCCACTTCCTTCTAAAGTTTACTCCAATTTTATAATTCTTACATATCTTCTAGAACTCTGAAATTTTATTCACTAATTATTTTTTCTCTCACCCACCAAAAGGAGTAGATAGGGTCACCTATCGTCCAGTTCATGCTCCTCACTGGTTTTTGAACAGGAGTAGGGGTTTCCTGTTTAGTATTGGGTTTCTGGTTCCTTCATCTCTGTTCTTCTGACATCTTTGCCTGAACTCTGAAATTTTATTCTGTAATTATTATTTTTTTCCTCGCCCAAAAGCCTGCCTATCATCCAGTTCACACTCCTCTCCTGTTTTTTGATTAGAAGCAGAAGTTTTTCTCTTGTTCCTTTTTTAAGATTGGGTTTCCAGGTTCTTCTAAAGTATAAACCAACACTATACTTTTAATATCTCCGTTAATGTTATTCACTAATAAAATCTTGATCTCTTCAAGTCTACAGTTGGCCATTATCTTTCCCACATAGTCCCAAGAACTTCAATTCTTGCCCTTTTTTACACTAATATAACTCCACACGGTAATCATCTACCTTAAGAATACATAGAACAGTGAATAAAGGTGTTGGCTAGATCCAGTGACAGGACCCAAAGAGTTATGAATTCATTACCTGGTTAAAGGCAGTGGAGAACTTGGAGAGGTGAATTAACAGGAGATAACTGACATCCATTAGACATGGCACGTGGAACGAGATAGTTGGAATGTTGAACTGAACCCTTTATTTCACTCACTGTGGTAGACTGTTCTAGTTCCATGTGCCATGTCTAATGGATGTCAGTTATCAATTACCTCCTGTTAATTCACCTCCCAAGTTCTTCACTGCCTTAACCAGGTATTGAACTCACAACTCTTTGGGTCCTGTCACTGGATCTAACCAATGCCTTTATCCACTGTGCTATGTTTCCTTAAGGAAATAAAGGGTTCAGTTCAAAATTCCAACCACCTGAAGAAGGCCAGAGCGTACAATGGCCGAAATGTTGTGATAAATATGATGACAAAGATGAGGACAATAGTCCGAATAATGTAAATAGTGTACATAATACCTCATCTCAGAAATATAGATAGATACTTAACAACAGAATGTAGATCATTTTTTAAATCAGATGTCAATTTGACCTTATCAAGCTGCTTAGATTTACTCTTAAGACGGGAATAAATGGTTGTGTCATCAACATAGATGCCAAGTTGCTTGTGAATTTGGTAGTATGGTATTGATAATTTTATCTTCATACCACAGAATGTCAAATAGGTAGGAATGACAAGATAAGAAGATTATTTTGTAGCAATCTTCCAAGTGAGAAAAGCCTCCCTATCTACAAAAACATCATTTGAATTTTTTTTTTTTTATCAACCTCTGTCACTGGTAAAAAAAAAAATAATATCTTCTTTCAAATTCTGCATATAAGCAAATAGATAACTATTCTTTTGAGATACTCATAAGAAATAGTTTTATATCATTTACTTGTAAAAGACTCAAAGAAAATTTCCTTATATGACTTCACAGACAGACATTTCTAAAGATTCTTCTTTTTTTTTTAGTCTCCAATGAGACCAGCCAGACACTTCTTTTATATACTGTGTCCCTTCAGGATATAGTCGATCATTCACTAATCTTTCTTTTCTTTTCATACTACTAGTGTCTGGTAGTAATAAAAGATAGGAAGTTGTGGAGAGATATGATTGACCACATCCTGAAGGGAAATACCACACAAAAGAAAAAATGTTTGGTGGTTCTTATTCAAGATAAAAAAAAATATATTTTCTAAGAGACACTCTCTGAAATTAAATTAACATTAGAATAAGCATCATTTAACACAAGTCATGACCTTATGAGGAGGTGCAGAAAATCTCTCAGACTGACCCACTTCCTAAAATCTATCTGTTGTATCCTTAAAGAAGGTTGCAAACAAACAAAGGTGGTACTCGAGTGAAAGGAACAGCAACACGGGCATAGATGAAAGAAAGAGAGGTTTATTGTAAAAGAGAATACACTACTGAAGGACAGGGAATCGGTTAGCAAGCTAGTAATTTCTGAAGCAAGAATATTTACCTTAAACACGTGGCAGGATGTGGCACAATCTTTCATGTGGGGTCAAAACCGAGCCCATAGGCTCAGGCAAAAACTCCTCATAGACCCCGTATACATGGGGTCGGGTAGCTGTCTATCACTCCAGATGAGACTCTGCCCTTTTGCATAGCCCCATCTGGATCCTTCTCTGCCCGAAGGCACAGAGTTCGACCAACACAGCTGGAGACGAATCTCCAACTAATTGCCAAAGCAAGTCACCAGGTATATCCTGTGCTCACTATATATATCTACTGATATAGACAGTCCACATAGGCGATAGGGAGTGTGGGATATACTATTACAACACTGAATTCCTTCTTTTGTTGTTAATCCATTCTTGGTTGGGCTGAGAACTTTTCAGCACCTCCTCATATGACGTTTGAAACGTTGTCTATCATTTTCTTTCACTTCTATTTCCTTTTTCTGTTTCAGCTTGATGTCGTTGAAGGAAACTGGTTTACAAATTTGATACGGTGGAAACAATTTGATTTGGACAGAATGATTGGGCAATTAACCGAGAAACCTGATCGACGAAGGTACGAATGGTTTGATTAACACTTTTCAATGCATTTGTCTCTCTCTCTCTCTCTCTCTCTCTCTCTCTCTCTCTCTCTCTCTCTCTTGGCCATTTCCTGATCTATCAAATGATTTCATTATCTATTCTAATTGCATCAGATTATCTTCCTGTTTCTCTTAAGTCATTTACCTTAACAGGTAAATGGCTTAATTAATCTACCTCAGTTTGTCACCAGTTATTTGTCCCATTTTATCCATCAGTTCATTCACATTGATCAATATTAATCAGTTCATTGCTTCATTATCAATGCAAGAAGAAAAGAACACAAAATCCATAAAACTAAAAATAGAACTGTCAACAGAAAAAATATAATAAGTTTTGAATTCTAATGATTTACTCTTTATGCACTGATCTTGAAAAACATGTAACTATTCCAGACACTAAAATTATAACCACTAGGTTGAAAACAAAGATTTGGTTAGGAAAAAGCATGGAAGCATCAACACATTGGAAGTTGAGACATATAAAATAAACTGCCTGCACTGCCATAAGAAATATATAGGTGAGACATGTAGAAATCTAAAGACCCATGTTTATGAACACATAAGAGACAACCATTGGGATAATCCATTAAATTCCTTATTATCATGTAGAAATAAAACGGGATATAAATTTCATTTAAAGTAATGATATCTTAGTATAAAAAAAAAAAAAAAAATGAACACAAGCCATTATGAAGAAAATCCCTAGAAGGAATATTACTAAATAACATTATGATCATAAGTCCCATAACCCATTAGGGTCATAGAGGTACCACATAGTGTTTTCTGGTCAAAATAGCCCAACCCTTTTCAGGCTGGTTTGAATTAAGTGTTTTCCTTAGACTGATTGCCAACCAAGGCTACAGGACTCAGTCTTAGTATTTATCTATAGCTGGGTAGAGGGAGAAGGTCCCCAAACAACCTTCCTCAGGTTTTGAATTCAGAGGTGTCCTTCTCCCCAACCAGTTGCCACCCAAGGCTATTGGATCCAGTCTGTCTTGTTATTTACCCATAGCTGAGGGGAGATGATAAGATTTCCCAAGGGTATTAGCACATAAGCCTGAATTTGAATTCAGCTCTCCTATTTCTCAATCTGAGCCGCTGTCCATGTTTCCAATAAATACTTTTTCATGTCACCAGTATTTGTAAAACAGCAATTAAGAAGTGGTTCCACGCTTCTCAAAATTTCCAATCTCCCAATTCACAGACCTTGTTGCCAGATGTAGTTTATCATCATACCCAGGGATATTCCTACATGGGACTTCTCAGTCAATGATGCTTTAAATGTTTTCTTTTTCTTTTATTCCCATTTTCCGCAGTCATTGAACAAGGACGACCGAGAGAGAAAACTCCCAATTATTTAATTATTTTTCTGACACAAAATCGTTTTTTCTTTATTTTCCACAGGTGGATTTCCCCGCCCGTAACAGTGAGTCCCTTCTACTCACCAATTAGGAATGAACTTTTCTTTCCGATGGCACTTTTTCATTTACCATTTTTTTCAGAAGAAGGACCTCAGTAAGTACCAATTTATTTATCTCAGGATTAAAAATATCCTGTTTATATATGAAATAAAGTAACTGAAATACAGTAAAGCTAAAAGTGTCAGAGAGATTGCTATAAGATAATGAAATAAAATAATAAAATAAGACAATAAAATAAGACAAAAGATAATAAGATAAGACAATATATGATAAGATAATAAGATATAATAATAAGATATAATATACAATATATAATAATCCATAAATGTATGTAATATATAATATATATAATATATATAATATGTATAATAATATAATAATCATATAGTATATATAATAATATAATATAATAATATATATAATATATAATAATATAGTATATAATATAATAATATATAAAATAATAAATATAATAAAATATGATATAATAATATAATATAAAATAATTATAAAAAATAATAAATATAATATAAAATATAATAAAATATAATGTAATATAATATATAATAATATAATATAAAATAATATAAAAATAATAAATATAATATTAAAATATTGTAAAATATAATATAAAATTTAAGATAATATAAAATAAAATAATATAATAATAAGATATAATATAATATAAAATAATATTAAAAAATAAATATAATATAAAAATATAATAAAATATAATATAATAATATAATAATAATATATAATGATATAAAATAATATAAAAAATAATAAATATAATATAAAATATAATAAAATATAATATAATAATAATATAATTATGATAATAATATATATATATAATAATATAATATAATAATATATATAATATATAATAATATAGTATATAATATAATAATAAGATATAATATAATAATATAAAAATAATAAATATAATAAAATATGATATAATAATATAATAATAATATAAAATAATTATAAAAATAATGAATATAATATAAAAGATAATAAATATAATATAATAATATAATAATAATATATAATAATATAATATACAATAATATAAAAATAATAAATATAATATTAAAATATCGTAAAATATAATATAAAAATAATATAAAATAAAATAATATAATAAGATATAATATAATATAATATAAAATAATATTAAAAAATAAATATAATATAAAATATATTAAAATATAATATAATAATATAATAATAATATATAATGATATTAAATAATATAAAAAATACTAAAATAATATAAAAAATATAATAAAATATAATAATAATATAATAATAATATATAATATAATATAAAATAATATAAAAATAATAAATATGATATTAAAATATCATAAAATATAATATAAAATACAAAATAATATAAAATAATATAATAATAATAATATAATATTAATAATAAGATATAAGAATATCTTATAAGATAAGAAAAGATAAAATAAGACAATGAAATAGAGTAACTGCAATACAGTAAAGCTAAAAGTGTCTGAGAGATTGCAGAAAGATATTGAATTCATTTAAATTAATTAGTTAACAATTTAAAGACCTTTTACAAAAGCATAAATAATATTTAAATCCTTCAAGATGTAGGCAGTTCTGGCTCTCCACAGTTTCTTTGTTGCTTAATATAGGGTGTTCCAATAACTTAGACCAATTTTAAATGTGAATTAAGTTTAAGCATCTAATGATTATTTTTATTTTTCTTTCAGATTTAACAACTTAAGTCTTTGGCAATTTCAACCATAGAAAGATTAACAATCAAACAATGTGCTAAAATTATTGAAGCCTATTACAAAAATGAATGTTCGTGATTTCTTTGGTCAACATAATCAACCAACTGAGAGTGCAATTGGAAAAATTGTTCATAAATTCAAACAAACTGGGTCAGTGGCAGATGTGTGAAAAAAATACTGCATTCTCATTTACGCCATTCAACTGAATACATTGCTGCAGTGCAAAAGAATGTGGCCTAAAATTCAAACACCTCTATTCGTCATCGTGCACAGGAATTGAACCTCTCCGCAACAATGTTACATCGAATTTTGACAAAAGATTTGTTTCTACACACTTACAAAATTCAACTGACACAAGAACTGAAATCTGTTGACCATTTGGAGCGCCATACATTCATCAATTGGATGCATGAGCAAAGACAAGCCGATGAAGATTTTTCACCCATTTTCATCTTGCTAGATTCATTAATAAGCAGAATTGTCGCATTTTGGGCTGATGAAAATCCAAGAAAGATTATTGAAAAGCCAGTGCATCCAAAAAAGGTCACTGTTTGGTGTGCATTTTTTGCTAGCGGAATCATTGGGCCGTATATTTATAAATTTGAATGACCATAATAGGCTTTGATAACTTTAACACGCTGTTTGATTGTTAATCTTTCCATCGTTGAAATTGCCAAAAAAAGTTGTTAAATCTGAAAGAAAAAGGAAAAAAGTCATTAGACGCTTAGACTTAATTCACATTTAAAATTCGTCAAAGTTATTGAAACACCCTATATTTGCAAACTGCATACTGCTATGATTGTTCTTAAAAAAGACAGTGGAGTGGGTTTTTATTTTTTTCTCCTAGCCCATTTTACCCTGCTTCTTCTTCATGTGACATGTCCCCTCAGAATGTAGCTGATCATGACTCTCCACAATTTCCTGTTCTTTGTAGCCTTTAATTAATTTTATCCTTTTGTTATCTCTTCTAAACCCTGTTAAGCTTACTATGTTCCTTTGTCTCTGATTCCTTCAATCTGTCCTATGAGTGTCAGATTTTCAAAGCCCTCTTTCTTCATTATGCATCCTAGAAATTTCAGCTCTCTTATTCTGATGTTAATTATAAATCTATAGCTAATACAAGAGATTTATGCTTTTTCTGAGAACATTTGCACAAAGTGAATGAAAATTTATTCATCTTGTATTTGAACTCAGCTAAATATTTTTTTTTTTTCCTTTCTTTGAAGGGCACTGAATTTTGGAGCCATTGGATCCGTCATAGGTCATGAAATAACTCACGCATTTGGTATCAGAGGTAGGTCATCACCCCCAAAACAATCACATACAAGCAAACGACCAAAGGAGAATTATACAGCCATTAAGCCTTTCTTTTTCCAATTTAGGTAGACATTCTTAAATTAATAAATGAAGGAGAAATGAAATTGAATTTATTTAAATTAAGTCAAATTTGTCACCAGATAACAGATAAACTTTGTCAAAAGAAAATTATGCAAACCATTAAAGTGTATATAAATGTTTTTGGTTTGGTTTGGTTTGTTTGGTTTGATTTATTTTACAGCATATCAACCTGAATGGGTTACTTAATGCTGACAAGATTTTTATTGCTGGTAATATTTGCAAAAATGTATTGCTGGTAATAATTTTTTTCTTCAAAAATTCATTGATGGTAATAATTTTTTACAAAAATATATTTCTGGTATTAAAACCTATTTTTACACTGCCATAGTGTTTTGACCCCATTTTATAGACCATTTTTATAGATTAGCATTTATTCGACCTTCTTTATAGATTAGCAAGCTTTAGTCCTTCTTTATAGATTAGCATTTATTAGACATTCTTAGACCTTT
Organism: Acanthosepion pharaonis; assembly: GCA_903632075.3. Lineage (NCBI taxonomy): Eukaryota > Metazoa > Mollusca > Cephalopoda > Sepiida > Sepiidae > Acanthosepion > Acanthosepion pharaonis. The sequence continues at coordinate 377,692 of CAHIKZ030000894.1, read as the reverse complement.
TTATAGATTAGCATTCATTAGACATTAGGCATTTTGCAGATTAGCATTCATTAGACCTTCTTAGACCTTTTTTATAGATTCATTAGACCTTTTTATAACATTAATTTGTCAACAAAATATTTGAGGCACAACTTAAATCGACTAGTTCTCTTGTAAAAAAATAGGGAAATTTATTTTTTTGAATGGGGAATAGATTTTATAGATTAGCATACATTAGACATTCTTAGACTTTTTTATAGGTTGGCATTCATTAGACCTTGTTAGACCTTTTTTATAGATTAGCATTCATTAAACCTTTTTATAGTTTAACATTCATTAAACCTTCTTAGATCTTTTCATAGATTAACATTTATTAGACCTTGTTAAACTTTTTTATAGATTAGCATTCATTAAACCTTTTTATAGTTTAGCATTCATTAAACCTTCTTAGATCTTTTCATAGATTAACATTTATTAGACCTTGTTAAACTTTTTTATAGATTAGCATTCATTAAACCTTTTTATAGTTTAGCATTCATTAAACCTTCTTAGATCTTTTCATAGATTAACATTTATTAGACCTTGTTAAACTTTTTTTATAGATTAGCATTCATTAAACCTTTTTATAGTTTAGCATTCATTAAACCTTCTTAGATCTTTTCATAGATTAACATTTATTAGACCTTGTTAAACTTTTTTATAGATTAGCATTCATTAAACCTTCTTACACCTTCTTTACAGATTACCATTCATTAGACATTCTTAGATCTTTTTATAGTTTAGCATTCATTAGACCTTTTTATAGTTTAGCATTCATTAGACTATCTTAGATCTTTTCATAGATTAACATTCATTAGACCTTATCAAACCTTTTTATAGATTAGCATTCTTTAAACCTTCTTAGACCTTTTATAGATTAGCATTTATTAGAGCTTTAAGAAGCTTTAATGAATGCTAATATATTTTATAGATTAACATTCATTAGACCTTAGATTTATTGCAGATTAGCATTCATTAGACCTTCTTAGACCTTTTTTATAGATTCATTAAACCTTCTTAGACTTTTTTGCAGATTAGCATTCATTTGATTTTCTATTCTCAACTGAATAAAAAAATAATGATTTTGTCAGAATCAAGAGTTACTGGACTTAGGTATTATTTATAGATATCAAGTTTGAATCTGTGATTACATTATTTACACTACTTATATTTGGACTATTGTCCTCATCTTTGTTGTTTTATCACAAGCTTAGTAGATTACAATATTAGTGAATTTAGTAACATTGTGAGTTCAATCCCTTGGTCAGGTAGTGTGTACTTGGACTCAATGGAAATGGAGTGAGCAATAACTGAGCAATACTAAAAATAAGAACTAGATTTGTTATCCCCCCTAGACATGAGCAGTAGAATGAGAACAGTCTATCCCCATAGATTGAATAAAGAGTTCAGTTCAGAATTCTGTGTAGGTCACGCAGATTTATATATACCTAATGAAGGCCAGAGAGTACAACAACCAAAACGTTTTGAAAGCAACAAAGATGAGAACAATAGTCGGAATATAAATCATGTAAATAATGATAATTCCTCATTCCAGAAATTCAGGCAAAAATTATGCTTATATAAGAACAGCTACCATGAAAGTATTTATAGAGAAAGCACACTGAAGCTATGTTACAGCAGTGGGAATGGAACTGAAGCTGGGATGCCAGCTCAGGACCCATAACATTGCAGACTCTTTAGATTTTATCAAGAATCTCTAATTACATAGCAGGAACACCAGACCAGATGTAGCAGCAATATTCCAAGCAAGGCTTATAAATATGTAAGATAGATTTTAAGAATCTTACATATTTTCTTAGTGCTATGAGTGATATCTAATCCGAAAGTCACAGAATTTAAGAACTGGTCTAATATCATCCTAACTCCAAGTAATTGTCGCATTATGATTACATAAGAATTTTTTTGAGATAATAATGGTTTAGTGATACAAGTCTTATTAATTAACCCATAGCTGGGGGGAAAGACATGGATTCATACTTTTCTGAAGGTTAGTTGCATGTAAGTGAATATAACAAACTCAACAGGAATTGGAACTCAACTCACCAATTAACAATTCCAAGCCATTATTTATTACACCACCCACACTTCCAAACTTATATCACCTGGTATTCCCACGAGATCACCATTTTTTTGTTTTAAGAATAAATTTTATAAACCAAAATTTATTACTCAACCTAATAGATTTTTTTTTTCCTTTCTCACACTGATTCCATTGCATTTTTCACCTTCAGGTATGCATTATGATGGAAAGGGCCAGCTAAGAAATTGGTGGGACCCAGAAACTGCAAAGAAATTTAACATCACTACACAATGTGTCAGAAGGACATACAGCTCATACAAAGTGGAAAATTTAAACGTAAGTCGCATTTTGTTGAAGACCATCTCCACATAGTTTCCGCTCACAAGCAGACATTATTTTTGGAACATTTCTAAGTGATATGTCTTGTCTGAAAGTCTCAGAATCGTTTGATATTTTGGGAACTCTTTTTTTTCTTTTTTTTTTTAACCATTTCACCCCAAATAAGGCAATAAAGCCACTAGGACACAAGAGAATATGAAATAAACTACTATCAAGAAGAGAGGACAATAAAAGAACAAGAATTAAGAAGACAGAAGATACTGATTAACATTACATTTAAATTTTTAAAGATCAAAGTTGGCTGGAACGCAAGAAGCCAGAAGAGAGTTCCACAAGTGAAAAGTGAAAAAAAAAGAAACTGCTAGCATCATGTACAGTTACATCTAGTCATTTTAACTGTAAAATGATGAGACCTAACTGACAATCTAGTACTACACTTAAATTCATAAAGTCTAGCTACCATAGAGGAAAGTTCATCAGAACAATTACCATGAAAGCATTTATAGAAAAGGCACAGGGAGGCTATATTACAATGGTGGGAAAGTAAATGAAAGAATATAACAAAAAGGAAAACATTATTAAAAGAACAATAAATGAACAGGTATTATGAAGACAGAAAATAATGATTGACACTACATTTAAATTTTTGAAGATCAAAGTTAGCTGGGAAGCAAGAGGCCAAAAGAGAGTTTAATATGTGAGATGATAGAAGAAACTGTTAGCATAGAACATGGTTATATCTAGACATTTCAACGGTAAAATGATGAGACCTAACTGCCAATCTAGTACTGCACTTAAATTCATAAAGTCTAGTTATCATAACAGAAAGTTCATCAGAATAATTAGCATGAAAGTATTTATAGAAAGACAGGAAAACTATGTTACAGCAATGGGAAAGGAACTGAAGCAAAGATGCCAAGTCAGAGCCAATAACATTGCAGATTCTTCTTGGGATTTTATCAAGAATCTCTAAATATATAACAAGAGCACCAGACTAGATGTGGCAGCAATATTCAAACCAAGGGCAAATATATATAAGTTGAAATGAAGCTTTAAATTATAATTAGATTAAAGTTTATTCCTAGATTTTGACCTTTCAATTAAAACAAAATAAATAATAAAATATATGTATTTTTTACCCAATTTCTTCTTTAAATAATTTTATAATATTTTAAACTTAATACAGATTATATTTAAAATTTAGAATTGCTAATTTTTAATTTTCAATTTTATAGTAAAATTAGTTAGAATGATTTCTATTTTAGTCTAACCTTTGTATTTTGATTGGTCATGACAGCTTTTGTGACAGTGTTTCCCCTATCGAGGGGGTGTTTGCTGGATTTGAACCTTTTAAAACTCTTTATTCTACATTCTACACCATCACTTGATAAGAAACCAGAAGTGTTGAAACAAAATGGCTATTTCTGTAGTGATTTTATAACATATTTATGTTATAATTTTCAAATAAATTATATTTGCTCTACTCTGTATTGAGCACTCTTTTAAGAACAGTATTTTTTGTTTAATGGAATTTATTCTGTATACACCAATCCTACACTTGCATATATATATTGCAACTGAGAGATCTGTTTTTTTTTAAGATATGATAATTTGCCTTGATGAGTTATTCCCCTTTTTCCAGGTGGATGGTGACATGACACTAGACGAAAACATTGCCGATAATGGAGGTCTTCGGGCTGCATATGTGGTGAGTTGAAAATGAATTTTTTTTCATACATTGAAATGTAAAAGAAAGAATTGTTTTTGTTTACTTAAATCTTACCGAAACCACTGAGAATAGTTTTCCTGGATGTATATTAAATAATCAAGTATTATAAGTTCATATTGTGTTCACCAATTTGGTAACAGGGTTACCAATTTGCTACATGTTGTTAACTATTTGATGTTTAATATTTTTCTTGTAAATTCTTAAGAACAAAAAAAAAATGTATAAATTCATTTTCATTATATGTTTAGGTTTTATTAAAATTCTAATTATCATTTTTTAAAACAATAAATTATTGCCAAGGAGTGAAGTTAGTTCAAATAATAGTGGTGTCAAGGGAAAAGAAACATCCTTTTGTTTTGACACATGAATTTGTTTTACAGGCATACATTATTTCCTCTTATTTTTCCCTGACTGCACTTTCCTTTTTTTTTTACCACTTTATTAGCAAATGTGCTTCCATTTGCTATACCCCAGCTACCTTTGAAGAAATTAGCCCATTTTAAATAAGTTTGTAAAAATCAAATTCTTCTTAATATAACTTTGTGTAAGCTGTTGAAACTTGTTAAAATCTATAGTTTTCCATCCAAAACATATCAATTTAAAAAATATTAGGGGTTTTCAAATGTTTTCAAACATCAAAATTACATTTTAAAATAATTGTGTTTAAGGTATCAAAAGTAATTGAAATTGGGTTAAATTGCATCAATTTCAACTGTATTTTCAATGACTTCATAAGTTTTTAAAAAACAAATTTTTTTTAATGTAACCTTGTGTAAGTTGTCGAAACTTGTTAAAATCAATTGTTTTCTATTGTATCTGAATGAAAAAAAATTGATTTTCAATAATTTTAGGGGTTTTTGAATGTTTTCAAACACTAAATAACTTTTTAAATTAATATTGTTTAAGTTATGAAAAAGTGTAGTGGTTTGCATAAAATGGCTTCTTCAGCAAAGTACATTTTCCATGTATTCATAAGTTTTTGAAAACCAATTTTTTTTTAATATAACTTTGTGTAAGCTATTGAAACTTGTTAGAATAAAAAACAAATCGATTTTCAATAATTCTAAGGGTTTTTGAATGTTTTCAAACACCAAATTACATCTTAAAATAACGGTTTTTAAGGTATCAAAAGCAATTGAAATTGGCATATTTTGTGTCAATTTCAACTCTATTTTCAATGATTTCATAAGTTTGTAAAAACCAAATTTTTTTAATTTAAGCTGTTGACACTAGTTAAAACTGAAAATATATCAATTTTCAAAGATTTAGAAAAAACAGAAAATTATAAGTCAATGATATTGAAAACAGGGACAGGCAAAGTATGGCCTACAAGACTGGTGATTTTATAAAGCAAAACAGGCATTACATTTTCAATATCAACTAAAAATTTAATTTTTTTTTCTTGTTATATGTCACACAAAACAGTATTCTATTCACAACAAGAACAAAAAAAATAATGATTAAAATCATATATATTTAATATAAAATCATAATATTTAATAGCAAACACCAGTACTTAGGAAAATCACTTCCTACAAACTCAACATAGCATGTTACATACAACTATAAGCACCTGGATCGCTACATCCAGTGACATGTCGAGGTTTAGTGATGTTTAGTGATACCCAAGGCCAACTACTTGATTGAGTGCCCCTAAGAAGTAGCAGAGGCCTATAGGGTCTAGTACTGAGAAATGTGAGAAAGGGAGACATTTTAAATATATAAAAACAGATGAAACATGAAATAAGTACTTTATTCAAATTAAATATAAACTAAATTTTTATTTTACTCTGTGATTGGATGCTTCCTGATATGTATACCCAGGGCCATCACATCATCTTCTCCACCATTTCTGCACACTATAGATTATATCCCACACTGTGTTGATGTCAATGCTCAATCATAGGTACAGTGTAAACTGACATATGGATTTAAATGTCTGTACTGATTGCAGATAAACATATATCATTTCTACATGCTTCACTATAAACATGCCCTGAGAGTTATCAAGAACTAGCAGTAGAGCCCGGCATTGCCCGGGGATGTAACAGTAAGAGATAGATCAAGTATCGACCATCATAAAGACTGAAAAGTAAAATTGACGAAGATTATTGTTTAAGGTTGACGGACATGCATGTCTTAATTAGTTTTTTTTTTGTTTTGTTTTGTTTTTTTTTACGAATTGGTCAAACTCAAAACAAAAACATTGTTTTCAATCGTTATGTGTCTATCGATTGATTAGAATTTTATTATAAACATTGTCTTGTAAATGGAATTTTTAGAGCATTCTGAATGTAAAAATAAAGAAAAAAGTGTGCAAGACAATAAGAAACACTACCTGCCAAAAAAAAGTGAAGTGTTGTTGAAATTGGTTGAAAAATGTAGGAAATCCGATCCCATATATAAACGAACACACACACACACAATCAACCTGGGTTTTATAATAAGTATAACTCGATATGAGTTGTCCCCCTACATTTTTCAACCAATTTCAACAAAACTTCACAGGACTGCATAAAATTACCTTGCGGTGGTTCTGACAGTGCCAAAAATTGGAAAAACACAATTGTTTTTGCACAATTAAGAGGCATCACGAGAATGAAAGGGGGACAACTCATATCGAGTTATACTTATTATAAAACCCAGGTTGGTTGTGTGTGTGTGTGTGTGTGTGTGTGTGTGTGTGTGTGTGTGTGTGTGTGTGTGTGTGTGTTCGTTTATATATGGGATCGGATTTCCTACATTTTTCAACCGATTTCAACAAAACTTCACCTTTTTTTTGACATGTAGTGTTTCTTATTGTCTTGCACACTTTTTTCTTTATTTTTACATTCAGAATGCTTTAAAAATTGTTTATAATAAAATTCTATTCAATCAGTAGACTCATAATGATTGAAAACAATGTTTTTGTTTGAGTTTGGGTTTGACCAATTCGTAAAAAAAAAATAACAAAACAAAAAAATTAAAACTAATTAAGACATGCATGTCCATCAACCTTAAACAATAATCTTTGTCAATTTTATTTTTCAGCATTGATGATGGTCGATACTTGATCTATCTCTTACTGTTACATCCCGGGGCAACGCCGGGCTCTACTGCTAGTATACAAATAAATGTACAAATAACAGGCATAGGTATGGCTATTATTAATATTGTCGCTGTGAGATTCATGCTGGGGTCCCACATATATGTCCCTGCTCACTGTACTAAAACATTTCTGTGATATTTTTCAGGCATATTTATTATGGACTGAGGAGCATGGAGAAGAAAAACCTCTTCCTGGAATTGATCTAACTCCAGCTCAACTCTTCTATGTCAGCTTTGCCCAGGTAAAGAATTCTTTATTTAATAAAACAATATAGAATGATATTAAATAAATATTTAATTTATAATTAGAAATAATTTTATTATGATTCTATAAAAAAACAATAACTATATTGGTTTAAAAAGCAATAAAAAAAAATTTTAAATTAGAAATATTAAAAATATTAAAAATAATAAATAAAAAATAAGATAATAAAAAATATATAATATATAATAAATAAAAATAAAATAATAAAAATTTTTTTTTTGTATAAAAAACAATAATTTAAAATTGTAAATATAAATATTTAATAAAACAATATAGGATGATATTAAATAAATATTTAATTTATAATTATAAATAATTATATTATGATTCTACAAAAAACAATAACTATATTGGTTTAAAAAAACAATAAAAAAATTAAAAATTAAAAAATTAAAAATTAAAAAATTTAAAATTAAAAATATTTAAAAAGTAAAAATAATAAATAAAAAATAAAAATGAAATAATAAAAAATAATTTTTGTATAAAAACAATAATTTATAATTATAAATGTACATATTTAATAAAACAATAAAGGATGATATTAAATAAATATTTAATTTATAATTATAAATAATTATATTATAATTCTATAAAAAAACAAGAACTATATTGAAAGAAACATGACTCCTCCTGTACAATTAGAAAATTAAAAATTAAAAATATTAAAAAATGAAAAATAATAAATAAAAATAATTTTTTGTATAAAAAACAATAATTTATAATTATAAATGTACATATTTAATAAAACAATAAAGGATGATATTAAATAAATATTTAATTTATAATTATAAATAATTATATTATAATTCTATAAAAAAAAAGAACTATATTGAAAGAAACATGACTCCTCCTGTACAATTAGAAAATTAAAAATTAAAAATATTAAAAAATGAAAAATAATAAATAAAAAATAAAAAATAATTTTTGTATAAAAAACAATAATTTATAATTATAAATATTTAATAAAACAATATAAGACGATCAAGAACGATTGCATTAGATATTTCCAAGGTCTTTGACAAGGTGCAGTATAAAGGGTAGTTGTTAACAGCCAGTCGTCCATGACCGCTAGCAAATAACGCAGACATACACTGGTTGGTTACATTCAATGCCTCAAAAACCAAACTAGTTACATTCCATCATCACCGATTGGACCCTGAACTATCATAATGAATGGATGTTCCTTCAGAGAGGCCTTGAGTGCCTATTTGGACTTATAAACACAACCCAAACCTCAAATGGAGCTCATACATATGATCTATTGCTAAAGATGATGGAAAAATGGTCAGTTTCCTGTACTGCTTCTATAAGTACCTGACTCCTCCTTCTATCCTTTACCTTTACAAGAGCCAGATCAGTACTGTGGCCATAATTTATTCATAACTTTTTCATAATTTATAGCCAATCTAACAAAAGTGGGTAAAAAAATAGGACATCAAAATTAATTTTCTGTTTTTCTTCATAATTGAAAATCTTGAAAAAATATATTTGTAATTTTCTTTTTACAAAAAACGTGTCTTTTTTCTTTGCACTTATAAATTTGTCAGTCATTTTTTAAAAATATATTTTTCCTTTGTACTTTTAAATTTGTCAGTCATTTTTTTAAATATATTTTTCCTTTGCACTTATAAATTTGTCAGTCATTTTTTTAAAAATATATTTTTCTTTTGTACTTTTAAATTTGTCAGTCATTTTTTTTTAAATATATTTTTCCTTTGTACTTTTAAATTTGTCAGTCATTTTTTTAAAAATATATTTTTCATTTGTACTTATAAATTTGTCAGTCATTTTTTTAAAAATATATTTTTCCTTTGTACTTTTAAATTTGTCAGTCATTTTTTTTTAAATATATTTTTCCTTTGTACTTTTAAATTTGTCAGTCATTTTTTTAAAAATATATTTTTCCTTTGCACTTATAAATTTGTCAGTCATTTTTTTTTTTTTCATTTCTAAATTTAGATGTACTGTTCAGGATGGACCAAAGAAGGAATATGGCACCATATTCTTACGGACCATTTTGCTCCTGGAAAAGCCAGGTTAGAATTCAGTCTTCAATTCTCATTAAAATTTATGTTTTAATGAAAAAAAATTTTCCAAATAAAAAAAAAATTCCCCCAGATTCCTACCATGTATCCAATTCAATTATTTTTGCTCATTAAATTTTAAAAACAGATTTGAAAATATTTTTAACATTTTTTAATGTTCTTTTGCCCATTAATTTTTTAAAGGATATTATTTATGTGCATTAAACATTTGGATTTTATTTCATGTATTCTTTGTTTATGGCTTGCATGTTCTTATTGATAATATCTTTTTCTGAATGTCATCACATGTCGGTCTCAGAATATTTGTAGTGTACTTTTAGAATTAAAATTCACTAATGAGATTGCCACCTGTTTATTTTACCAAATTTATTCAAAATTTCAGTTTTGCAATATTTTTTTAAACATAAACAAGAAAACGTTCTTGTCTGTGAAATAGTAAAATACATAAAAAAGAATAACTGAATTTGAAAACAATTATGGTTTAAAGTCTGTCTATATTTCTGAGATGAGGTATTATGTACAGTATTTACATTAGTCGGACACATGGCACAGTGGATAAAGGCATTGGTTAGATCCAGTGACAGACCCAAAGAGTGTAAGTTCAATATCCGGTTAAGGCAGTGGAGAACTTTCAGAGGGAAAATTAGCAGGAGATAACTGATAACTGA
>CAHIKZ030000894.1:355000-357500 GCA_903632075.3 Acanthosepion pharaonis | reverse complement strand
TATATTCATTTCCTTCGCTACCTCAACTCCAGAGTTTCACAGACAAAATTTTCGGCTAATGTTCAGTTCACTCTTGAGAAGGTTTTACTGTAGAGTGGAATGAACAATTAGGGAGAATTTTCTCTAGTAAACTCTGGAATCAAGGTGGTTTATATAAAATCAATCAGCTAATTTTATTTGTATTCATTCTATTAATACTTTATCTCTTATATAAAACATTTTTTTGCAAAGACTGCTTGCCTTAAATGTTTTCTCTTTCAGACTTCCACTCACTATCAGCATTTCTGGCTTTGTATTATCTTCATTATCAATATATATATATATATATATATATATATATATATATATATATAATAAAAAGGCTTAAACACTAATATTCCATGGTCATAATTTATTCCATTGGAATCGTAAATACGATCCAATTCATCAGACCTACAAATTCAAAAAGAAAACAGAAAAAAAAACTCCGGAAATAAAAACAGAATTTAGAGAGAGTGTAAGCATGAGGGTGTGGGACGAATGTTAGAGCTAAAGAGAGGGGTAACAGACTAGAGAAGGAGGGAGATTAAACCTTAACAGAGAGAATTTTAGGAGAGGTGAGTGGAAGGGGTTTAAGTAAGAGACATATGAATGTTGTCGGATGTCTAATGCATAAAGATACATTTCGTGGTGACATACACACACCATAGACGATCTAATGTTGAAGATCAGAATAAGAGGGAGGGAAAGGAAAGAAGAGGTGGGGGAGAGAGATGGGGTGAAAGAAAGTAAAATTGAAGGACATTTACTGAAAGGGCCGCTATATATATATATGTTATAAATTTGGGTTTGTAATCCCAATAGAGTCATAAGTTATTGACATTTGGAAAAACATTCATATATGGCTTCATCAGATGGATAACGAAAAATGTATACACACACAACACATTTTTCGTTAGCCATCTGATGAACCCATATGGGCAGAATGCATTATTGAATACTATTTTTTTAAAATATACTTTCAATAGTGTTTTTCCAAATGTCAATAATATATATATATATATATATATATATATATATAAATTGGGTGTGAGAGGGAGAGATTCAATTCATAATTAGTAAATACTACCTTTTAATAAAAAATATAGCCTCGTCATATAATCACTGTCCATAGAGAGAAACTTAAGGAGATAGTGAATTATTTTTATGATTTAGCTGTTTTATATATATATATATATATATATATATATATTATAGGGATTAAAACAAATACATGTTAAAAATTGCTACACATTAGCTTTGATGTTTCAGCACTACAGTTGTGCTTCTTCAGGCAATGGTAAATAATTTTAATTTAAAAATTAAATGCTACAGACAGTGGAATTATACTTCATTTGTTCTTATCCCATACCTATATATATATATATATATATATATATATAGCGAAAAAAAACATATTTTAAATCAATTAATTTATAATATTAATGCTCTGTAAATTTACATCGAGCACTATTTTGTAAAAATAAAAATATCTATAAGAACACCGGATTATACATCTTACTGTTCTTTCTTTTTATTTATATGCATATATATATATATATATATATATATATATATATATATATATATATATATATATATATGTATTCAAAAGTTCTTACTTAACATAGCAAGCAAAAAATATCAGTTGAGGTTTTTGGCAAGTTTTTTTTTTGTTTTTTTTGGTGTCAAATTAGTCCTTTAATTTCAGACAGGGACTATAAGAGAAACTAGCTAAAATTACATGTTACGGTCATAGTACTTTCAATGATCGTTCGCTGTTTTCGATGAAGCCAGATTAAAAATGCAGGAATCGCCAGACTGCCTTTCATATCATATGAAAGTTTACTACATTCATTTCAAACGCTAAACTGACACCAAATACAATCTAGGATTTTCAATCTTCTTTCTTTGAAACCACCACCAGTGATCAAAAGTAGTACTTGAAGCTGAACGTTTAAGTACCCATCTGAAATAAACTCACTAAACAGCTCAATAGATATTATTTGTCTATTCTTTTTAATAAAACATGTTTGAATGAAGGTTTGCTGCCTAAATATAGTATATTTAAAATATAGAAAGTGTGGACATAAAAACCAACACTTCATGGTAACTGTCAGTTTCACACCATCAGTGATTTTCAGAACTATATATATACATACACAGATATGTGTGTGTGTATGTGCTCAAGCATGAAGCAGACTGTCGCCACTCGGTGTTGGCCTTAGTGTCCACTTTTATATTCACACAAGATCTATATTGAGCACTTTTTCACATAAATATAGCATAAAATTATATAATGTATACACACTATATATATGTGTGTGTGTGTGTGTGCGTGTGCGTCTATATAGATAGAACAATATTGTGATAATATATTCAAATATGTCAACAGTGTGAGTAAAGTTTAGACAAGAATCTGATGAAATGGTAAATACACAAGAAAAATTGAAAAACTTTTATTTGGAAATATTTCACTAAC
>CAHIKZ030000894.1:342500-350000 GCA_903632075.3 Acanthosepion pharaonis | reverse complement strand
AGACCATCAAGTAAGGAATGGATTTATTATCGAACTGTTTTTTAGAACTGTTCCATCGTTTTTGAAATCATTTTTGGATTTGCCTTGTAACGGGAAGGACTTCAAGCTTGTTGAAGATATAAGAACCAATTGATCACTACGTATTCCGACATCATCGGAAGAGATTTCTTGAACTGTTTATAAAAATTTTTCAATCGACTTTTTAATATTTTAATTTTGGAAATCATCTTCGAATACGTTTTAACAACATCGCCCACGTGACGACTACGTGATCATATCTAAACAGAACGCTGATCTGTATAAAATTTCAGTTATCTGTTTGAATTATTTAGGCTCTTATGTCCATCGTCTTTTGTGTTAAATTTTTACAAGTTATAATGTTCATTATGTTTAAATGAAAATGTCCATGAAGATGGTCTTAAATAGACCGAAACGTCTGACGTCGACTTTATTTTAACATTAATACTACATAAATGCATATTCAGATTTTTGTTTTTTCTGTATTTTTCTTTCATATATATATATATATATATATATTAGCTGTGTATTGAGATAGATAGGTAGATTGATAGAATTCTGAATATTGACAAAAATGAGACAAAAATAATACTGTGTGTATGAATGTATATTCATATGTGTGTGTATAGTGGTGACAAAAAATCAATGTCATCATACAAAAGTAAAGGGAGTGACTGAAAAAATGAATTATAATATTAATAAACTATAAACATAAATGAAAAATGCTTTACTTTGCAAATTCACTAAAATTATTTAGTTTTACTATGTCATTATTGGACTCAATTTTTTACACAGAATCTATCTGCATATATATATATATATAGATTTGGAATGGTAAATAAATATATAAGACCATTTTGGAAAATTTCAATTTGACAGATTTCACTGATGGACCAGTGTCATAAGAAATTTTGTTTCCCAAAATCCAGATCTACATTAGCAAGACAAAAAGTGATTCATGCCATCAACCAAATGCTTGATTTCAACTTCAATTGTAGATTTCAACTGAGTCTTATTTTTATCATTATTTTTTTTTTATGTTTTCAAGGTTTACATATTCAACATTGTTTTAGCATTTAGTTAGATGTTTATCTAGATTAATGCTAAAACATCATCTTCATACATGCCCACACAGACACACACTCACACACACAGAGAAATAAAGACCCTCAGAAGACGGCACATGTCGGCTAAGATAAGTTTTCCCTTTGATATAACCTTTTTTTTATATTAATCATTGATCATAGGAGGCACTGAATTTGAAAGTGATAGAAATTACACAAGGTTTCTTACATTTAATATACAACCAGGCTATTTCAGTTTACATCTGCTGCTACTAATTTACAAGTGAAAAAATTATGGGATACAAATTTACAAGTGAAACAATTATGGGATAGGTAAACTTGAAAATAAACAAATACATAGATAAAAAAAATAATTTTAAATTAATTAAAATCTCATTTTTCTAATAAATTAAAAATCATTCAAATGCTTAGCATGAATCCTTTTTTAGTTTTTCCGGAATAAATTATATTTTCTAATGATGCCAGTTAATTGGCCAAAATATGTCGAAGTTTTCCAAATTATCTTATTCTTATATATTTACTATATATGCATTAGTGTGCGCGTGTGAATATATATATGTACGTCTATATGTGTTCTTGTATACATATGTTTGTGTGTATATGTAAAAGCTTGTATATACATGAGTGGGATCACATGTGCCTCAGTGAGCATGTTGTACATCTATGAATGCATATCTGTCTAAATAAGAGTGTATGTAAAAATGGTTTTATGACTGTAACTTTCATTTGTTTCTTTTCTTTTCTTTTTTTTTTTATAAAAGGCATGGGAAGGGAGTTAAGCTCTTGCTTTCTGTTTTAGTTCTTCCTGATGACAAAATAACGACTGTTGTCTGAAAGATCTACAGACATCTCACATCTTTTTTTTTAATCATATTCCAATATTACATAAGGCAAAACAACATTTGTGAATATTAACCTTCATATCTGAATACATGAAAATCAAACATATCACACAATAATGACATCACTATATCCTTCCTGAAAAATAAAGAATCACATTTACTAGAAATAAGCTTGATTTTTAAATTATATACTCTTGATAAACTAGCTAGGTTTCCCATATCCTATGTTAAATATGTAGCTATGTACTTGTAAAATCCAAAATAGATATTGCTAATTATTCTGACTGCATAAATAAAATAATATTATTTCCTATTACAGTGAATATATATATATATATATATATATATATATATATATATATATATATATATATATATATATATATAGTTTGTCTGATGATCACAAAAGCATGAAACCCAGGATTACAAACTAATATCCATACAACAGAATATATATATATATATATATATATATATATATATATATATGTATATTCTGTTTATATGTTATTGTTATAGATATAAATATTTAAGTAAATGCTCTGTTTATAATAAACCATGTTAACTACATACACCAGACTGAATGTCTGAGAAATCGACCATGTATCCTACACAGAACCTTCATTTGGCCTGACGTGCTATAACATTTAGCTACAGAGGAAGTGTCTGGTTGGCAAAATCAAACTACTGTTTTTAAAAAACAAATAGCCCATCATTTTTCTCAAACGAGCATATCTGCTCAAAGCATATCTGTACCTAAATAGTATAGCACATCAGGCCAAATACCAGTTCCATGTAGCATATACGTTTGATTCTTGTTGAAGGACACATCTTTTATTTGAGATTTCTCAGACATTCAGGCTGGTAAATGTTGTTAATACTGTTTATTATAAACAAAGCATTTACTTAAATATTTGTATCTATAAAAAGAATGTATAAACAGAAAATATATTAAAATAATTGTCGGACTTAGTCCATTTCATATATATATATATATATATATATATATATATATATATATATACAATGTATTTCTAAAGAAGTAATGGATTTTTATTTATTAATCCAACATATTTTTATTACTTTAAACTTTATTTCTGACATACACATGCATAATTGTCGCATATATGAAGGATAAAGTGAAAAAAAATTCTGTTATGCATTTCATCCTCTAGCGCAGGACTTCATCAAACTAAAAAGTAAGAACTAATAAAATAATAAAATAATAACAATAAGATAATAAAATAAAACTCAAAGAAGTTATGATTGCCATAAAGAATATATAGGAGAAACCTCTAGGAAAGATTATATGGAGGCAAAAGAGATCAAAACAAGATACTCAAAGCATTAGTCACTCAGTGTAAGGAGTTTGATAATAATTTCAATTGAAAAAAATGCTACTTTAAAAGAGTAAGCAATTCACTAAGGCAATAATGTGTAGAAAGGGCTTTGATTGCTAGAACATCCACAATAAATTTACATCCAGTTTCTTAAAACATTCTATTTTCCTTGGCAGGTTTTCTGTTATGACAATGTGGGATGAAAGTGCTTAAGAAATAGCATAGGAATAAGATCAGATAGACTCCAGGTTGTTCAGAAACATCTGAATAAAAATAAATTAAATTTAATTAAACATTTTGAATTTTATCATTCTGACATCTTCTGTATTTCCTCTTGGTATATAATTATAACCAACACTAGCACTTAATTATCTGCCCCTCCTAAATATATATAATTCCATCAACAGAAACATTTCTTTTGTAACAGGAAATTCTTCTAAAAGACAGAATGTAACACTGATTCTTTCCACTTTGTCATTCATTTGCCTAACATTTTTCTTATATATATATATATATATATATATATATATATATATATATATATATATATATATATATATATATATATATCAACAATTTTAATTGTAGCTATATATATATATATATATATCAACAATGTTAATTGTAATATAAATATATATATATATATATATATATATATATGATTTTTTATCTATATATATATATATATATATATATATATATATATATATATATATCAATCAACAATTTTAATTATAGCTATATATATATATGAACAATGTTAATTGTAATATAAATACATATATATATATATATATATATATATATATATATGATCAATTTTAATTTATATATATATATATATATATATATATATATATATATATATCAACAATTTTAATTGTAGCTATATATATATATATCAACAATGTTAATTGTAATATAAATAATATATATATATATATATATATATATATGATCAATTTTAATCTATATATATATATATATATATATATATCAATCAACAATTTTAATTGTAGCTATATATATATATATATCAACAATGTTAATTGTAATATAAATACATATATATATATATATATATGATCAATTTTAATCTATATATATATATATATATATATATATATATATATATATCAATCAACAATTTTAATTATAGCTATATATATATATGAACAATGTTAATTGTAATATAAATACATATATATATATATATATATATATATATATATATATATCAATTTTAATTTATATATATATATATATATATATATATATATATATATATATATTGAGATCCATAGAAATTTCTTACATCCCCAGGAAAATGTGCATTTTATACAATGCAATCTTTGAAAATGTGCATTTTTCAACAAAACTATTTCTTCTTCAATAAAACAATTAAAAGCATAGAAAAGAAAGCAAAATTCCCTGTGGCCACACTTTATAATCAGCAAAGAATTTAATACTTTTTGCTTCATATCACCTTAACATACACATGACTATTTTTTTTTTTTTTTGGTGGGGTGGGGGAATCATTAATCAGGTTTTGTTTTCAGCATAAGTTCTGTTCATGCTCTTTTTATACCTTGCAAGGAGATCAGAAAAATTATTACTATTGGGCCATATTTTTATTTTTCATTTTTAAGGGTTTGTATTTGATTTGCAAGGTTTTATTATTTAATTTTTTTATCTATTTTTTTTATTTTTTATTTTTTTTGTTATTTGTACAAAGAACATGTGCCTCTTTGTTCTGTAAGGTAACAATTTTTATATCAAGGAATTTAAATATTTTTTCTCTGCCTCTGCACTATTTGAACCGACATTTTGTCTTCTTTTTTTTTTTTCATCAGTTGGACTTAATAAAAATTATATCTACCAATGATTATTTCATAACATCTTGGCTTTTGTTTTAGCATACAGTCATGTGTTAATATAATTAAATGCCAAATAAATTAATTTATTATGTTTTTATTTCATAGAGAAAATATTTGGAGTAAAAAAAAATAAGTATCACTCCAAAATGTTCATTCATATTCTGAAGATATTAAAATGAGTGGCAGTGAAGAATCTTTCATTTCTGCATTGCTTTCACTTTCACTTTCACTACCAGGAAATTTCATTCTAAATGATGTATTTAATGAAAACTGATTCCAGTATTTTATTGCATTTATTACTAGAATCAGTTTATGTAAATTCTGTAAGTATAATTATTTTGAAACAATTTAGTTTTATTCTAATTAGTAACAAATGAAAAAAAAATTAACAAATGAAAAACTTCTGATATTTTAAATAAAAAATTGAATAGTGCGGTTGATAGACCAAAAATATTATCACAAAATGAAAAACTCCGGACTTGGGTATTGTGATTGGGACAATTAATTAAATCTCATTGCAGATTAATTTGACTGGCATTTCTTTATGTAATTAATGACTGTATGTTGATATTTTGATTGTTTTAATTTATAATCATTTTGAGTTTTGGGGGTAGTTTTTTCTATTCCTATGATGATTATACTTATATAAATATTGCTGTTAAATGATTTTTGTTAAATATTTTAAGATTATAATTATAACTGTAAATACCCAATTAAAAAATTATTGATAATTATTATGTGAAATTGCACAATTAATTATCGCAAGTTAATTATATTGGTTTAATTTTGTTGATTCCTGCTTGTTTTATAATTATGGAAATATGTGATATATAAATTTCTATATATCAGAATAATGTGGGGTAACTGAATGACAAAATGAAAAAAATGCTGTCACAACTACAATATTTTTTTTTAATCAATTAACCCCAAGTAAGGCAATACTGTCACTAAGATGCATTCTACTCCTATCGAAGGAAAAAAATAAAATAAATAGTGAATAAAATTTCAGAGTTTAGGTAGAGATGCTAGGGAAGTATAAAACTAAAGTAGACTTTTTAAAAGGAACTGGAAACCCAATCCTAATCAGGAAACAAAGGATAAGCCTCTATTCCTGTTCAAAAAAGCAAGGAGGAGTATGAACTGGATGATAGGCAAACTTATCTACTTCTATTAGATTGAAAAGAATTTAATAGAACATAATATAAAATTTGTTGGACAAACTTGAACCTTTGCATCACAATAAGATGGAGTGTCAAAAGGATGTTTTCTGCATAACAATGTTTTTTATCTACCTTCACGCTTCAACAATATTGTTTTAAAAAGCGATGATTAGAATTGTAAATAAAACCTAAACATATGATGAAAGTGAAATTACAGTTTTTTTTTGTTCTTGAGAATTTAAAACAAAAATACTAAACACTATTGCTTCTTTATTGGTATGAGTGACAAAACATTGACTAATTTGATTCAAACTTAATAAAATTGTAAATAATAAAGTTTTCCTTATAGCTGTTTCACATATTTTAATAATTTAGTAAAGGTTTATAAATTGATGAATGAAAAATTATTTTCACAATTATTTCTTTTATAAATTGGTAAATGATAAATATTGCATTGCATTTGTTCTAATTGTACTATTTATTTATGTTGGAAATATAAAATTATTCTTGCAAATAAACAATCTAATAAATAAATAGTGTTTAATATTTTTGTTGTAAATTCTCAAAAAAGAATCATTACTTTTTAAAACAATAAACATTGCTGAAGAGTGAAGGTAATTAAAAAAGCAGTGTCATGGAAAAAAAACACCTTTTTGACACTACATCTTATTGCGGGCATGTCTATCTATGTTTGCCATTTGTTGCAACTACTTCTAAAACATTAAGCGATTTAATTAATACAAAATAAAATAATAACTTAAAACCTGAAACAGGAATTTACATTATAGACTGATAACATTTATCATCCAAATTTCACAGAGACTAACTAGAATTATGATACACTTACATGTAAATTTACACATGAACTCTGTTTTACAAGACAAAATGCATGGGATGTCTGCTTAAGCTAGGTTTTCCCAACCTGGGTGATATCAGCTGTTGGGTGGGCAATGAGTAACTGCACAATAAACAGTGGGTGATAGTATTTCAACACATGCTACTTAAAAAATATTCAAAGAAACTATAAAAATACAAAAAAAAAAACAGGAAGCTAAATGGAAATAACTGGATCACATTCATAGATAAGATAATTATCCTAACAAACAACTAATATTTTGGAATTTTCTATAGTTTTGTGAAGAGTCAAATTCAAATAGTTCTTGAAATAAAATAAC
>CAHIKZ030000894.1:322500-332500 GCA_903632075.3 Acanthosepion pharaonis | reverse complement strand
ATTTGAAATCATTAATATATATATGTATATATATATATACATATATATATTCAAAAATTATGACACAAGCATGTTATAACGTCACTACCAAAATACCTATTTTGTTTCAACACTTCTGATGTTTTATGGTTGATGGTGTTAATTGGAAAAAAACATTTTTTTTTTGCAATCAACACCATCACTTGATAAGACATCAGAAGTGTTAAAACAAAATGGGTATTTTTGTAGTGATATTATAACATGCTTATGTCATAATTTTTGAATAAATATTATTTGCTCTACTTTGTACTGAGCACTTTTTTAAAAAAGTGGTTTTGGTTATTGAATTTTATTCCGTCTATACCAACCCTGTATTTGTGTATATATATATATGTATATATATATATATATATATATATATATATATATATATATATATATATATATATATATAAATGTATACTTGTAAAGAGAATAAATGGGGGTAAATAAAACTTTTGCATCTTATAATTATTTTATTGAAATGTCCAATGGCTTTGTTAATCCAATTACACTCAAGGTATTATTATTATAATTATTATTATTATTATTATTATTATTATTATTATTATTATTGATCACAATCAACCTTTTGCACTGTCTACTGCCCTTTAAACACAATGAAATGAAAAAAAGAAAAAACTGAAAATGTTTTTCACATATCAAAACAGTAGTCAATTTTTTTGACAATGTGTGATAAGTGTGGGTTTTCAACCACACCACAATAAAAAGAAATAAGAGAAAAAAAATCTTGTCTTTCTTGTTTATGTCTTATTCATTATTATTCTTCAGTCTTACATGCTTTGTTATTTACAGGTTTAAGTAATAAAAGATTGGTAAATTTTCAACCCACCATTAGTACAGTGCAGTATTTGAATATACTGTAGAATGTTTGGGGCAAGTTTTAACCAGACAAAAAAATGGTGTATCAAAATGAAGATTTTTCTTTTGACATTGCTATCCTGGGTATGATGATAAACTACATCCACGTCCTGGATAACACGATAAACTATGTCTAACTTCAAGGCCTCTGATCAGGAGGTTTTGAGGGGCTTCGAACCACCTCTTAATTGCTGGTGTTTCCAAATCCACCCTGACCCGGGGTGGTAACACTTGTCAGGGTCCCAGCTATGGGCAAATAGTTAACCCCACCAAACTGGAGTCAAAACATATGAAAATAATTTTTAATACCAGTAAAACATTTGTCACAACGTTTCGGCCGTTGTACGCTCCGGCCTTCTTCAGGTGGTTGGAATTTCGAACTGAACCCTTTATTTCGATCACTGGGGTAGACTGTTCTAATTCCACGTGCCATGTTTGATGGATGTCAGTTATCAGTTATCTCCTGCTAATTTTCCCTCTGAAAGTTCTCCACTGCCTTAACCAGGAATTGAACTCACCTTCTTTGGGTCTGTCACTGGATCTAACCAACGCCTTTTATCCACTGTGCCATGTGTCCTTGAGGACCTGAAGAAGGCCGGAGCGCATAACGGCCGAAACGTTGTGACAAATATGGCGACAAAGATGAGGACAATAGTCCGACTAATGTAAATACTGTACATAATACCTCATCGCAGAAATATAGACAAACCAGTAAAACATTTTTGGAAAAAAAAAATATTACCAGCAAAACATTTTTTTTTTTAAAATCAAATATTACCAGAAATAGTTTTTTTTATTTTTTGAAGGAAAAAATATTAACAGAAATAGATTTTTGAAAAAAAAAATATTACCAACAATAACAATTTTGTCAGCATTAAATAACCCATTGAGGTTGGTATGCCGTAAAACAAACGAAACCAAATGAAACCATTCCAAAACAGTAACCCATTAAATAACCCATTGAGGTTGGTATGCCGTAAAACAAACGAAACCAAATGAAACCATTCCAAAACAGTGTCAGCATTAAATAACCCACTGAGGTTGGTATGCCGTAAAACAAACGAAACCAAATGAAACCATTCCAAAACAGTGTCAGCATTAAATAACCCACTGAGGTTGGTATTCTGTAAAACAAAATAACCATCTAACCAACAGCTATGCTCTTGGAAATATTTTTTTTTTCTTATAATAATGTTCACTCTATTCAAGCCACTCAAGGTAGAGGCACAGTTTATGTGGATATGAATTTAATGTAGATAACAATTAACCCTAGGCTTGAATATGTTAAAATTGTAAGTGATCAGGGAAGCCTTATTTTGGGAGCCTGTTCCACAAAGCAGCAGCTCATGGGAAAAAGATGCTTGAGTAGAACTTACATCTCACCAATAGGATACAAAGCGAATGAGGATGATTCACTACTATGTACGTAGTATAGCGGGTCTTAGCCTTAAAGGTTAGAATTGGTGGGACTAAGGAATGTAGTTCATCTGACTACTTTCCATAGAAATAGCAATAGTGTAGGGAAAGACTTGCAGCACTTCATCTGTTAAAAAGAGGTTGTAAAGTACATGTCTCTGGAATAGACGTTGTCAGGTTAACAGATGGGAACTCCACTGGCAGTCGCTGTGGCGTACTGCTTTTATAGCAGTACCTCATTTACATACAATACTACATCTCTCTGAACAGAAATGGCCTTATGCCTTTCATTGATCTTTGACTTGTAATTATTCTTGTGAATCTAAACGGTCTTTCTTGGTGTGTATCGAGTTCTACTTATCGGGGATCTACGTCTGAGTTCATCAGATATCTGGTCATTAACATGCATAGCTTGTTCAGTTTCATTACTGGATTCATTAGTCCCCTCCCCTCCTTCAGATTCTTCATCCATTTCTATATCCACAGCTTCCATTCTGTTTCTGAATTGATCTCCATGAGTCAGTACATTTTGTCGATATTTCGTTAGTATTGCTGTGTTGTATCCTTTCTGTACAACCAAGTTCGTCTTCTCTAGATTAGATTCTTTGTCTTTTTTTATACTTTATTCCTTGTTGAAAAGGAAAATGTTATGGGAGCAATAATCTGTCTACTCTTTAATGTGGAAGGACTTTGTAGTCTGCCGGCACATGGAATTGTCCTATAGCTTAACAGTAATCTTGTAACTCTCTATGTTATCAATAAATGGGGAAAAAGTCCCATTTTCAGCCTGTACCATTCTTTCTGCGATTCTATTCGATTGTGAGTGGTAGGGTGGTGTTTTAGACGGGACGCATCTAGTACGCTTTAGCCACGAGCACCAACATTGCTCGCAAAATTCTGGCGCGTTATCTGAGACCAAAGTTTTAGGCACTCCATTCCTTGAAAATATTGTTAATATTTGTTTTACCGCGGTGGCTTTTCTGTCAGCAACATTAATTACTTCGGGGAATCCTGAAAATGAGTCCACTAAAATTAAAAATAGCCCCATGACTTTAATATGGGCATGATTCATGTGAACCTGAGCCCATGGTTCTTTTTCTTTACGTCATGAGTAAATTTTGTTTTGCCGAAAATTTTTATTTCAACACACCTCGAGAATATCCTGGCCACCACACTTGTAATTTTAATCTCATTTGTGTCGCTGTTATACCACAATATACATAATCGTGTACACCTTTTAGCACTTCTTTTCTTAAACTCTGTGGGGGTATTATATCTCCATTGCATAATATACCTTTCTCTACAGTTAACTATGCCTTGGTTATATGTAGGGTCTTTCTGCCATTGAACAATTGCTCCTTGTGTTTCTTTTTATTCTGTCTGAAATTATACTTAACACTGGATCTTGTATGGTTTCCGTTCTGAGACGATTTAAGGGTAACATGCCCGTTTCAACCCAGCACAGTATTTTATCTTTTGAATTTTCAGAGATTTTTTACTGTCGAAATTTAGTCTGGATAGTACATCCACGCGTGGAATAGTGTTCCCCTTTACGTATATGTTGTATTGTGGCACAATAGTAAAAATAAGAAAATCAAGTCGAAGTTGGTTTAAAGAACAAGTGTATTCAACATCACAGATACAAAGGTAGGAAACGGGTACTACTCAGCTAGGCAGTTGTAGTACTGTCGCTGCTTACCCCGGGTAGGTATTACTGGCACTATATATACCGGTGTAATTCCCTTGTGTTAGAGGCCGGTGCAACACCCCCCTTTGAAAATATCCCGTCTGGGAATTAATAACGTTTTTGTTTTGGGTTCACCCTAATCAACTCCGTTGATTTCCGTTTTCTTTCTGACCTCGTATTCTCAGGAGCTGTCTCTAGTATGGGCACCTGAAAAGTATCAAACACTGTGTCCATGATGTCCTCTTCGGGCGATCTGGTCACCTCACTGTTCGTGTATCTTTTCCGGATTTGGTTAGTGTGACGTTTGTGCACGAAATCTGGTCCCTTAATCATATAGACCATGTTGCCTATTTGTTTCTCAATAGTGCCGGACTCCTAAAAGGTCCTATTATTTCTATGCATCTTTCGCCAACTTTATACCGTTTTTTTGTCATTGGATTTTTGAGGTTTGGCCTATCCTGTTTGGTAACAACTTGTGGAAAATTGATCTAACCTTGCGTCCGAACATGACCTCAGCAGGTGTCTTCGACGTTTCGATGTTTGCATTCGGAGTGACCCTGTAAACTTGTAAGAACTGTTGGATTGACTTATCCGTCGGTGATCCACTAGCCTTTCTCAGGGCTCTCTTGAACGTATCCACGAATCTCTCCGCTTGCCCATTGCTTCTTGGATGTCCTACATGGAATTCCTTGAGCATTCTTTTCTGTAATGTCGTAGGAATTACGACCCTGTCGCTATATATAGGACGTTATTACAAATTGAATAAATTTCCTCATCCAGTTGGTTACTGTTGATTTTTCTTTCGTGCTTATAATAAATTCGTCCACCTCTGCCTTACTCTTAATCTCATCAAGCGTTACTGGAAGTTCTCTTTATCGTGTCACATAAAGTATTTTTACTTCAACTTCCGCTTGAATGGCTGCTATTACCATATCCTCCAATGGTTCTGTGTGCTTAGGTATTAACCTTGATAAGCCATCTGCATGACCAAGTTTTTTAGATGGTACATACTCCATTTGAAAATTATAATTCAGAAGAATGGTACCCCATCTTTGGAGTCTATTCGCCGTATGTTGTGGTAGTCCCTTTTCGATCCAAAATCGTTAGTAAAGGTTTGTGATCTGTTTGTAACAGAAATTGTCTACCGTGCAAGAAACGATGAAATTTCTTTACTGCGAATATAATGCTTAGCGCCTCTTTCTCGATTTGCGAGTAGTTCTTTTCGGCTGGTAAAAGTGAACGGGATGCATGGGCTATTGGTTTTATTTTTCCATCATCCATTTTGTGTAGTATGCATGCTCCTACGCCATAGGCACTGGCATCGCTTGCAACTATAATATCACGCTTGGGATTATAATGTGCCAGAAACAAGCCAGACGTTAATATATCTTTAATTTCCTGAAATGCTTCTTCGCACTCTTGCGTCCAGACCCATTTTTGGTCCTTCCTTAACAATTCATTTAAGGGTGATCTTAGTTTATGCATATTTGGCACGAATACATTGTAATAATTCGCCAACCCTAAGAAACTTTGTAGAGACGCAATATTTCTGGAGCAGGCAGGTCCCTTATTGCACTCGATCTATCTGGATCCGGCCTTCTTCCATGTTCATCGATAATTTGCCCGAAGTATTTTATTTTTTCCATGAAAAAGGTACATTTTTCCTGTTTCAGTTAAATCCATAATCCTGGATCCTTTTGAATACTTGGTTTACATGAGCTTTGTGTTGTTCTTTGCTAGCGCTGTTCATTAACACATCGTCCAGGTACCCTACTGAGAAGTCCAGCCCACTTAACATCATGTCCATTGTTTGCTGAAAAATCGCAGGGGCGACTTTGACCCCAAAAGGAAGTCTGTTAAACTTGTATAATCCCTTATGGGTATTGATGCATAGCAGCTTTGAACACTTCTGATCGACTGGGATTTGTAAATACGCGTCACTGAGGTCGATTTTAGAAAAATATTTCCCTCCACTCAGTTTCGCGAATATTTCTACAGGGATCGGAAGGGGATAATGGTGATCCTTTAATGCATTGTTTAAACCTGTTGAGAAATCGGCACAAACACTAATCTCCTTGCTCTTCTTTTTAATGTAAACTGTTGGCGTAGCCCACTCACTGTGATCAATTTTTTCGAGGACACCCATGTTTTCGAGTCTTTCTAATTCACCGTCTATTTGTTCTATAGCGGCGTATGGAACCTTTCTTTTCTTTTGAACACTGGCTGTTCATTTTCATTGACTTCAAATTTTGCTACCGCTTTTGTACACCTTCCAAGACCGCCTGTAAATACGTCTGAAAATTCTCTTTTAACTCCCTCTTAAGTTTTTCTGCCTCCACATTCGAATCCTCAACTTTTTGATAAAAAGAGCTTAAAGGCAGATCCCATAGTCTAAATTTTTCGAACAGATCCGTTCCAAAGAGGTTATTTGATTTTCGCATGACAAAAATTTTCGCTTTTTCGGTCTTATTCTGAAAAAGAAATATTCGTCAATAATTCTCCTTCGAAGGTGATTTTTTCACCACTGACGCTTCTCGCCGTTTTATGTGATTTAATCATAGTGGGTCTCCCAAGCTTCTTCCATGATGGAAATATCAGACCCACTATCAAGCTGTAGTCTTACTTTCTTTTTAAACATTTTGACCTGTACAAATTTCCGGATATTTCATTCCTCAGGTTCAATTTTCGTTAGTTTAATGGATGTCTTCTTTCTACCAGATTTTTTCCTACAATGTGATGCCTTATGCCCCTTCTGGTAGCAGTTGTCACATTGTTTGAATTTGTAGGGACACTCATTGTACCAATGTTTATCTCCACACTCCAACACGGTCCAGGTGGATCTTTTCCCTGTTTTTTCCCTCTGGTTATTTTTTTGAAGTTAAATTTTTCTTCTGATGGACCTTTTTAATGTGCGACACTCCTTTTCCTCTATGTCACGACTGTCCTGTTTCAACGCAACAAACCGTTCACAGTTTTCCGCGAAGCTTTGTAGTTTTAAATTCGGCTCATTTTCGAGTTTATTTAAAACACGACGCCTGATCTCAGCGTCTTTACCTAAAACCAGCCCTTGCACAAATATTAAACACTTAAAATTATCTGATGATAATTCCTCCAGTTTAAAGTCGTCGCAATGCTTGTTTACAATACTTGCATAAGTAGTGTAATCATCTTCCTCTCTTCTAGTGACATTCGTACACTTATATCTCCTGTGAAAAAGAGAAGTTTTTGTAGAAAACAGTTCTGTTAGTAGAGTAACTGTCTCTTGAAAGTTCAACTCACTGGTCTTTTTTGGAAGGATGAAATTCACGAACTTTGTATGCTCGACAGTTCCCAATTTTCTTAGCAGAAACCTAACTTTTTTAGCGTCTGTCCATGTACCGCAATCCGATACAAAAATATCCTCATATCTTCTATAGAAATGAGCAAACGTG
Organism: Acanthosepion pharaonis; assembly: GCA_903632075.3. Taxonomy (NCBI): domain Eukaryota; kingdom Metazoa; phylum Mollusca; class Cephalopoda; order Sepiida; family Sepiidae; genus Acanthosepion; species Acanthosepion pharaonis. The sequence continues at coordinate 325,066 of CAHIKZ030000894.1, read as the reverse complement.
ACATCGTCTTCTGGATTATAATTGAAACTTTCAATAGCGTTCCATACAGCCGTCTGGGAGAATGCGTTATGATTCTCGCTTGCATTCGTTAACTGTGTTGCCTCCAGAAGTTTCCTCTGTTCCTCCTGTGTTTTCATAAAGATTTGTTCGACGCGTTTCTGTTGTTCCAACAACTCTTTTTTTAAATTTCTCCTCACTTTCAAGTTGTCGTTGAAGTTGTTGCTTTTGCAACGCGAGACTTTGTTCCGTTTGAAATTTGAACAATTGAAGAAGAGACTCTCTTAATTCTGCGTCCATGGTGCGAATTTAATTTACGCACCATACAGTTTACACTTGTATTAAACAAATCAGTTTTCCCAAGGCTTGCTTACTAAAATTAGTTTGCTCAACTAATACACAAACAAGAAATATGTATTTCTCGTAAAAAAACAAAAAAAATCCGTCGCTTTAAGGAGTGTCGACTAATGGGAAAGTCACAAAAGTTTTTTCCAACCTCTTTGTTGTTTTGCACAAATATGACTCGAATTTTTAACAGTCTTTGTTAAGCACAAATGACTTACGCGAATATATATTTTTCACTCGACAAATCATTTAACTTTGAAGAGGAGAAAAAAAAATCTTACCGTGACAAAAAAAACTCTGGTTTCTTGTAAAGAAACAAAAAAAAACAGTGAACCTCTTTTTTTTTCGAAACCCTTGGTGTCAGTATTTTCAACTATTTGACAATATTATTCGCGTTCTCACGCTGTAGACTTTTGGTAGCAAATTTTTGGTGTTTCTAATAATTTTTTTTTTTTTTTTACGTCGCCAAATTACTATTGTAGTAATTAATTTGCTATTAATCCTTGCGTATCCACATATCTGTTCGAAATGACGAAGGTGTTTTGCCGTAAAAATCTTGCGAATCCTTGTATTTCAATCACTTTAGGTGATTATCTGCAGTGATATCGTTTTGATTCCGACGTCGCCAATCTGTTGTGTCGTGGCACAATAGTAAAAATATGAAAATCAAGTCGGTTTAAAGAACAAGTGTATTCAACATCACAGATACAAAGGTAGGAAACGGGTACTACTCAGCTAGGCAGTTGTAGTACTGTCACTGCTTACCCCGGGGAGGTATTACTGGCACTGTATATAGTGAGAACCGGTGTAATTCCCTTGTGTTAGAGGCCGGTGCAACAGTATATGATGTTGAAATCAAATGCTATGAGTTTTATAGCCATTCTTAAAATTGTAGATGATATGAATTTTAATAATTCCTTTCTGGGGTTAAATATAAACTCTAAAGTGATTCACGGACAGAACGGAATAACTGAAAGAAAAAGGAATGGCAAAATACTTTGTTCTCCTAGATAATTTTATACCACTAAGACATACACAAAACTATGTACATATATACAAATGTCCCACGTGGAGAATAATATAACACATATATCTACACAGCGAGCAGAGTGTAAGAAGAAACAAAAAGGAAGTACCTTACATATAATATGGAGATATTCCTGTATCTTGAGAAGTCATGCTTAGGACTCCAGATTCAAACGGGCCTGATTCATCTACTATATCCCAGGCGAAGACATTCCGTGAACAGGAAACAGCGAGTTTTGGGTTTCCCCGAATTGAGGACTGTGAGCTGGAGTTTCTTTCTATATCTGGGAAAAGTATATCTCCAAAAGATAAAGGGCGCCATGGACGTCTAAACTGTAGCATTTGCTGGAGAAGGCAGATATAGCCTCAGCCTGTGCCACTTGATCCAAGCAAAAAAAAAAAAAATGCAACCGCTCGGTTTAGCTGCTGTAAACAAACTGAATGACCTCCGCATTCGTCACTGTATTGTGACGTCATTAAGCGGCCGTCATGTGACCCATGTGACTTATCTCCACCAAAGGGAGATAATCGCTTTCTGTATCCCTACAGTAGGAAATGGCGATCTCCTACTAAATTAATAGTTTAGTCCTACTAAATGTTAAATAGGTAATTTAAATCTTATAAGACGGCCTTCTGTGGTACAAATAGTAGGTGCAATTCTGGGCTATAAAAGCGGTGTCTCTGATGGAAACGAAGATGCAGGTTCAATTGTTGTCGTGAGGTACACATTTCTTTGGTAGTAATTTACTTACTCAATCGGTCGTTAATAGTTTTACTGTTTAAAAAGAAAAAAATGTCGTACTGAAGGTTAAGTAAGTCATTCAAAACGTCTTCTATTCAGAAGGCTTTCTGTAGCCCAACTGGTAGCAGTAGTTTTCGGTTGCAGAAGCAGCATCCCTGGTGGAAATTCGATTTGTATCTTGAGGTAAAAAATTTCATTAGTAGGATTCCTCTATTGTTATAGACAAGCGTATGGTTGCAAGAAAGAAATACGACAACAGCAGAAATAGATTTACGTGATTTATTGCAACAGGAACATGTGGGTTTGGGACAGCTACCTTGTGGTATAGTTCATAAGCCGGCTTCGAATCTGGGTTGATCTCTCATAGTAGTTCACACTGGTTGGCGCTGGCGCTCACCCTGCTGACTGCTGCTGACCGCTCAGCCTGACCATGACAGGTCTCTTCCCTGGCCTCCT
>CAHIKZ030000894.1:210000-317500 GCA_903632075.3 Acanthosepion pharaonis | reverse complement strand
GTAGGACTCAACTGGTCTCTATGTAGATTCGAAGAAGCAGGAACTTGACGGTCGTCGAACGGGAGCATTACCAATTTGGCTGCTGAAATAAAAACTCGGCTATTTGTCGAGAGCATGCAGAAAGGTTCTTCATGTAAAAGTACATAATGTGACGACAGTCAATAAACCAACTGAATTGCTCAGCCTTAAAAAGTCTATAGAATATGAGACAAGAAGAATAATTGCCTAGTCATTTAGGCTTAATTTTGGGCGCTAAAGGCCCTGCAATGTGAGAGAAATGTGAGTCCTGTCATCTCGAAGATTTTGCAGCAACTGAAAAAAAAAGCATGTGCAGTTGAAAATGCCCGCGAAAGGCAAAGGAAAAATTCAACCAAAGAGCTTGGTCGGTACAAAAATACGGTGTGGCATAAATTAGCCAATAGGAGCTTAGCTTTAATTGTAGAATTTCTCACAGTATATTTGCGTGCACACCTGACCTAAGATGTTCTCTATTAATCGTCTAGTTACCTTTATGAAAGGATAAATTCCCCCTCCCCCAACATTTCTTTTTGACTTATGAGTTTTGTTTTCACCGTATCTTTCATATTGTTTTCCCATTGTATGTTTCAGTAATAAATTTATTTAATTGCTAACTTTGCATCTGTGATTCTGTTGTTTGTCACCCGCTGTGTGCATTCCTTAAGCAATTCCAGCCAGCTCGACTGTGTCTGATCAATTGAAAAGAAACCCTTGGGGAAATAAATTTGTTGTAATAATTGTATACACGTTGAAATAATCATATAGGTTATGATCCTCCACTATCTTCGCTATTAATCCGGTTAGAGGAAGGGCCGTAACAATATATATATTATTCATATTCATATTGTCTTTTTACAGATCTATCTGAAATTTTTACACGTACACACACACACACACACACACACACATATATATATACTAGCAGTAGAGCCCGGCGCTGTCCGGGGATGTAACAGTCAAGAGATAGATCAAGTATCGACCATCATAAAGACTGAAAAATAAAATTGACAAAGATTATCGCTTAAGGTTGACGGACACGCATGTCTTAATTAGTTTTGTTTTGTTTTTTTACGAATTGGTCAAACCCAACCTCAATCGTTATGAGTCTATCGATAAAATAGAATTTTATTATAAACAATTGTCTTGTAAATGGAACTTTTAAAGCATTCTGAATGGAAAAATAAAGAAAAATGTGTGCAAGACAATAAGAAACACTACCTGCCAAAAAAAGTGAAGTTGAAATCGGTTGAAAAATGTACGAAATCCGATCCCATATATAAACGAACACGCACACACAAACAACCTGGGTTTTATAAGTATAACTCGATATGAGTTGTCCCCCTTTCATTCTGGCGAGTGATGCCTCTTAATCGTGTTTTCAAATTGATTTTGTGCAAAAACAATTGTGTTTTTTCCAATTTTTGGTGCTGTCAGAACCACCGCAAGGTAATTTTACGTAGTCCTGTGAAGTTTTGTTGAAATCGGTTGAAAAATGTAGGAAATCCAATCCAATATATAAACGTACAGACACACACACAATCTGCGTTTTATAATAAGTAACATATATATATAAGCATTTTTAACACAGTGGTGGGTGTTTTTATGATGTGTTGATATATCTGTCGATAGCCTCATGTTTGGGAAGTTTTTTTTTTTTTTTTTTTTTAAGCATTTCACCCCTAGCAAGGCGGGAAGCCACTAGCATGCAAGGGGTTGCAGAGGATTTGGAGCGAGAGTAGATAGGAATGATAGAGGAGAGGATGAGGAGAAGGATAGTGGATAGATCAAGTCAACTGGAGATGTCGATTGACATTACATTTGAATAGTTGGAGATTATAGCTATCAGGGAAGGGAATCTTATCAAGAACCTCGGGGCAAACAGAAGGAGCTTCAAACCATATATGTCAGCAATACTCCATGCAAGGGCGAATGGTTGATTTGTATATTTGTAGGATCGATTCCGGGGAGAAAAATTTCCTGGCGCAGCACATGGAGCCAACTTTCTTTGCGGTGGACGAAGCAATTGACTCAATGTATTTGTTCCATCTCAGGTCAGTAGACAACGTGAAACCGAGCAGCCGCAGAGAGGCGCTTTCGGAAAGTTGAGCGTCAGACATTCTAATGGGAGCAGGGAAGGTTCTCTGTGGTGATTAATAGAGAGCAGTTTTGTTTTGGTGGCGTTAAAGTTAACCAGCCAATTACGGCCCCAGTTCACAACCGATCGGAGGTCCTTTTCGAGACGCACGGCCAGGTTAGTTTTGTCAAAGACACTTGTTTTTGAGTCAAGAGTATAGTCGATAATCGTAATAAATTTATATGACTAATACAATGTTAATGCCTTTTTATATAATCTTTTTAACTACTCAGTATTCTTGAAAATTTTGCTAATTTTAAGCATTCTAATAAGCCAGTTACGGGCAAACTGTTGCCCGCTTGTTTGGCTTTTCTGAGAAAGGAAAATAAGGTTTCTTAAATTTTTTTGTTTCGTTGTTCCCTTACACGTTCTCATAAATAAATACATACATAAATAATGTTTACGTACAATGTTTCTTGAATTTTGTAAACTTTCAGTGAAAGTAACTTTTCCGTCATTTTAAACCATTGACGATTTTCACTACGGAAAATACGTCATCTTTTTGTTTTTGAAACAGGAAACATTCATAATAATTTTTCTCTAAAGAAGACAAATATGTTTTTATTTTGAAATGAATAAATTAAAAATAAATCGCACGCAGTGACTTGTGTTAACCTCACTTTCACTGGTAATAAATGTTATACCAAAACTTCATTTTTTTTAAATATAGAAAAATCTTTTTTCTCCAAAGAAAAAAAATCAACTTTTCCCCCATTTTTAAGATACATACTTATGCATATTGCCTTCTGTAGTGAAAATAATTGAGGTATCTACTACGAAAAATTACCATGAATGTTTCGTGGGGTGTCCCGCCTTGTAATGATCATGCGGTCCTGTGCCCGAAAGAGGTTGCCCATGACTGCTTTAAGCCCTTGAATAGATAAGTCTTTCATCTTAGCCACCGGGGTTTTTTCTTACTCGGTTACTAAACAGGTTGTTGATTTTTTTTTTTTTTAAACGGAAAATAACTGAGTTGAAAATAATTCACTAAGATTGTACTAGACGATCTTAAGGGAAGAAGAAGGAAAGAAAAAAAAAAAAAAAAAAGAAAGAAGAAGAGAAAAAAGAGTTGTATGATGCATGACCCAATTGAGGGTGGAGATAGGAGTCAGAAAGAGATTTAGGTCAGCGTCTTGGCCGATTTTCGAAAGACAATTGGAAGAATAGAATTATAAATAATAAGAAGAAAGAAAGGAAAAAAAGACATGATATCAAAACGGGCCGCTTGATGGAAGCCAGATATCGGTCAAAGCACCTAGCCTACTTTTGCATGGAAAGACACCTTATCAATTTGGATAAAGAGAAATTTTGGGAACAATGAAACAATCTTAATCAGAGAAAAAGTGTCTTTTGGGTTGAGGGAGTGACCGGTGGAACGATATACAGATCCTGACCTGTTAAGAATTGGACACCCACGTTAATAAAGTGGAGACATTTTCAAAGTAGATAATTAAGATTTTCGACTATCAGGAAAAACAAAGAGGTAAAAAGAGGACAGTTGCTTTTGGCTCACGGAGGGCGCCAAGAAGGCGGAAAAGATCCTTTCTAAAGTCAAGACTAATTAGCGGCGGGCTGTTTGACAAAGTCCAGGTGAGAGAAGGCCAAGATGGTCATTTTTCGTACGTGCGAAAAAAAAAGGAAAAATTAGATTTTGTTTTTTTTAACAAGAACGATATAACCACGCCCCCGCAACAAGAGGAGAAAGGATGTTCGATCAATAACAATTGGTCGGAAACGGTCACGTGATCTGCGGAAGAGAAAAGAAAGAAATGCTCAATCAGGAACGATTGGTCGAAGACGGTCACGTGATCTGCGGAAAGAGAAAAAAAAGAAATGCCCGATCAGGAACCATTGGTTAAAGCGGTCACCTGACATACGAGAGACCGAAGAGATGGATGTGCGCCGCCCCACCAAAGGCACTATGAGGAAGTAGGGGTGAAAACAATAGCGATAATGGAGAAGACAGAATTAATGCAGCTTTTGGAATTATCGAGAAAACCCTGACGCCGACAGACCCACCCCAGTTTGTTGCGGCGTCAATATAAGCAGGACCCCAGTCGACAGAAATCAGTAGAGTTGGAGTTGCAGTTGGAGTTGAGAGTTGGATCGCGGGCAGGGATAGAGCCTGAACGCGGCCATCAGGCCCGATTCACTCGCCCCCTTTGCGGGCAGAAGAATCCTCAGACAAGAAATCCTTCCAGCCCAAGTCGAAGACAGGAGAACTTCCAGCCCAAGTAGACGAAGAAGAAGATTGCCTGAAAGCCTGAGAAGAATTGGAGATGCAGACAAGCCGAAAGTCGATGAGAAGTTAAAGTTCAGCCCCGGACGGCAGTGAGAAGAGACCACCTCAGACGACAGAGAGTTGCGGCTAAGTTGAAACAAGAAATCTTCCACCAAGTTGAAACAGGAAAACTACCAGCCCAAGCAGACGAAGAAGAAGAAATACAACTCAAGTCGGAGAGAAGAATCAACTGCGAATGATCGATAGAAATTAGCCCCAGTGTCGAACTGAACCACACTCCGACATACATACATGATTCTAGAAAGTAGGTAATTCGACATTTTTCTATTGTGTGATAGAAGCTTGGTGCCATAGTCCACAGAGCGGGTCGGGAATTGAGAACAATTTTGTTTTTTTATGTAACGGACATTAAGATATAAAAGGTTGTTACCCTTTTTATCAGCAATTTTGTTTAGTGTCGTGAGTTTTTGTTTTATTTGTGTTTTGCCACCCCGTCGGACTCGACTTGTATCGGCCCAAATCCCTGCTGGTCCCGTCTGTCTAAGATCTAAACACAGCGTGGGTAGACAGACCGGAGATCGGTATAGTTGCTTTAGTGACCAGGTATTGGAAGCGAGTCGGGAAAGGCGAGGCTGGTGATCATCTGACCAAAGGGTTGGAGCGGCACGCTTGGACCCAGGAGGAGCGACCAGGAGGAGCGACGTCACCGTTGGCGCCGTAACCAAAGGATCCGACACTGGGCCAGGTGTGTAACCGTCACAAGTGGTGCCGTGACCAACGGATCAACCCTGAGACAACCACGTCACATATGGTGCCGTGGTGACCGAGGGATTTCAACCCTGAGAAGACCACGATCGACCGCCGTTGCTGAAAATTCAGACAGAACTCAGAACGACCCGGGACCAAAGGAAAAGAAAGAACAGAATCGTCTGTAAGGTAGGACACCTTGTTTTGTTTCCCAACCTCGATTGTTGCTGTATAGACTGTCTTTCTCTGTAGACATGTCAGATTATGAGTCAGATAGAGCAGTGGGGGGTGAAGAAGAAGTAGGGCGGGGGTTGTCAGTGGATCTAAGGAAGCTGTTGGGTGGACCGAGGGTCCCAGTATTTGATGGCAGCGGGAAGGAGTTTAGGAACTGGCTGGCAATCCTCGAGAAGAGCCGAACCATCTACGAGCTCTCGGACCAAGAAACCCTGTACCTGGCATACGATGCCACAAAGGGAAAAGCGTCTGAGTTCGTAGGGGGGCTCTTGGAAAACCAACCCCGCTTGGCTTGGGAAGAAATAAAAAAACTGCTGACCAAAGAATTCGCCGACGAAGGTACGGCCATAGAGGCCATGAGGGCCCTTTTAAAACTGACACAGCTACGGGATGAAACCCCGGGAGAATTAGGGGCCCGAGCGGGGAAGCTATCGTCATTGGCATTCCCCGAAGTGGTCAGGGATAATGCGGTTATGCAGGCTCAACTGGCGGACCTGTATGTAGAGGCGCTGAGCGACGAGCGTGTTCGTCACGACGTATTGAAAGAAGGACCGCTCAGACTGTCGGCAGCGATAGAGCTGGCCAGGGAGAGCCAGGGGGTGTGGGATAAAGTGAAGAGGTGTGGGAAGAAGCAGATACCAAGTCAAGAGGCTGGAAGAAGGGGGGTAGGCGGAAGAGCCCCCGTGTGGAATCAGAGGGTTAAGGAAGAGGTGGATCGGGCAGAATTATGGGAGGAGGACCCCAATAGAAGGGCATGGTCGACCAGGCATGGCTTTTATAAGCCCACGCCGGGTCGATACGGGCTGGTCTGCTGGACCTGTGGGTACGAGGACCACAGGGCGGCGGAATGTCCGACGAAGTGGGGGTTGCCCCCAGACTTCAATCAGGACAGATGCACCAGGTGTGGTAAGAAAGGACACCTGGCCAAGTGGTGCGGGCTGAAGAAGGGTGCCCCACCAATATTAACAAAAGGAAGGCCGAGCCCCCAGGGAAAAGCCAGCGGGCCACCCCAGAATTAAGAGGGAGGGTGGCCCAGTTAAAAAGGAGAGAAATAAAAGCTTGGACCAGTGGGTGGGCGAACCGCTTGAATAGAGGACGGGTTCCCCCCGAGGATAGACACAAAGGCCAACCCAGTTAAAAAGGGAAAGAGCAAAATGTTGGACATGTGGTCGGGCGGGCCACTTTGCGGCAAGCTGTCCAGCAAGAAGGTGCTGGTTTTGCAGGAGGCCAGGACACCTGAAAAGAAACTGTATTCTTAGAAACGGCCATGGGAGACCGGGAGAGGTCCGGCCGGGGTCGCCCAGGTGCAGGGGGGCGCAGAACTCCACCTCATAAAAAAAAATGAAGGTGATTTATTACTACCGGCGCCTATGGCTGGGTTAACCCAAAGGTGGGGACCCAGGAAGAAGAAAGCTCAGGTGTTCTCTTCGCTAACGCAAGAGAGAGAAACTATCCTGTAGAGCAGAGATAGGTGGTAGAGAGATGAGGGCTTTGGTGGACACAGGAGCATCTGTGTCATTGATGAGAGAGGAGACATACAGGCGGGTGAAACGGAAGAGAAGGTTACAGGGAAGCGGACATAGAGATCACGCAAGCAGATGGGGCCCCCCCCTGGAGATAAAAGGGATGGTGAGGCTCCCGGTGAGGATTGGGAGGGTGAAAAGCACCCAAAATTTTTACGTAACCCCCGACCTGTGTACAGAGGCAATCTTGGGAGAAGATTGGCTCCGGAGCCAGAAGGCCCAGATCGAGTTTAATCCTACTGTGTTGGTGGTGAACGGCGAGAGAACGCCATTGGGATGCCCACCAGAGGAAGAGATAACCATAGTGGTGGAGGAAGATGTAAAGTTACCTCCTAGGACCGCAGTGTCAGGGAAAGGGTAGGCTAATGTCAGAAAAAAAGGTACGGAGAGGACCTCTGCAGTTGGTCCCTGTAGAAGGAAAGGGCCTAGAAGATAACGAGGTAACCCTGTGCGAAACGGTAGTGGAGGCAGCCGAGTTGGTGCCCATAATGATGGTGAACCAGGCCCAAAAGACTATAAAGGTTAGGAGAGGGGAGAAGATAGGGAGAGCACTTCCCCTACGAACTCTGAATCGGGTGAGATTCGAGGAGGAACGAAGGAAGCTAGTAGAGCAAACAAAAGGAATCTTAGATGAGGATATATTAGCACCGGATCAATTTAGAACCAGAGTGGGGGTCTGTTAAGGAACAATCGAGATGTGGTAGCCCAGTCAGATAAGGAACTAGGTCAGACCCACACAGTCGAAATGAAAATCGACACCGGAGACCACCCCCCTGTGAAATTAAAACCCTACCGAACACCTATACATAAAAGACCCCTTGTAGAAGAGGCAGTAGAGGAAATGTTGGAAGCTGGGATGATCGAAAGATCGATCTCTCCTTGGAGCTTCCCAATAGTAATAGTAGGTAAGAAAGATGGCGGCCACCGTTTCTGTGTAGATTTTAGAAAGCTGAATTCTATATCGAAGCCGTTGGCGGTGCCATTGCCATTGATAGACGACATTTTGGCATTATTAGGGAAGGCAAAGTACTTCTCTACGTTGGACTTGAGGTCCGGGTATTGGCAGGTAGCCCTGGATGAGGCTGACAAGGAGAAGGCCGCATTCGCGTGTCACCTGGGACTGTTTCAGTTCAGAGTGATGCCATTCGGTTTAGCTAATGCCCCGGGAGTCTTCCAACAGCTAATGTCAATAGTGTTAGGAGGATACGAGAGCTTTGCCATGGCGTATTTGGACGATATCTTGATATTTTCGGAGACAGTGGAACAACACTTTTTTCATTTAAGACAGGTGTTGGGAAGGTTGAGGAAACACGGATTAAAATTGAAATTGTCAAAGTGTCAGTTTCTGAGGGAAGAAACTAGGTATTTAGGCTTCGTCATAAACGGAGACGGTATTAAACCCGACATGGATAAGGTAAAGGTCATAAGGGAAATGCCAGAGCCTAAGACAGTGAGGCAGGTAAGAGGTTTTATAGGAGCTATAGGCTACTACCGGCGCTTCGTCCCGGCATTTTCAAGAATTGCCATACCGCTAGTGGCCCTGACGAAGAAATACGCTAGGTTCAAATGGACAGAGGACTGTCAACGAGCATTTGATTCGCTAAAGGAACAGTTGACAACCGTTCCACTGCTGACGTATCCAGACCTCAGCAAGCCCATGATATTATACACGGATGCCAGTGAGCAGTGTGTAGGAGCAGTACTTACCCAGCCGTGTCCTGATAAGGAAGGACCAGTGCCAGGCATACCAGAGGAAGTACCGATATACTTCCTCTCCCATAAGCTCTCAGAGACACAACAGAGGTGGCCAGTAATAGAGAGGGAAGCATATGCTATCATGTATGCTCTCCAAAAACTGGACTACTATTTAAATGGTGCGGTCTTCACTATAAAGACAGACCACAAGCCTCTGCAGTACCTATTGCAGGCAGAGTGGACAAATAATAAGAAAATTCAACAGTGGGCACTTAAGTTAAGTGGCTACCACTGTAAGATAGAGTATTTGGCAGGAAAGGAAAACACGTGCGCAGATTTACTCTCAAGAATACCGAAACAACTGGAAGAAAGATCTGTAAGGGTAGAACAGGGAGTAGATGATAAAGCCTATAGAATAGGAGTAATTAACTCTAATAAGCTAAAAGATCGCCCTATATTAGAATCGGACGAAGAAGGGGACGCCCAGATAATAACCGATCCTTACTGGACAGAAGGAATTGAGAAGGAGCAAGCAGACAGTGAAATAGCTGCTCTGAGAGAGAAGGTGAAGTCAGGAGAGACCACCAAGTATGCCATAATAGAGGAAAGGCTGTATTATCTCTCAGGAAGGGATGAAGAAGTCAAACCCAAGTTGTATGTGCCCAAAAGTTTAAGACCAGAGATATTGGAACAGTGCCACGAAAGGTTGGGTCACATGGGAATTGATAGGACATGTGATCTCATAGGAAGAAAGTACTATTGGCCCCAAACTGTACGGAGAGAAGTCACTAACTATGTTCGAAGTTGTGTAGTGTGCCAGTCGCAGAGCAGAAGGCAGGAAATGGCACCCTTGGAGGAAACAGACGTACCAAACTTCCCCTTCGAGAAAGTGAGTATGGATGTATCAGGACCATATGGGGAAACTGCACAAGGAAACAACTATATAGTGAGTTTTGTCGATTGGCTAACAAATTGGCCTGAAGCATTTGCAGTACCAGACAAGAAGGCCAGAACTGTGGCCGGGTTGATAATAAGTGAAATCTTCCCTAGGTATGGTGCCCCTGTGCAATTGGTAACAGATAATGGCACGGAGAATGTGAACAGCATCATGAGAGAGGTTTTGACAGGTTTGAATGTAGAGCACATAAAAACATCCCCATATCACCCCCAGGAAATGCTAAAGTGGAAAGGTTTCATAGAACCTTGGGAGATGTATTGGCCAAGTTGGTCAGAGAAAACATTGGAAATTGGGACTTGTATTTGACGCAGGCTCTGGCGGCCGTGAGGTTTACGATAAACGAAACCTCCAGATTTTCTCCTTATTTTTTGTTGTTTGGCAGAGACGTGGTCCTGCCTGTAGATAACCTACTGAAGCCCCGAAGAAGGTATATGGGAGAAGATCATCATCAACTATTGCTGGAACAGCAACATAAGATATTCGTACAGGCCAGAAGAAGAATAAAGAGGGCCCAGAAGAAAAGAAATGAGAGGGTGAATGCTGAAAGAAAGGTGGTAGAATTGAAGGTTGGAGACCCTGTCTACTATAAAATCCACCAGAGGGAAGGAAAACTGGACCAGAGATGGGAACCGTACTACCGGATAGTAGAGCAGACGGGCCCAGTATCATATGTAATATGGGATCAAGTGGCAGGACGAGCGAGGAGGGTTCATGCCAATGATCTGAAGAAGGCTGAAATAGCTAACCTGGAAATGAGCGAGCCGAGGCCTAAGAAGACAAGGAAAAGGAAGGTAACTCTGGTTGAACCGGAAGGAATGGAGACGGAGGAAGACTCCGAAGAAGATGAGGAGATAGGTCGACTTGACCAGATAAACGAAGCAGTCCGAGTGACAGAGTTGGAACCCTCAGCGGGGATTAGCGATGTTCAGTCGTCGACTGAATCAGTGCAGAGAAGACCCCGTGAGATCGCCATCACACCCCCATGTCCGAAGAAAAGGAAGAAAAAAGACGAAGAGGTCCAATCAAGCAGTCGAAGGCTCTAAAAAGAGGCACCCTGAACAGGACGAAGGGCCCAGCGAGTGGGAGGAGGAGGATCAAATACCCCTTTCCCAGCTTAAGGAAAGGATAAAAACAACAGGAGAAGTTTAGACATAGAGTCGAGAGGTATTGAAGACATTCAAGGCGAAGACTCTAAACAGAAAGAAGAATCAGGGGATGGAGAAGAGGACAAAAAAACCTCCTGGACGAGAATTAAACACAGAAAGAAGGTTAGGAGGTTGAGCAGGAATCACCTCAGAAGATGAGATCAGGGAGGAGAAGAACCCCCAAATCTCAGTAGAACAAAAGGGCTGTGCAGAATAGAAGCATTTAGTGTCGACAGATAACGACACTGGCTCATCCAAAATCCTATTGGCTGACTATGGTAGATGTGAGTGGAGGGATGGAGTCGCGGGCTGCACCTCACGAGGAACGGAAGATCATTGGCATTATTGATTGGCCACCAGTGGTGTCATGAAGTACGACCTTTAGAGTGGGCGCCACGCACACCTGACCAGACCATTCTGTCTGCTAGGGGTTAGTTAGAGGAGGAAGAGCCGAACTAAGAGAAAAGTTATGAAATGATTGAGTGATGAGTCGAGCGAGACTAAGTGGTTGTGAAGAATAACAACAAGAGAATTTGTTACCTTTCAGGAATGATAGCAAGGTACAAGGTGGAAGCAGACTACATAGCATTAAATTCAGGGAGAACGAAATTTATGTTGCTATCAGCTGAAGAAGCTAGAAGGTGTAGAGATGATACCCTGGGGACTTGTACCTCGTTGAGCCCTATCTATAAAACTGGTAACCGCAGACTGTGCATATTAGAATTGTTTGAAGGGAGGGGGAAGGAATCAAAAGAATCTGCCAAGTAGAGGTATTAACAAACTCGGCATTACCACAAGCTATCAGTGTTTCAGACGGGGTGTGGGCAGTAGCCACACAGAAACATATCAGCCTGTCTAGGGTATGTGGGGAGAGTCCACAAGGACATTAAGAATAAGGCCACCGTTATCCCTGGTGACGCTACCCATGGGATGTTCGGCGGTTGGGGTGTCCATCTCCTTGCCCCCCTATTACCAGATGGAAGAAAGGTATGAAGAAAAAAGATTCACTCATAGAGATGATTGGTAGAGGGCTTAGTCAATTGTACAGAATTATGGGAGCCGATAGTGAAGAGATTCTCTAATGTCACCTTAAATAAGATGCCAGTATTAATGAAGCCAATAGAAAAGATCGATATGGATCACTTAAGGGATAAGTTAAGTGCGTTGGGAGACGAAGGTGTAGCTTGGGAAGACGATGAGCAGATCGCGATAAGTTGGTCAATAGTAATGGGTACATTCCTAGTTATAGCCATCGGGGTGTAATAATATGGAAGATTAAGAGTAAGAGAAGATTAGCGAACGACAGTCTAGTGAGCATGCAACAACTCGAGAGGGAGATGCCGAGCAGTGTTCCTTACTCAGACAGGACTGGCGAAGAAATTGCTGAAAGACCAATGGAGGAGGCTGGCGTGAGACCACCACGTGCGGCGGGAAAACCTCCCACGGCAGAGAGGAAAACATTGACCAAGAAGAACAAACCCTAGTGAACACATCTGCACCTACAAACACACGCACACATTACCTTGCATGTAAACAAAAAAAATGAAAAGAACATTTCATTGCATGTAGAACAAAAGAAATGAAAGAAACATTTCATTGCATGTAGAACAGAAGAAAATGAAAAGAACATTTCATTGCATGTAAAAGAAGAAAATGAAAAGAACATTTCATTGCATGTAGAACAAAGAAAATGAAAAAGAACATTTCATTGCATGTAGAACAAAAGAAAATGAAAAGAACATTTCATTTGCATGTAGAACAAAAGAAAATGAAAAAGAACATTTCATTGCATGTAGAACAAAGAAAATGAAAAGAACATTTCATTGCATGTAGAACAAAAGAAAATGAAAAAGAACAATTGCATGTAGAACAAAAGAAAATGAAAAGAACATTTCATTGCATGTTAGAACAAAAGAAAATGGAAAGAACATTACCCTTGCATGTTAGAAAAATAGAATTGCATGAGACAAATGCATGGTGCATTTAAATGATGTAATTGGGTTTAGGTGTCATTTACGGGTAAATGACAAATCGGTTAAAGGGAGGATTGTGGCACCTTGCATTATTAGAAATATTCATAGAAATATGATTTAATTTTTTCTTACTCGGTTACTAAACAGGTTGTTGATTTTTTTTTTAAAACGGAAAATAACTGAGTTGAAAATAATTCACTAAGATTGTACTAGACGATCTTAAGGGAAGAAGAAGGAAAGAAAAAAAAAAAAAAAAAAAGAAAGAAGAAGAGAAAAAAAAGAGTTGTATGATGCATGACCCAATTGAGGGTGGAGATAGGAGTCAGAAAGAGATTTAGGTCAGCGTCTTGGCCGATTTTCGAAAGACAATTGGAAGAATAGAATTATAAATAATAAGAAGAAAGAAAGGGAAAAAAAAAGACATGATATCAAAACGGGCCGCTTGATGGAAGCCAGATATCGGTCAAAGCACCTAGCCTACTTTTTGCATGGAAAGACACCTTATCAATTTGGATAAAGAGAAATTTTGGGAACAATGAAACAATCTTAATCAGAGAAAAAAAAGTGTCTTTGGGTTGAGGGGAGTGACCGGTGGAACGATATACAGATCCTGACCTGTTAAGAATTGGACACCCACGTTAATAAAGTGGAGACATTTTCAAAGTAGATAATTAAGATTTTCGACTATCAGGAAAAACAAAGAGGTAAAAAGAGGGACAGTTGCTTTTGGCTCACGGAGGGCGCCAAGAAGGCGGAAAAAGATCCTTTCTAAAGTCAAGACTAATTAGCGGCGGGCTGTTTGACAAAGTCCAGGTGAGAGAAGGCCAAGATGGTCATTTTTCGTACGTGCGAAAAAAAAAAAGAAAAATTAGATTTTGTTTTTTTAAAACAAGAACGATGTAACCACGCCCGCAACAAGAGGAGAAAGGATGAATCGATCAATCTCAATTGGTCGGAAACGGTCACGTGATCTGCGGAAGAGAAAAGGAAGAAATGCTCGATCAGGAACCATTGGTCGAAGGCGGTCACGTGATCTGCGGAAGAGAAAAAGAAAGAAATGCCCGATCAGGAACCATTGGTTAAAGCGGTCACCTGACATACGAGAGACTAAGAGAGATGGATGTGCGCCGCCCCACCAAAGGTACTATGAGGAAGTAGGGGTGAAAACAATAGCGATAATGGAGAAGACAGAATTAATGCAGCTTTTGGAATTATCGAGAAAACCCTGACGCCGACAGACCCACCCCAGTTTGTTGCGGCGTCAATATAAGCAGGACCCCAGTCGACAGAAATCAGTAGAGTTGGAGTTGCAGTTGGAGTTGAGAGTTGGACCGCGGGCAGGGATAGAGCCTGAACGCGGCCATCAGGCCCGATTCACTCGCCCCTTTGCGGGCAGAAGAATCCTCAGACAAGAAATCCTTCCAGCCCAAGTCGAAGACAGGAGAACTTCCAGCCCAAGTAGACGAAGAAGAAGATTGCCTGAAAGCCTGAGAAGAATTGGAGATGCAGACAAGCCGAAAGTCGATGAGAAGTTAAAGTTCAGCCCCGGACGGCAGTGAGAAGAGACCACCTCAGACGACAGAGAGTTGCGGCTAAGTTGAAACAAGAAATCTTCCACCAAGTTGAAACAGGAAAACTACCAGCCCAAGCAGACGAAGAAGAAGAAATACAACTCAAGTCGGAGAGAAGAATCAACTGCGAATGATCGATAGAAATTAGCCCCAGTGTCGAACTGAACCACACTCCGACATACATACATGATTCTAGAAAGTAGGTAATTCGACATTTTTCTATTGTGTGATAGAAGCTTGGTGCCATAGTCCACAGAGCGGGTCGGGAATTGAGAACAATTTTGTTTTTTATGTAACGGACATTAAGATATAAAAGGTTGTTACCCTTTTTATCAGCAATTTTGTTTAGTGTCGTGAGTTTTTGTTTTATTTGTGTTTTGCCACCCCGTCGGACTCGACTTGTATCGGCCCAAATCCCTGCTGGTCCCGTCTGTCTAAGATCTAAACACAGCGTGGGTAGACAGACCGGAGATCGGTATAGTTGCTTTAGTGACCAGGTATTGGAAGCGAGTCGGAAAAGGCGAGGCTGGTGATCATCTGACCAAAGGGTTGGAGCGGCACGCTTGGACCCAGGAGGAGCGACCAGGAGGAGCGACGTCACCGTTGGCGCCGTAACCAAAGGATCCGACACTGGGCCAGGTGTGTCAACAAAATTTCTGCTTTTCTCTGCGTATCTCTCTTTGACTCCCTCACTCTTGTTTTTTTTTTTTTTATTCTCTCTGCTTTTTGATAACGTACCATCTTGTCTGAAGATGATTTTAATTACCTATTTAATTTTATGTAGGACTGTTTTTCTTCTCAAACAATAGAAGAGACAAGCAATTAATTCACTGCTTTTTTTCTCGCTAAGCAAACAAGAGCTTCCTCGACGTACACTTCTTAAATAATATCACTTATTTTAATTACTTACAATTCTTATATAATATAGCTAATTTTATATTACACAGTAATTATTTTTCTCAGGAAAACACATGCTGTGTATGCATTGCATACATAAATCATTCGCCCTTGCAAATCACTGAAAAAAAAAACAGCAGATAACGAACAAATAATATACACAGGAGTAACTGGAGCACCCTGGAAACAGAGAAACTATACACAAAATCAACCATTTACTAATTGTAAATACGCAAACAGTACAAACCTTTCTAAATGTATATGGGAAATTAAAAATAAAATACACCAAAAATATCATGGAAAATAAGAAAAACAGTATCAACCAACAACAATACATTCAAAAACTGTAAACTTTGTCTGGGGGAAAAAATATCTATAATCACATTCCCAGACCAACAAAAATTGCTAAGTAAAGAATCAAAATTCAGAAATGTAAACAAATTTTTACTCTGTTACTTAAAAATCGAAACCTAAGAAACGAATAATTTAATAAAAAATTTTCTTTTTAAATTTAAAAAAATTAAAAAAAATTAAATTAAATATATAATTATACAACGCAGATAACGTACCATATTTTAGACAAAGTCAGTACTTTAAACTAAACAAATAAGATAAACAACACCCGAAACAAAAAAATAAATAAACAAATAAATGGATTGACAAGTTAAGCAAATAATAAATAAACAAATTGTTATAAAATAAAATAAGACATATCTCGGCTGATTTGCAGGCAAATAAACTAACATACTCAAGAGCGAGAGCCGGATGTGAACGGGACAATGCCCCGTCACAAAATGACCATTATCTTCGTTTACGCATGTTCCCCACGCACGAGTTCCGGTCGAAAAATAAAATAACATTTTAAAGTGTTTCTATTTTTCGACCAATAAAAATGCTTCCCTCCTAATTATACTCGCGTCGTTTTTCGAGCCTGTTAAGCCATAAAAAACGCCATAAAAGGGGTCACACGGAAGTACACCAAGCAGTCAACAGGGTCGGTCAGTCGACTGGCTGATCGGTTGAACTCTCTGCCTTCGGGCGGGGAGTAACCTGAAGGAGGCTACGCCGAAGGGCGGATTCTCTTTCGGGGAGGTAAACCGACCCTGAACCCGTTTATACGGGTTCAATGGGCATATTTTTGGCCGAGCCCACAGGCTCGGATATCCCACGTTAAAAAGGCCTTGTGCCACATGACGCCCTCGTGGGGTGGGGTGACTGAATATCGTCAACAGGAGACCAGGGAAGAGACCTGTCACGGTCAGGTTGAGCGGTCAGCAGCAGCCAGCAGCAGTATCGACACGCCAACCAGCGAGAACTACTATGAGAGATCAACCCAGATCTTCAGCCGGCCTATCAACTATACCACAAGGTAGCTGTTCCAAAACCGCACGTTCCTATTAAAATAAATCACGTAAATCGATTTCTGCTGTTGTCGTATTTCTTTCTTGCAACCATACGCTTGTCTATAACAAAATTAACAAATTGTACAAATGAACGCATAAGAACAACTAAGTAAATTTAATGATAATCAACTACAAATAATTAGTGAATAAAAAGAAAATACCCTAAATCAGACTAGAAGGTAAGCAACAAAAGATCTACATTTCTCTGTGTATCTCTCTGACTCCCTCATTCTTATTTTTTCTTTTATTCTCTCGGTTCCAAGGGAATAGAACCAAAAAGCAATTAATTCACTATTTGTTTTCTTTTCTCGCTCAGCAAACAGGAACTTTCTTGACGTACACTTCTTAAATAATATCATTTATTTTAATTACTTATAATTCATATATAATATAGGCAGTTTTATATTACACAATAATTACTTATCCTTGGAAAAGTAAGGCATGCAGTGTATGCATTGCATACATAGACCACTCGCCCTTGCAAACCACTGGAAAAAAAACAGCAGATAATGAGTTAAAAGTTGATGGTTAACAAACAGCACGATACAATAGCTACAAATAAGCGCCTTCTAACCCACAATTATTTCTACTGAATAGAATACTTTGAAACATAACCATTGACACCTACCCATTAACTGTTAGGATAATATAATGAACAGGAAATACGTGATCTTGCTAATCATAATGCCCCATTGACCATCATATATAAATATTCAAGCCACCACACAAATATGGTCTGAAAGATTGCATTTGAGCGTGAAACAGACTGTCACCATTTTGTTTTAACATCTGTGTCCTCTTTTATATTTGCACACACTCTAGCTCTGATATTGATCACTTTGAACTATATTTTTATCATATATATATATATGTGTGTGTGTGTGTGTGTGTGTGTGTGTGTGTGTGTGATAGAAATCTTGGGAGATTTGAATGATCATTCATAGTCATTCATCGAGTCTAGAAGAATCCTCCACAGAATGCAGAAAGCACTGGACGGTCATTTCATCCTATTTGGGGCTCCTCATCAGTGCACATCCACTACCAAGAATCGAATCCGGACCGTTACGATACAATGCAATGCTTCTAATTGTAACACCGTATCCTCACTCCACTGGACACACACACTCCACAAGGCCGGCCGTTGGTCCGATATGGCCCAGTATTACAGGTTAGACAAAAGTCTCCGGTTCCCAATGTCAGTTCGAAGCCACCCTCCATCCACGTTGTGATTGTTTTGATCCTGAAGAGTGGCCATCGGATCGTAGAAATCCGGAAACTCTGCGAGATCGTCGGGTGAGAATCGGGTTAACAGAAAAATAAATATAACCAAGTTGATTCGATTTTGAAAGGACAAAATTTATATATAAAAGCAGAAACAAAAAAATAATTCTTGTTGCACGAGGTTGAATGTTTCTTGTATGTGAACAATAACCAAACAATCACAAATACTTCGAACAATTCCGGTAAAGGGGAGATGTGGCATTCGTTTTAACCCTTTTGGTCTGTACTTAGCGTAACTACTACAACCTTCGGTGTTCCTGTTCTCAGTAGTAGTAATAGTAGTAGTAGCAGCAGGAGTAGCAGTACTTAGATGTTAGCGGCAGTATTTCATTTCTTCGCCCTCAGCTTCATCAACACACAGCGGACGCTTCCTTTTCAATGTCTGACGTCTCTCCATTCAGTTCGACTGCATTCGAAGACAGACGAACTCAAAATTCTCTCTGCCTCTTTATTAAGAGAACCCTTCACGTGTCCCATACTGGTGACGTGTCTGTTTTTCTAGTGCGAACGTACTGACATACGACCAAAGTACAAATTCACTTCTCCGAGAATAAAAAATTTACCTTTTCATTGATTGGTTTCCAAGGTTCACAACAAGACGCTATTGTTTATCACCTCGCTGTCAACCACTCTGCTGCTCTTTGTAAACTACAGAGTCTTGTTTCAAAAATAAATTCTAGATCAAAACATCCTTTATTTTAACTTCGATTCTTATAATGTCAAAATCCATTTCTTTTTTAAAAGTTCCAAATTATCATTGTTCCAGTAATTTTCTCTTAGTAATCTGATATCCTTTGTACACTTACAAAAAGATTATATTTCATGTTATGATATTAACATCTTGATTATTCAAAAACACCTCGCTTTCACTCGGCGTCATCTATCTTACAGTATATCCTCCTTTATTATCATTATTATTATTTCAGAGGTGATATCGCCCCTGCCACATAATGCTCTTGATCCAGCTCTAGAGGGAGCGGTTTGATGAAAGAAGACGTTGCTCTTGGTGCCTGTTCCGGTGGGTTACGTATACCTGAATGAGTATCACCACCGGAATTTAGTGAGAATCTGCGCTATACTTAAGTCTAGTTAGTTTCTTCTTCGTTACCGAGGCCCGATGGTCCAGTGGATATGACGCTTGAGGATTCTTCTAGACTCGATGAATCCCGTCGATTTCGACGTATGAGAATCCGACAACCTCAGTTTTTATGTCTGTATCGTATGTGACACTTCTGCCCCTCTAGTAACCTGCATACAAGCCCACATATTGTGCAACAGCGAGAATCTAGGTACATAGCAACAGGAATATTTACTAACGCTTTTCGCCGTTTTCTTTCGTCTCTTAGCCGGTAAATACGACTGATGTCTGTAGAACAATCACGCGGTCAAGATAAACACTCAGTTGTGGAGCAAGCTGAGTGAATAATAACTCAACCTTAAGAGAGCTATTTATAGTGCCATGGAACATCTCATTGTGCTAAAGTGGGATAGTCCATTGCTTGGGCTGTGATTGGCTGCTGGTACATGAGTGGAGGTATTTCTGTATAAATCCCAGCTTGATTCATCAGTTAGTTTGCAGGGTTTGCATTGAGTTACAACCTGCTTTATTTTTGTCTGCCAGCTGGACGCTAGCTGGGACCCTTACGCCGGTAAGTGCTGTTTATTGTATTGTTATTCTACAATGTCAAAATTTCTGATACCACTCTAGCACAAATATCTCCAGTTATTTCTATCCAGAGCAACTCGCTCGAAGTTTGTATGAGCCACATTGACAGCTAAGAGGTTACTCTTTACTTTATTTTTATATCCGCGCCAAGGCTGTCCAACAGTCCTTTGCCCAATGTCAAGCTGGCTGCACATCCTTGCAATATGACCAGCCCATTGAATTTGTGACTGCATGACCCCTTTCTATTTTGTGTTTATTTTCAGAATTCATTTTCTATCCGTATGCAGGTTTTTTGCTCCCAGTATTAGTTTTGGGTTATTCTAATATTTTCCCCAAATACATCAAGCTTCTGTAGAAATTCCAGCAGTTCTCTATGACATACTTCACCAAACCCTTTTGCATTATCTATAGAACATAAACATACATCCTTTTGTGTTTGTATTGCTCTTTCAGATAACATTCGGAGTACGTACTTTGTAGTGATAGAAAACTAAAAAGATACTTTCTTTCTTTTTATGTGCCATGTCCTTTCAGGGCATAGGAGATCATGGCTCTCCCCTTCCCCCTATCCCTTGTAGCTCTCAATAAGTTTCGTCCCTCTTCCACCTCCCCCAGACCACGTTCTGTCATCCACCCGCTCAAGCCCGCCAGGTATATCATGCATTGCTTTCCCTTGTCTCTCTTTCCCTCTGTTCGACCTGTGCGTATCAGATTCTCCAGGACCTCCTTTCTCATTACGAGTCACAGAAATTTCATCTGTCTCTTCCTTATGTTAAGTATAAGCTTACTCCTTGTTTGCATCCTCTCTAAGACCTCATCACTGCTCACATGCTCGGTCCATGATATCCTTATCATCCTTCTGTAGAACCACATCTCCGCTGCCACGAGTCTCTTCTTCATCTTTGAGGAGACCGTCCGACAGTCGCTGCCGTATAGGAGGACAGATGTCACGTAGCAACTCAGTACTCTTTTCTTTGTCACCAAAGAAATCCTTCTGTCTCTCAGTCCCCTTCCCAGCTTTTGGAATGCATCCTTGGCCTTCCCAATCCGTTTTCGGATCTCAGTGTCGCACTTACCGTCCTCTGTCAAAACACTTCCCAGATATTTAAATTTCCGCACCTGCTTGATTTTAGTGTCCCCGACCTGTAAATCGCATTTCGGACTCATCCTTTTACTGATGACCATGCATTCTGTCTTCTTGTAGTTTATGCTAAGTCCCTTCTTCTTGCTCTCCTCGCTACCTTCTGTAGGATGTTTTGTGGTTTCTTTTCTATGTCTGCTATCAGTACTGTGTCATCTGCGTATCTTATGCTGGTAAGATTGTGACCGCCAGTGCTGAAATCTCAGTAAGATCTCCAATTCTCTCAGAATTGCCTCGCTGTATAATTTGTAAATGTAAAAAAAAATCATGAATCGGACCATTGCTAAAAAGATTACTATTTCAAAAATTAAAAGTAAAAAATAGAAAGCTAAAAGTTGGCAAACCATCTGGCTTGCCATAAAGAAATAAAAACAAAAAGATAAAAATAAATAAATAAATAAAAGAGGCCAAAAGGTTACCATTCCTAAATGTAGATGAAGAAAAAGGGATTGCCAAATGAGTCATTTCTAGAACCAATCAAAATCAAGAACAATTCGGGAATGAATTTTACTGTCTTTAAAAAAAAAAGCGTCGGGCACCGAAAATCCCTCAGATAGAGTCGAAAGAATTATTGATATCAAGAAATACTTACATACCTACATAAACATTAACAAGGACTCTCCTCTCTCTCTCTCTCTATCTATCTATCTATCTATCTATCTATATATATATATATATATATATATATATATATATATATATTTAGCTCTTGAAAATATATATTTCAATTGAGCACTGTTAAATGACAAGCTAATTCTATAAACCACAGCCACCTAATGCAAAACTCTTCAGTAAAATGAATAGAGCCCTTCGGCTGATTGGCATTTGTTTACATTCGTAAAAACAATACGCTAGATTTAGCTGTTTCATTCTGTCGAATGAAGATAACACAATGGTAGAAACTCTGACTGGCACCAAATCGTTTGGGTTTCAATCCTGGCTTGAGGCATTCGGATGTCTAGTGGCGCTGAGGAGCTGTTATACAGCGAAAGAGTACTCTCTGTGACACACCCCCACACACATATATATGTGTATGTGTGTGTGTTCTAAGGACATAAAGACTCTCAACTCGAGAAATTTCTGATAGGAACTTATGAACTCTTTGAATATTATTGTATATTTTATTTTGAGAAATATAAATTTTTATCAGTACATGCAGTATATATCTCTGTATTACTTATCTTTGCGTTCATTTTTAAAATGACATACATTGGTGTATATTTGGATTAAGGATGTTATCCGAAGTAAATCCCTACTTTAGTGACTTCTACATCTCTACACGAATTCTACGCACCCACAACTCCATTGACCTAAATGTGGATATAAAATCACACTAAGAATAAGATTACAAACTCTTCCCTTCAACTAAAGTACAGCGCCCATCTCCTCTACCTGCATATGTTAAATAATAGTTTAGCAGACTGTTATTTTTTTGGAGAATTGTATTTCTCCTCTGACTTCCTCATTTTGACCTTTGAAGTCAGATGCAGGAAAACAAAGAAAGTCGTTTTGATTGGCTAAAATTAGTGTGGGAATGTTAGATGATAGAAAGGGAACTCAAGGAGTTAAGTCTTACACGTCATACAATGTAGACATGTCTGGGAACTTGCTCCCCAGTGGAGGTGATAGCGCGACCCCACTAGTTAAAAATGTACACATCGACGTGGTGAATAAAATAATAGTTAAGTTAAAATTCCCTTTATTGATGTCTCTCTTTTAATTCCGGATTAAAAACATTTTGCTACCAAAAACATTTCGACGCCTGGCCGAAAGAGAAGACATCATTGTTGTCGAGTCGACGCCATCAAGACAAAGGAAATTTTTACGCAGACATGTTTTGTAAAATTTTTTATTCTGGGATCTTATTATTTTTATCGTTTAATAAATGTAAATTTCTTTCAAATTTCACACTGGAGTAAGAGTCTGGTGTTTTTTCATTTGCGCTTTTCATAATACTGCAGATCTGAAATTGAAGTGTTCTCTTTTCATCATCCCCCCCTACACACACACACACACAAAAAAAAATCTTTCAGAAGACCTATCAAATCTTTCTGTGCTTGAGGACTATTGGCACCCTATGAGTCAAAGAATATATAGGAAATAAAACCTATTTTCAGCAGAGTTACGTAACCACATACAAAACATTTTAAAACATGACTATTTTCTATCTAATAACAGATAATATTACAAACATGCCAAAAAAGATTTCAACAGCATTTATATCATAGTGTCTATTGGTTAGAAATTAACATCACGTGATATATTTGACTAACCAGAAAAGGCTAAAAACTTATTTTACACGAGACTACTTTTTCGAAAATTTTCTTTCGTGAACAGAGATGTCACTGTCTCCAAACTGTTCAAACACAAGAGGACACGTGACTATATAACTTTTTCCTTCCCCCTAGCACGTGCTGAAAGAAACATGTGTCGAAGACATTAATTGAATCCTCTCCAGCAATAACAGCAGAGACGGTCAGTGAATCTTCGCTGATGATCAAAGTCTTTTCTCAATCAACCACTTTCTTTTACTGTGGACCAACTACTTAAAAGCCTTCTCTCAAACACGGCTTTGACTATGGACTAACTACTCAAAGACTTTAATTTAACTAAAGACTATTTTTACTCCTATTTTACTTCTTTCTTTTCTTTTCTTTTTAATTCGTGTATGTTTGTAAATACAAATGATTTATTTAACAGGCACTCCCATATTTTCTTTATTTTATTTTATTACTAACAGCATGGTCAGGCGTTGCCCGTGCTCAATTCAAAAATCGTACGACCCATACAGCAATCGCTATCACTTGACTTAAAAAATTTTTGCCCTTCCTTGCCTTTAAAGGAGTGCCCTTTGCAGTGCTGATGTTGCTACATGCCTTACTTCTTGCCTATCTCACACTGCGAATTTTTTCTAAGCTCTGTTACGAAAAAAGAACTAAACAAAATGAACACAAAACGATCAGCTTTAAAAAAGGACTCATAACTGGAAAAACTGAATGAAAAAAGAATGTTAATAACAAATACTTTTTCACACCCAACCCAGTTCTGCGGAATCAGAATCAGCGTTGATTTTAAGCAAGCGAATGAGCCAATTGGAGTAAAGTGCCATGCAAATTTAAATTTTTCCCACTTGTGACTAATGCAGCTATCGATTTTTTTTGCGTGCTAGTATGCTAGTTAACATGTGTGTCAGTCAGCTGTTGGCTCTCACGCTGGCCAATAGAATCTTCCTGCCTATTCGTGGCAGCTAGCTATAGGCTCTCACTCTGGCCAGTACAAAATGGCCGCAAACTACATTAAAACTGCCGTAGAAGCATGAAAAAATCGATCATTTCTACTATCGATGGGAGTTGGGAAATGCAAGGTTGGTCTTGGCCTTCCCGCTAACTTGGAGCATGTGCATGTAAATTTTGGTGCAAATCCGTCAAAAATTGCGGCCGTGCATTCGTTACACACACACATCTTGCCTTTTATAGATAGAAATTGTTTGGAATTCGGACGTTCAGATTTTTAATATAAAAAAAATATCATGGATGACAGAATTTCTTACATCATCTTCCCCCAAAACATCTCTCCCAATAAAAAAAAAATAAAAAAAATACAAAGAAAAATACAAAGAATTCAGATTAAGACATTTGCGCTTTCTTTAAAACCATTATCTCTTTCTCTCTAAACTTCTCTTTCTATACCTCTCACTTAACTTGCGAGAAGGCAACACTCAAATAATAATAAGAAAAAACTGAACCCGTCTGAAAAACGTGACTGAAAAATATCAAAAAATCGAAAATTAAGGAGGCTCCACGTTATATAAAAAAAAAATGAAAAAGAAAGGAATGCCAGAAAATAAAATAATTTTGGCCAATCAAAAAAACTGACAAAAAGAGACTTTTGATATTAGCCAAAACCATTGTCTCGGAGCCTGGTCAAAACGTATATAAGCTGACACCTCAGCCAGAAAGAGACAGCGAGACTGACAAACTGAGACGCTATCGCAGAGAAGCCGGCCATGCGTAACGCGTAAAGTAGTAGTTAAGAGGTCTTCTGCTAATGATATTTACGCCTTGCTTAGGGCCAAGAAAAACGCATTAGATTGCCACTGACCTATTTCTAAGATCACTACTATCCCTATCATGGTTTCACTTCAAACTACCACTAACGGACATTTCTCCAGACTGCTACCAATATCCGCCTTATTAACGAACTTTTTGCTACGCTGAATACCAAAAGTTTTATGGTGAGTATGAAATAATAACTACCTTTACCCATCCCTTCAAATTTAGGCAAGCTGAGGAAAAAGGCGGAAAGAAATTCGCGAGCCTATGCGAAATTTTCTTTCGACTAATGAAATCCTTTTCACATGAATTAGCCGCTGAGCCTAGAAAAAAAAATATGCAAAACCCCTTTTGATATAAAATAAGAAAAAAATTAATCAACTAGAGTAGAGTGTTTGAAATCATGTCAAAAATTTCATTTCTGTTCACTCGTCCAGATTTTCGCCAGTGTCAAATTATATTATTGGCCTTAACCAAGCACTTAGCACTTCAAAGAACTTTATTTCAACAATCCAAGAAACTACTTCATACTATCTCTCTTCGTTTACTTTTGAACGTAAGCAACCATACAACCCTTCTGTGAATAATGAACCTTTACCTTTATTTTAAACATTTTTTACTATTATTTCGTGTCAGATCATTTAATATATTGTATGAACATTTCTTCTTCAAATGATATTTAGGCGCCAAAGCTTCAAAACGAGTGAAGTAAACGGATGCATTTTTAGCCTGCTCCAAGAACAGGTAATGCTGACCACGAGCAAACTTGAATGATGCATAAAGCAATCATCACATGAATAATATGAACAGCATCAAATGAGTGTTTCAATCAATTTCAAACATATACATGTATTTGGATTTTGTCCCCGATGTCAATAACTTTAACTGCTGAAGGAATACATTTTAGAAATCCTCTGTTCTAATTCCCGTTGTATAATTTATTTCTTATATAAAGTATGCTTTTTAAACTGTCTTTGTTCATCTGCCACAACTCTCGTCTTTGTTCATCTGCCACAACTCTCGTCTTTGTTCATCTGCCACAACTCTCGTCTTTGTTCATCTGCCACAACTCAAATTGGGGAGTCGCTAAATTTCTCACAAGAATACCAAAATCACTATCTAGGCTGGTGACCTCCCGACGTGAATATAGAGCTTAACCTCTATACACCAATTTCCAGTATCTAATTATAATATTATTCTGATTTAGTGAATTTCATTGGATAATAAATTCAAGTAGATTTACTGTGTATTTATTTACTCTTGCTGATAACAAATTTTGTACATCCTAAACACGAAGTGGATCCAAATTGGTTTTTTATAAATGATATTGCCGATTGGTCAATAAATATGAAAAATGGCAACAACACCCATGCAGTAGTGTTTAAGGTGAGTTGACCGCCAAAATTTCAAAACGAGTTCGTGAGCCTATCACGTGACTTGAAAACAAATAAATTCAATGCAAGAGAAAACCTAGTCAGTGAGCATTTTTGCACGACAAGCAATTACCAAACTAGTTCATGACGCTTGTATCATTGAAGTGCAAAGTTAGAATGTCAATTTCTTCAACACGAAAACAACTTCATTGTATTTCAAGTTAAAATATTCAACTCAATCACTCACTCGCTAACTACTTCTGGATTCATTTATTAGTGAAAACTTTTCAATCACCGTATTGATTTTCGACCGAATCTACAGAACATTCGTACACCGGAATTTATTGTTCATTAAGTTTAATTCTCGACTGAAGAACGAACTACCTTCCAGAATACTTGTAAGATATTTTTTATGCAATTTTTGACATACACAAACATATAGTCAAATCAAAAGCAAACAACTTTTCAGAAACTGATTCAAAAACTGTTTAAAATTTAATTTAAAGTTTACTTAATAAAAAATTGTATCGAAATTTCACAATAAGAGAAAACATTCAATTCAGTGAACTCAACCTCACGTGACACTGAACATTATAAGAATTTAAAAAGCAAATTTAAAATCCACCAATCATATCTCTCATTCACTAAAATTCAACCAACACATATTTTTTGTTTATGCTATATATAAAATATTCTTGTTGTTGTTGTTATCTGAGATTTGTTGTTTCTGTCCTATGTTTTATCAATTTTGATAAAATTGAATGAAGAAGTTTAAAATGTGTGCGGAAACAGCTAATTCACCTTCACCTTCACCTTTCTGACATTTATGACCCGACAAAATAGTTAATTAACACGTCTCCACCACATGAACACACTTACCACACATACTTTCAGAAAACCTACCATATCACTCTTTGTTTGTGGACTATGAGTCAGTGAATATACTTTACTTATCAAACACCTGAATTTATCCAGAAATTAATTTTAGGTCATGTAAATGAAAATGCTAATGTTGATTAACTGTTTCTTTCAAATGGTTTATCAACAAATCAGGTTGAGTGTTAAGTAGATTCTTTTAAGACTATCAGATTTCAACTTTGTCTGGTCGTCTTTTAGCACAAATTTTGCCTAAAATGAAATTGTGAATATAGTGTTTTAAAAATCCTTACCATCTATTACTTTACAAATTATTGGTTGTCAAATTGAAACTAGAATTATTAAAAGTTAAAATCACTTTTTTTACCTGAATATACAGGGTGTTCCAAAAATCGCATTTCCATTGATAACCTTGTAAATTTTATATTTATATACCAAATGGAATCGTTTCGCAATGTGGGATATTATTAAATTTTCTTGGTCGAATTATGGAAGATAGCGTCATACAAATTTTGTCTAGTTGCTATTTCACAAGTCAAAGTGTATGTTTTCTGCCAATTGTCACATGACTTTTGGAACAAGGAGAGCTTTTCAACCTTTTAATATTAATAAAGATCTTTTGTATAAAAATGTTTATTCGAATTTTTCAACTGTTTTTTTTAAATAAATTCTTATACCATTTATCAGACAACAAAGACATTTCTCAGGTATTGTCACTGAATCTCACAGGTAAGGCAATTATTTCTAAACAAAGAGTCAACTATCCACGAAAACTTCATAAGAAATTAATGTTGTTTGGGCACCTTAACGTGGTGTAATAATGGTTAGCAAGCTTGTTCTTGCTAGAACAATTGCGACTGAGCAGTGAGTTCGATCCTCACCGGGTATGTCATGCTTGGCTGTTCTTATACACAAGTTTTCTTTCCTTCCCAGATTTCTCTTTCACCTTTTAAAATATACAGTGTAACCCGGATATAAGAGAGTTGTCGGGACCGGAGAAGAAGTCTCTTATATCCGGGTTTGGTCTATTTTATATACATTAACACAGGCTCTAATTTGGGACCAGAGAAAATCTCTCTTATATCCGGGTTTCTCTTATATCCGGGTTACACTGTACAAGTTATTTCTTATGATGTCTAACAAATCGCGACATCTATCAGAGAGATGAAATTTAAATTATTTATTACTTTATTCCAAAATGTTAACACATCAGCAGAATTGAGCATAAATAATTAAAAAAAATTCGTAATTAATAATGTATTATCCATACGGTATAACTTGAATGTCACATTTTTTCCACGATATTTGCGCTATGAATGCTTGCCCTAAAAAGTAAACTAAACAATACTGAATATTTTTTAAACATTAAGCATATTTAACCACATCTCCCTAAATAGCTGTCGTGATCTATAAATAAAAGAAAATCCCTATCAAAAATCCATTTTCTTATTCATTTTTCTTCCATAAGACAAGTTATCACAACTGATGATGAGATATGTTGTTTTAGTTAAAGAAATTACTTTTCTTTTCTTTTGTACATAACGTTTTTTTCGCAAACCAAACACTCTGATTTTGCTCTAAAGAACATTTAAAAATCTTACACACATTCCCATTTAATCTTTACTTAAAAAAATAAATAAATTATAAAAAGAAATCCATAAGAAGACTGTAAGTGTAAGACGATAGTTACTGAGGGCATGAAAATCAAAAGAAATCTTTTTAAATTAGTCATCAGATCACCTATCTGATGATCACCAATTTATAAAAAATTAATTTTATTTTACGACTGAAAGGAAAATGTATTCCAGCTGCTGAAGTGGAGAAAATCATTGTATCTAACCAAAATGTGATAATAATTGGAAACACTTTTT
Source organism: Acanthosepion pharaonis (assembly GCA_903632075.3). NCBI lineage: Eukaryota > Metazoa > Mollusca > Cephalopoda > Sepiida > Sepiidae > Acanthosepion > Acanthosepion pharaonis. The sequence continues at coordinate 288,700 of CAHIKZ030000894.1, read as the reverse complement.
AGTTTTTTTCTTGCTGTAAGGAAAATGCACAACTTATTGCCTAAAAACGTAACCAGTTTTTTGGTGACAATTAATTTCTATAATTATATTTTTAGACACATGTGTTGTATTGTTTGTTTATCAGCGTGCGTGTTTGAAAGTATGTATATTTATATGTAGTAAATTCTAGCAAGGATATACTTGCTCGTGAAATCAACAATGTTCATTATCTATCAACTTTTTTTTTAACCATATTCGCACACACTGTTTTCCTTACGTTTAATATTTTTGTTTCGTTCCGTGTTTAGTAATCCAACTTTTTACAACAATATAACCACCAATGCGCATGCACGACGCTCAAACCGGAAGTTGTTTCAGGGGGGAACCACCCAAAAATTCACACGGAAGAAGTAGAGAAAATAATAAACAAGACGACGGATTTCCTTAGTAAAACCCCATTTTTTTTTTACGAACAGAGGAAATTCAGAAGGGGCTCATGGTGTTTCTTTGGAAAAAGGTGCCCTGGACTTAAAGAAAGAAAATCGGGCACGGATAAATTTACGATATAGATTTTCCCCTCTTCCCCAGGGAGGTATTTAGTCATTTTTTTTTTTAAGTTTTATTTTTCTTTGCTAAAAAAATAATACTTTTTTTTTGTTTTAAAAAACGTAAAAAAATAAATCGCCGCTAAAAAACAAACAAACAAATAACGATCATTAATAATAGCTTAAAATTTAAATATTTATTTTGTTTTAATTTCTTAAAATAATTTATTTGAGGAAATTCCATTCTTGTACTTGTTATTAATGTTAAATAATATTAAATATTCTTTGTTTAAAGAAAAATATAAAATTCCAAAGTTTTTTGGGTTTTTTTGTTTTTGTTTTACCAACTGAAAACAACAATATCATATTTTCATACCACAGATAGTTTCCCATTCAAAATACACACGCAACATTTCTATAAATTTTCCTTTGTAATTTTATAGCTTGGTAAAGTTTATATACTTGTTTTGTTTTTTTGTTTTTTGTTTTTTTTTTTTTTGTACTTAATTTGAGTTTTTTTTTATGTTAAACAAAAACTGTAAACACTTATTTTTGCATTATTTTCATGTCCATAAATTCTTAGACTGGAAGGTACGACAGATAGACAAAACAAAATCTACGTGTATTATTCTGAAAACGGAGAACATTACAACAAAGAAACCTAACAAGCACTTGTTATCTCGTAATTAATTGCACATTGTGTGTAAATTAATTACTGGTTTCATGAAAATAACTTTTTTGTAAATCTGTTTTGTTATTTTTTAAAATACATCAAACATGTCGATATTTCTTTTCCTTCACTTAGCAAACACACAGTAACTGAACAGAACTTACAGAGCATAAAAATTTGATGATAAAATTAAAAAGAAAGATTATTTTATTTTTATGTGTGTAGAAAACGTAGTTTTTTCTTGTAATTGAACAGGAAGAAAGAAAACACGAAATTTTATTTTTCCCCTCTAACTGAAAGTGAAATGTATAGTTTTATTTTATTTTACAATTAGTGTTGTTTAATGATATCAACAAAAAAACAAAGATAGACTAGGAATATCATTGAATAGATTGTATACACAGTGCACAATAGAAGCATTACATTTCTTTTTAAATAACTGCGTATCATCTCACTCCACCACACAAACAAGATAGGTGTTTAAATTTTACAAAAGGTAAGATTTTGTGAAAATTTAATGTTTACTTCAATTATATAAATAACAATCAATATCAACTAATAAATACTAAAGTACCTAAGAACGTTTTCTTCTGACTGTCAGGACCTGACACGATCCAATGGTTGTTTCCAGGATTTTCTTCTTTTTTTAACTATGTAGGACACTTACACTTTTTTTTTTAACTTAAGGTGTGGTAATTACCTGAAATTAATATTTATTTTATAAATTAGTCTCAAAGGTGTAGACATTGATACAACACGTAATGAAAAGAGATTGTTAGTTCAATTCCCTTACATCCCAATCGTATATACGCTGAAGTTGTACTTTTTTTTTCTAAAAAAAAAAACAAAAAAAAAAAAACAAATGATTCATCATTTGTGAATTTTGTTTGGTCAAATTCATTTTTATGTGGCCACAATAACGAACACGCACAAGATACACTTTAAGTTTCTACTTTTTGTTTTTTTGTTTATATATATATATATATATATATATATATAATTAAATAAGATACGTTTTATTAGGATTGTGTTACTGTTAACAGTTATATAATGTGTTAAAAAAAATAATAATAATAAACCTTAGTTGGTTTTGTTGAATGAATTATGCCCGACATTTCTCGTCATTCAAGATCTGCAGGTAACGATAACAACACAAACAACAGTCAGAACAACAACATAAACTTCACTTCAAGCCATCATCAGCGGATTCATTGTAATTCCATTCGTAGCCCAAATAACAGTGCAATCAGAACAAACTCTTTCTCATCATCATCATCTCCCATCATCATCAATACCAACAACACAGTTGGAGCCTCCAATGCAATTATCATTGGACCTTTCGATGTAAGCACTGTGACATCATCTGAATCCCCACCGCCATATTGCTCCAGTTTAATCTCTTCTGAATCTAGGATTTCTACTTTCTTAACACGTTCATTAGGTACTAACAGCAATACCACAACTACTGTTTCTTCTTCAACAGCCCCACACAATTGCTACATCTCTAACAGTGATCTTGTCTTCAGCACTGGACAAGCCATCCAATTATCCCAGTACGCTGTCCACTCTTATCCTTACTCCTTGCCATCATATTCTAGTGCTATTGACCCTTTATTGATCTCCTTGACTCCTCAATCCCATATTTCTGGCGTCTTACCATTTAGGTGCCTACCAGCAGCTTCTACATTCATCAGTGGGGGTCCAACTCCGTCCATTGCAGTCTTACAGAGGGTGAGTTCTGGCAGTGGTCAGCAACATCGCCACCACCAGAGCAGCAACAGAAGCAGCAGCCGAAGCAGCAGCCACTTGCTCAACAGCATCCTCAATACTGTCTGTCTTAGTCAGCCCCCAACTGTCATCATTGGTAACTCATCATCTTCTGTCACCGCCTCCGAGGCTGGTGGAACGGCGAGCTCCTCGTCTACGAGTAGCGCCACAGCGACTGCCCTTAACAGCACATTGAGTGGTGCTCACTCATCTTCAACAATGTCCTCCACCTCATCATTGTTCTCTGCAAGCCATCATGGTTATCACCAGCTTCATTCCACATCCTCTGCCATGGGTGCTGCCAGTGGGGCTGGTCCTTTTTCGTCAACCACCTCTGCTGCAGCATTTGTGTCTTCTGGTCACCATCACCACCATCATCACCATCGGCGCCTTATGAAGCAACGGGAACGAAATCTACTGTCTGCTGTGGTCAGCATGTTGGTTATTGTTGTCCTTTGCACAGCTCTTGTTGAACCCAACTGGATTGCTGTTTCGGGTGGTGGGTGCAAAGAAAAGCACCTGGGTGTATATCAGTTTTTCTATCCCGGTTATTTCCTTGACCAACATTCAGCTGCAGTGGCCAACATAAACGGTGGTATGCGAGCAGCAGGGGAGGTGCTGGTCCCTGGTGATGATGGTCGACCCAGTGTGGAAGTGAATGGAAAGGTGGTGGTAGCCTTTGGCTATAAATATGGTCCAAGTTCTGATGAAGGTGAGTTATATATTTTGTCTCTTTAACCTAGAATTTATGCAATAAAAATGTCAAATAGCGAAATAAATTTTTTTAAACCATTACACTGTGTCCAAAACCTTCGTCTAACAATTTTAAAGCATAAAGGACAAGAAAAACTGGTAAAAGCCTTCCTATTAGTCATGATTATTTGACTAGCAAAGAAATTAATTGTACTATATCTTCATAGTTTGATGTAAGAGGTGTTTATAAACATAAGTATTAATAAAAAAAAATTTAAGCATAGGTTTTTGTTTATTCATCTAAATTTGATAGCATATTGTTCTTTTTTTCTTCTTTTTAAACATTTCACCCCAAGCAAGGGAATAAAGCTACTAAGATGCAAAGAGCTACTGAGTATGAAATAATATGTGAAAAAGAAAACATTAAGGATAACAGTAAAAGAGAAATTAAGAAAATAGAAGCTAGAACTTTTGAAGATCAAAGTTGACTGAAAAGAAAGAAGGCAGAGAGAGTTCCACAAGTGAGAAGTATGAGAAGAAGAAACTTCTAACATAGAACTTACAGTTACTTCCATTTCAACTATAAAATAATGAGACTTTGCCACCAATCTAGTACTGCACTTAAATTCATAAAATCTAGATACCAAAAAGGAAAGTTCATCAGAACAATTACCATGAAACTATTTATAGAAAAGGCACAAGGAAGCTATGTTAAGGTGGTGATAAAATGACTGAAGCTGTGATGACAGGTCAGGGCCATTAATATTGCAGATTCGTCTTTGTATTTTATCATGAATCCCTAAATGCATGGCAAAAGCACCAGACGAGATATAACAGCAATATTAAAACATGGATGAATGATAAACTTAAAAAATGTGTAAGATAGATTCTTGCAAGAAAAATTGTTTCCACTTGCTTTTAATTCATTGGAGAATTTTTTCTGTTATATACCTATAGGTCTGTATGTGCCAAAATAAACATAAGGGATACTAAATTAGTCAAAAAGACATTTATTTTGTGGTATGTTTCTGGTTGGGCTTACGTTGAAACACTGGTTCTTATATGATCACCGAAGTTAAGCAATGCCAAACCTGGGCAACCACTTGGAAATACCAGGTGCTGTAAGCTTCGATGTGTGGGTGGTGTAATATATAATAAAATTGTTAATCAGAGAGCTGGGTTCTAATTCTAGTTGGGTTCATTATCCACAAATACCATTGGGAAAGGCATAAATCCACCTCTTATCCCTCCAGCTATGGATTAATTAGTAAGATTTCTATCACTAAATCATTTTTATCTCAAAAAAAAGAAATTCTTGCAATCTAAAAATATTTTCTGGCTTTAAATAACCTGCAAAGGGTTGATAAGCTATAGAAAACAAATCAATGTTTCTGGCTGGCATTTTCATAGTCATCTCTCTTCACCAACACCAGGAAATTAAACCCTTTTTATCATTTTGGTTGGTCGAGACCAGGGTTTTCCATCCTTTTTTTTGTGTCATTGCCAAGGCAATCCTTAAAGTATAAGGATTGCCTTGGTCATCACACATTTTCACATAGGGAAAGTTTTCTACCACCCACCTGTATAATGAATATGCAAAAGCATACCAAAATTGTTTGGTAAAAATTTGTTACTGGTTCATAAACTGACTTTATGATGTAGTAAAAAATACCAAAGGAAGGTAACAAGTAACACTGACATGGTGTGACAGCTGCTATTATTAAGCAAAATCAAATTTAACCATTAAAAACTATATATATATATATATATATATATATATATATATATATATATATTAATATGGTCATTCATATACAGGCCTGTTTTGCTGTATCAAAGCTCATCAGTGTGGCTAGACATCCGGTTGCTTTATGCTGGGATTGAAACGAAACCCTACCAATTTTGCATCAGTCAGAGATCCTACCCCTAAGCTATCGGCACACAACAGAGAGAAAGGGAAATTCTAAGGTATTGTTTTATGGATGTAAACAAACGCCTGTAGCCAACAGTGCTCAATTCATTAATGAAGTGCAGTGTGTTTTAGAATTATCTTTTTCTCAATAGTGCTCAATCGAATAGACAAAAGCTTTTTATTAATAGGGTCATGCCTTTTTTGCTCTATCATATGTAATATATATATATATATATAAGAAAAATATACATATTTCTTTTATATATATATATATATATATATATATATATTAAATAACTCTGTTACTTAACATTGAGCAGTGTTTTTTCTTACACTATAGAGTATTTGTATACAATCACTCACTTGTATACCTACCTATATTTACCCATTCAGTTATATATATATATATATATATATATATATATATATATATAAGGCTTTTTAGTGTTCTTTAAAGCAAAATGATAGCCCTTGGTTTGCCAAAAGGATATTGCATACAGGATGAAAGTAAATACTTCATTTCTGTGATAATTGGTGTTGATATATATAATTTACATTATTCGGACTATTGCCCTCATCTTTGTCGCCATATTTATTACAATGTTTCGGCTGTTGTACACTCCGGCCTTCAGGTGGTTGGAATGTCAAACTGAAACCTTTATTTCGCTTTATTGGGGGAGACTGTTCTAGTTCCATGTGCCATGTTTAATGGATATCAGTTATCTCCTGTTAATTTCCCTCTGAAAGTTCTCCACTGCCTTAACCGGGTATTGAACTCACACTCTTTGGGTCCTGTCACTGGATCTAACTAACGCTTTTTATCCACTGTCCTTGAATGTGTATGAATTTCTGGGTATTATAACCCTAATGTCTTCAGCAATCATTTTTTACCAGAGCTCATATTGCAATTTTTGTTGTTATTATCACTTTTCTCTGGCACTACTCCTTATTACTGGTTCCCATATTGTATTCATATGGCGACAAAGATGAGAAACAATAGTCCAAATAATGTACATAATACCTCATCTCAGAAACATAGACAGAAATATGATAAGGGTTAGCATTGCAAGTATTGACAAAAAATTAAACAATTTTTGTTCATAATTATAAAATTGAAAAGATATACACTACTAGCAAATAATAAAAATTCAGCAAATATTTTTTTTTTTTTTGTTATATCCATAAAAATGTAATTTCATTTGAAGAACTATTTGATTATTAATGACCCTTCTCAAAACTATAGAAAATACCAAAATATTAATTGTTTGCAGGGATATTTATATATATTATCTCAGAATCCAGGTATTCCCATTTAGCCTCATGTTTCATTTTTAATACAGGTTCTTTGAATATCACTTTTGAATATTTTTTTGGTGGGTAGCTTATGTTGAAATACATTTTTTATACTCAAAATCCTATATCAGTCACCAAAATTTCCAATTGCCCACCATTTTCTGTTCAGTTGCTCATCAACCACCCAACAGTTAAAATCAATCAGGTTGAGAAATCCTGGTCTAGACAAACACATTTTGGCAATTGTACCCTCTAGCTTCTTTAGAAATTTCAAACCAAACACTTTATTCAATCCATGGTCTTATTTACCTATATGTCACTTGTTCATTCCTTCAAGTATGTGACTTTTCAACACTTCCAGTTCCATAAAAACAGATGTTTTAACCAATATTAGGTCAGGTCTCCCTTGGTCAGAAGAAAAATGCTGAAAAGTCACCAACTTTTGGTTCAGTGGAAGAAACATAACAAGGTGAATAAGAACAGTGAATACCAGTATTAACCTTAGCATGGAAAACAGAATGGGCGGGGGTGGAATCATCTTCCTCTGTGAATTGAATAAAGGTTTGGTTCAGAGTTCTGGGATGGTACAATAACAGACAACTAAGAGAATACAAAAGCCAAAATGTGAGTATAACAACCAAGATATTAACATCAGTTATCACAGGATTTAAGTATTTACTTTCCCTGTGTATATAATATCCATTTTGCAAAGCAAGGGCTATCATTTTGCTTTAAAGAACACTAAAATGCCTTAACTCAGTACACACATTTTTATTGCTTTAAAATTAGTCAATTGTAAAAAGAAATCCATGAAGATTAAAATTAAGACGATGTAACTGATAGTTAGGACATGAAAATAAAGACATTTTTTAAATTGGTCATCAAATAGGTGCAATTTGAAAGGAAAATGTATTTCAGGTGCCAAAGTGAAGAAAAACTGTGTTTAACTAACTGTAACAAGTGAAACATTTTTATGGCTTGCTAAAAGGAAAATACACAGTTTATTGCCTAAACCTGTTTTGGTGGTGTAGTAAATTCTAGCAAGGACAAACTTCTCAGTGAAATCAACAAATTTCATTATCTTTCAACTTTAAGTATAAGAATCAAGACTAGTGCACTAGTTGAAACTGTAATTTTCCTTGTCTAAATTAATTTATCTGGTGACATACCAGTTGGATATTTATAATTTATTTATCAAATATCATGAATAACTTTTATTTGCAAATTTTAATTATTTTATTTGATTAAATTGTGCATTAACATAGGTAATTAATAATCTTAACATATTTTTGTACTTTGTTAAAGCTGAATGATCTTACTAACAACAAAAAATTACTTGTATTGTCACTTTTAGGCCAGCTTATAAGACTAATTTTATTTTGCTTTGTTTCATGTTTCAGTGTTGGTAGACTGTATCACCTTGAAGGGTGTGTGGCTTATGAAGTCCATCATTGTGTTCACATTTTTGGCTATTATCTGTAGTGTATGTTCTTTCTTCCTCGATCTGCTGGGGCCAACACAGAAAGCACTCAAGTTAATACATAGAAATGCCATTCCTAGTATCACCACAGGTAAGGCTTCTTTTTTTTTTTTATTATTATTATTAACTTGTTTGGCACCTGTTGCCTCGCTGGCAGCATTGATAATAAAATTTCAAATCTAAATTGTTTATCCACCTAAAATACTGCATTTATTAGAAAATATATTTGGTTTAAATTCAGAATCATAAAACTGACTCTAAAGATTTAACTTGTACTAACTGGATCCTCAAGGTCACATGGCACAGTGGATAAAGGCGTTAGTTAGGTCCAGTAACAGTATATGAGTGTAGGTTCAATACCTGGTTAAGGTGGTGGAGAACTAGGAGAGGGGAATTAACAGGAGATATCTGATAACTGACATCCATTAGACATGACACGTGGAACTAGAACAGTCTACCTCAGCGAGCGAAATAAAGGGTTCAGTTTCGACATTCCAACCAACCAAAGAAAGCTGGAGCATACAACGACTAAAACATTGCTATAAATATGGCAACAAAGATGAGGACAATAGTGTAAATATTTCTCTTAATAATAATTAAAAAAAAAAATAATTCAGTAGACTGTTATTTTATTTATGGTAACTGAATTTTTGGTAATTAATTTGGTTTCCATTGTTCAATACTCTACGTCTAAAAAAATGTCATGTTTATTGTGGTTGCCATTGCTTCTTCACCTTTTAGCTGGCATCAAAATGTAATATCTGCCCTCGGGCGAATAAATGACATTTCATCTCACAGTTGTGTTTCTGTCTGTTGACAGGTTACAAATTAAAATATTGAGAGGTACCCTGTCTCAGGAAACAGCTGCCCATAACAGTACCACCTTCATTGCACTAAAGAGGGGGGGGATCAGTAGTAATATTGATCGCAGCACAACCAACATTTGCAGGTGGCAAGGGGTGATTGCTTTTTCCTCTTCCTGCTCATTATTAATGTTTCTGTTCCTAATTCTTTCACACCCGGTAACCCCTTGTATCTTAGTGGCTTTATCTGCCTCGAATGGGATGATACTGATTTTAAACAAGAAATATAATCAAAATGGAATGGTCCATTATTTATGAGGTATTGGCAGGGTGTAATAGTCATGCGACTTAACGAAGGGAGAGGCAAGTACAATTATAATAGGATAGATTAAAGTTGTTCCTATTATGATTTACTGTATATACACATGTAACGTGTGATCTTGCATATCATGCAACCTTTCACTTATAAAAAAGGATTTTATCATGTATCTTGTGTATCATGCGAGTCCCTTTTTTGAGAGACCAAATTACAATAGACTAACCTCTTTTCCTCTATCTCTTTACACCATCTTGTAGTTAAATAATTTAAAGGGAATGATAAACGTATCATTAGTAATGCTATACCCATTGCATAAATGTGTATAACCCTAAACAACCAAACGAGAAACGGCTAAACATTTTATAAATGTAAACAATGGAAAATATGCATATTCGCTATGTTTGTATTTTATAATACGATACTAATTTGTGAATATTACATGCATTATTATTGGATACAGTTAAGTAAAACATCAGTTTTAACAAAATCATGTTTATTTTAAATACAGCTGTACTTTTTGATTACAGTAAATGGATATATAGTTTGGTCAATGGCATAGTCAGGGCCAGCAGTACATAATTTTATATCTCATGTCTGATGTGACCCTCTTAAAATTAGCTTCAAAATTAGGTTTTTAAAAATCACATGATATGTGAGTATATACGGTAGTTATATAATGTTGAGTTATCTAAATTTCTTTCAACAAGAGTATTACTTCTCTTGTATTTTGTTTCACAATTTGAGTCTTTTTTTTTCTTTTTTTTTCTTTTGTTTGTTTCACAATTCATCACTTCACAAATGATGAAGAGGAACCCATGGACAGGTGTGCTCACTTACGTTCTAAAGGGACATGGCATTATTAAAAGAAATGATGTATAATAAATCTTACATCTGTTACCAACAAGCTAATATTCTGAAGATTACTAAAGAGATATTTATAGTAGTATGCTATTTAAATTATTATACAGCCACTCATAAGCTAATGACCAAGTTCCATTCCAACAACATGACTATTAAGGGAGTTGTACCTGAGAACTATTTCAAGCATACTATATGAGTAATGGGTTTATGCCAACCAGATAGCTTTCAGGTCAGTTTTGCATCAGTTGTAACATTTCTAATTTATTTCTAAATGTTTATACAGTGCAGTGAACAGTAAACACAAATAGATAGGTTTGACTATCACCCATTTCACACTCCTTTCCCATCTTTTGAACAGGCGTAGAAGTTTAGGATTGGGTTTTCGGTTCCTTCTCTTAAATTCTCTTTTCTTTCAACAAAGTTACCCCTAGTGTCTTTGTGCCACTATCACCTTGTTCGAGGTGAAATGATTAAAAAATAACATCAAATCGCAAAGTCAGCTTTGTATTCTGTTCATTGCTTCAGTTTGTATACAGTAAATACAGTACAAGTAAAATTTTATTTATTTTTCACTTTATTAATTTTTTTTTTTTTTTTATTCAATTAGAAGAAAGAAAAAGTGTCATAGTCAAATTTTTTGTACAATGTACAATACCAACTAATTGGATTTATTTTTTATTTTATAGCTGGTTGTAAGTAAGTAGTGACTGTACAGACTTTTAATGCATTATTTATTTTTGATTGGAAGTATATCTGATATATAAAATGGTTTGTTTGTTTTTGTTTTAATGATATAACAACTCTGTTGGTTATTTAATGCCGAAAAGATTAAAATATATAGCGTGTAAGAAATCCTTGGGGTTGTTGGTTCCATCACTCTCCAGTTATGCCTTTAGAACAGAGTTTTATGCATACACACACACACACACAAAATGATTAACTACATTCTAATATTATTAAACGTTAGCTCTATATACAGTGGAATGTTACCCCCTTGAAACATAGAGACTACTTTTAAACCTACATACAATTCACTTCATAATCATATTTCTTACTCTTTATACTTTACAATTCTTAACTGCTTTTTTTTTGTTACCCCATTTTACACAATACCCAACGATTCCCCGCCCCCTGCAATATCTCGATACCAACACTATATTTTATACCCCAGTAGTATATTAAGTTCATAATAACTTTAAACTTTGAATCTGCATACAATTTAGCATTCCTCCCATGAGACCCAGTATTTAAAAAAAAAAAAATTAAAAAACAACTGTATTAAGTGGTTCATTTACCATTTGTGCCTGATAAGTTGGCTAATCATGAAACTCTGAGTTGCACAATAAACATAGGTATATGTGTATTTATTAATATATGTATATATATGTATGTACTTGTCACTTGACAACCAGCAGGGTTCCTTGTCATTAAATAACTTGGTTACTAAACAATGTGGTCGTTAAAGTAGAAGTAAATGTTCACTGTACTATTTCTGGCATACTGCGCATGTAATGGGTTTGTGTCAACCAGATTCAGAAAGCTTTAATGTTTCTTTTGCATCATGTATAACATTTCTAATTTATTTCTAAATGTTTATACAGTATAGTGTTGTACTGAACAGTAAATGTAATAATCAAATTGGAAGAATTAGCTCTTTATTCTATACATTCCTTTGGTTTGCACATCCTGGGTGTGACAACAAACTACATCTGGCAGCAAGGCTTCTGATTGGAAGGTTTTGAGGAGCATGGAACAACCTCATGCCATTAACCAAATCAAACTTCAGTGTGCATACCGTACAAATAAATATTTATTTAATTTCCCCTTTATTTATTCCTTTTATTTATTTTGATTCCTTTTTGAAGAAAGAGAAAACCATCATGATCAAAGTTTTTGTACAATGTGAAAATACCCCCGGTGGATATATTTTTATGAGATTTAATAGCTTGCTTTAAGTTGGGGTGGGGTGTTAACAGATAAGTTATTAAGTGAGGATTACCTGTAATTACACTAGCAGATAGAAGACATAATGAAATTAGAAATGCTTTCAAATATGCAATCTTATTTTCTGACTTTAAAGTTTGTAAGACATTGATTATTTTGATTCTGTTCTTAACCTTAAATTTTTCGCATATTTCATTATGTATACAGTAAGAATGTGTGTGTGTGTGTGTGTGTGTGTATATATATATATATATATATATATATATATAATGAATTATTATTAACTGCATTATTCTCTATATTGTTTTTCATGGCTCCTCTACTGCATTACTAAATTTCGGTCATGGTGATTTTCTGTTGCCATAGCAGGGTATGATCGCACAACTGCAAAATTCAAACACTATTATTCATTCAGCTGAGTCACTTGCAGTGGCAGGATAAAATTCTTGCTTGATCACCTCCAGTATGTTAAAGGTTAATTTTTCCTATTTGTGTTGATCTTTTATTGTCAAACTCTTCTAGTTTTCTCCCTACCTCTCTCTCTCTTTTTCTCGTTACAGTGATTATTTGTGTGCTCATAAATGGACTCTGTTACCTCCTGACAATCGAAGTGAAGGATCTGCAGATGCTGACCAAACCGTATCCTGGCAACCGCATCTCTGTCACATTTTCAATTTCATTTTACCTAATAGCAACAGCAGGAGGCCTAGCAGTACTCGGAACAGCCTGCAACTGCCTACGCCATTACCCAGTTAGAGTGACAACTTCTGATCCTGAGCCCTTGCTTGATGATTATGACAGACTAGAACAAGTATTTTATCCTCCTGGTCCCATTCCAGAGATTGCATCTATGACACCCATGGTGCCTCCACCTGCCTATAGCCCTTGATTTTCAAGAATATTATAAGAGTCAAGTGTAAATAATGAAGAATAAGGACAAAGTAAAAATGGTAAGAAATATTCCAATGTTCAGGCAGTGTTTGAAATTCTTCTTTGCCTTTACTTTCAAAAGTACTTTGCTGAATTTTCAAGGCATTTTTGCAGAATTTTCTTTTTGACTTAAATTGCTAACATTGATTTAATTTTGAATTTTTCAAGATGAAATATAACAATAACTCTATGCACATTACCCACCCTGAAATAGTTAATATGTTTTCTATAGTCTGCAAAAGTTTAAAACACTTGCAAATTCCTACGTTTAAGAGCAGAAAGCACTTTCTGACATTGAAGACGTCTGTTATCTGCTTAATTAAGAATCAAAAAACGATTACTATACTGAAAAATACAGTTCATTTTACTTACTCAAAAAAGCCATAAATAACCTTTTACTAATCATATAGAATCCAAAGAACTTGTATCAAAAAGATTGTAATTCCCAAAAAAGACTGCAGAACCATAACACATCTGATGTGAGCTAAAAGCTACTTTCTAACCCCATTACAAATGAGTTTTATATGCATTAAGCCTATAGAAACTAAATTTACCTATTATATTCGAATAGTTTAGAATAGCTCAATTTACCTATTATATACGAATAGTTTAGAATAGCTCAAATGTTACTAAATGACTTTAATAAATCACTTTTAATATAAACTAAAGGTTTAATGTCTTATTTTCAGTGGGAACTTGTTAGCCAGCATTAGATTTTTTTTTTAAGAACATTGGATAATAATGGCTTCTGCAATTTCAAATGCCCTTTTTATTAATTTCAGTATCAATAAGAAAACATTGGAAGCAGATAATTTTATTTGGCTCCAATGCTGCCTGTTCATTGGGATTATGACCAAACAAAATGAGTGATAAAGTATGTTAATGTGATCTGGATTTATCGAGGAACTGTTTATATACATGTGCATGTATGTGTGTATGCAATTTGATTTTAAAAGAACTGAATGATAATTGTATTAACAAAGTTATGATCTTTTCTATAACATTTTCGGTATTTGGTACCATATTTTGTAAACAGTTATTCTGCCCATTTATCGGGTCTGATAATTTGCATAGCTGAAAAGCTCTCCATCTGAGAAAAAAAAAAAAAAAAAAAAACTACATTAGGTAAAAGGGGGGTGGTAAGCAGAAAGGATCATATAACAGTGCATAAGCCCACTCCCAAAATTAATAATGTGCTTACCATATTTTGCAGCATGTAAGTAATTTTTTCTTTGCCCCCACCTCCACCAAAAAAAAAAATCTGCACCTCAAAGTCATTCTACATGGTTGATGGTCAAACTTGAAAGCAAAGCTTGATATCTCTAAATCACTCTAATGATTCAGGCCATGTTAGAATGGATATACATGGGATATATAATTCCAATGTATTTTTTTTTTTTTTGCTACATTAAGGCTGTCACTTCTATACTGCAAACTGTAATAATTTTAAAATGCTTTCTGGATTTAATGAATTGAATTTGTTTTTAATGGTAGGCACCAAGAATTTATAAGGTCAACAAAAACATTCTCATTTTTTAAGATACTCAGACCATCTTAAGCATTTTGGGGATATGCTTTGGGTTTTAATTTGTAAATGCTTAATACACACAAGAATTAAATGTCACATATTTCAATATATATACAGTAAGAATGAATGTATGTATGTATGTATGTATGTGTGTGTGTGTGTGTATATATATATATATATATATAAATGAAGTTGTGCTTTACAGTTGTCTTATACCTTTATTTTTTCTTTTGAATTTGGATTAGGTGTAATATATATATATATATATATATATATATATATTTTGAAGATTTGACTTTTTTTTTATATGATCGTAAAGTTCTTCAGTAATCACCAACAGTTGCTTATGCATTATTTTCGACACTTACGAAACCATCTAGCAATTCCATAAGGGGTATACTCATTCTCTTTATCACAAGAGATTGTGAATATTATTTACCAACAGTTATCACCAAATGCAATTGTATAGAATGGTATATCTGAGGTCAGCTGAATAGTTAACATCATTGAGAGCTCATGATAAAAAAAAAACAAAAAAAAAACTAGAAGACATCAGGTTCTTCAAATCGTTTAAAGTAGATTTTTTTTTTGACAATTGAAGAACATTATTCACTAGTGTTTATACACTGTGCTTTTGGATAACTTTTTGCCAAAAACCAAAGGAAACAATCTGTGATTAGGTATAAGCTCAATTCTAAGTTATAAATTTTAATATCAATTTTCTTCACTCTCGACCTCTACTGTTGCGAGGAACCATACATACAGGCTCATTTATCTCCCTTGAAACTTTCGTCAATATAGAGAAGTTTCCCTTCAGGCCAGAAACTACTTACAAGAATCTGGGTTCAAAAACTCAGTAAACATTATTTCCTTCTTTTTTTTTTTTTTTTTTTTCAATGAAGATATTCACTTTTTGTCTGTATTTTTGAAATCGCTGGAGCTTAGCGCATTGTTTAAAACTGAATATTATGGAGACTTAAATTCTTTTGAAAATAAAATTATGGCCTATAACCTGCTGCATTATTAATATTACTTGCCTTTCCACTGCATTCTTTTTCAAGGCCTCTCAATTGCAGTATCCTTATTGTTAATTTCACTCAAAGTTGTTTTCAGTTGCCCTAGAAGGATATGACAACACAACTGAAGTTCAAATAAACTATTGTTCAGGGATCAGAGTCACCTTCATTGGCAGAATAAATGTTTTTTACAGCAAATGAAGTCACATACAGAGTGATAAAGGTTAACAAAATGGAGTTTATGATAAGGATCTTAACTCTTATATTGTGGAGTTCAACTTAAAATGCGCATACTAAAGAGAATTGGTTAGCATTCTCATCTCCCAAGCTGTTGCTATTAACGTTGTTTTTTAAAAGGTCCTGTATAAATATCACCTGTGAGACTCTAGGGAGATTCCTGACAAAAAACCTCTACATTGATAAAATTTCTTAATCTCCCTTGTATAAGTAGTTCAATATCAGTTTCATCTTTAAAAACACTCAGCTTGTGATAGAATTCAGTAGAAATGAAAACAGTATGATGGGTTGCTAAAAATTCCTCAGACTGGCTTGCACCCCAAACATCAGAATTTTATTTTGGTACCCCTTCTTGGTGAAACTGAGAATTTTTCATCATCACTTGCATTGATGAAGATTAAAAACAATCAGGGTGATAATCCGAATGACAAAGCCTTAAATATTTATGAGCAGTGTATCAAGTGAATTAAAAGAGGTTAGAAGGCATTTATGCAAATGTAGCAAAACTTTGACTTTTTTGTCAATGTTGGCACACAAGTCAGCAACTTTTATTGCTTTTTAAAAACCAAAGTATCAGAAGAGATGAACTGCTACAATTAGTTCTTGGATCTAGCTTTCTTGGTTAGTTCATTATTTTCTGTTTATTTTTAGACTTTCCTCAGTTGATTACAAGGCACAAGTATTTAGTTACTCTGCTACACAAGACATAGCATTTATTTAGAATTACCATTCCGGCATTAATGACCCATATAGTGATTGATATGCCAGTTAAATAACCAACCAATTAATCTTAGAATTGACTATTTTTAAATTTATTTCAAGGTACAGAAATGTACTAGATGAATGCGATTTGCGGTTTCATCTTCAGTAATGCTGCTTGTCTTCAAGAAAAAGTAGAGAAACTAATTTTAAAACTGTGTGGTGACTATGAAATCTTATGGCTTCAAAAAAACATTAAAATGTATATATTCACATGAGACACACACACATACACAATTTTAGATATAACTAAAAATATATCTGTAAAAGGAAAATTACAGTTAGCCTGATTAATATTTAAGTGTTTCTTAAATTAAAAAATTTTGAAAAACTAACAACATTTTTACTTTTGTTCATAAATCCTTGGTGTAAAATAAAGTCCGTTCATTTGCCTTGATAAAGTCCATCAGAAAAGGAAATGTGTCAACTAAGTTTTCCTTTAGTCTTTATATATATATATATATATATATATATATATATATATATATATATATTGAACAATAAAAAGAAATATTAAAAATTAAAATCTTCAGACACACTGGGTTGTAGATTAATATTCTTTCGTTTTTTTTATTATTATTTCATTTAGATTCCTTGACTAGTTTCAGGCCAAAATGGCCATCATCGGGAGGAGAAATATTTCTGCTTGCTGGTAGCAGTAAACTACAGAAAATTTATATATATATATATATATATATATATATATATACATGATGAAAGCTTAGATTAAACATTATAGCAGGTTGCTAAATGTTGATTTTTGCTGGCCTAGTCATACGCTCTCTGTGGTTTCACCAGTCACAGATTCTCTTCCATTTTCATTTGTAACATCAGCACTGATTGGCAAAGCGGTCAAGAAAATGAAGTGTGCTAAGGCAGCTGGCCCATCTGGTGCGTGCCATTGCTAAAAGCATCTGCTGATAAAGGCATTGAAATGCTTAGCTTACTTACGGAATCAGTTTTTAGTAGTCGTGTAATCCCAAGAGAGAAATAGGATCGCGTCATTCTCAACCTTTTCAAGGACAAGAGTGACGCCTTGGACAGAGGCAACTACAGAGTGACGCCTTGGACAGAGGCAACTACAGAGGCCTCAAGCCTACTGATCATGTGATGAAACTGCTGGAACATGTGCTTGACTCCTACATCAAACAAATGGTCGACATCAATTAAATGCATTATGGTTTCATGCCACGGACGCAATGCAACTTCAAGACCCTGTAGATTAACTTGAAGCAATCTTCCCTCTATAAGAAAAAAGAATACTTGTTGGTCTTCATATAATCTGTCTGAATTATAGTGCTGATTCTCTAGTTATATTTCCCTCTTCTCCTTGGTCCTATTCATTTTGCACATATGTTTTATCCTCGGTTGAGCTCTGAAGAGCAAGGAGTGATAACTGATTAGTTGCTGCTGCTTCATTGTCATTCACTTTCTTTTTACAGTGAATAACTTTTTCCTTGCTTCCTTTAATATTTTTGTATATATTATGTGAATATATACTTTTTAAATTTTCCACTTTTAAAGCCATAATAATTTTAAAATACATTTTAGAATCTTGTTCCTTTGCAGTCAAATTACTACAGATTAAATATACAATATCTTCAGGACAATATACAAGGCAGCTTAGTGGGTAGAATTTTGGACTCATGATTAAAAATGTCTGTGATTTTAAGTGCCAACTTGTTGAGTATCATTATTATAAGCTTACTCGGGAATTGGTAAACTTTAATTTGAAACTAAGACAAGAAAAAAGAAAAACCTTTCAATTTTATATTTATTATAGAACTTGTAAAATCTATCATGTCTGTCTAATTAAGATATTAATATTGGTGAGACAGCCCTTGAAAATGTTATATGAATATTTATTGTATGAATGATCAAAACCCAAAGGTGTTTTTTTGTTTTTTTGCTGTTGTGTAGATAATAATGATCAAAGTTTTAATACAATATCATTTCTATTTACAACAGGTATATTGTCAATTTTCCAGCAACCTTCCAACTTTCAACTCCATCAGTAAAAGCCATTAATTATTCTTATTAAAATAATTTAGGCCTTTCATTGGAACTAATCAATGTAATTACATTATCTATGGAGAGAAGTGGGAACACTCCTCTCCAGTCTTTTGTACTGGAGTAGAGGTTTATCCCTTATTCCCTATACAGAATTTGATTTCCAGTTCCTTCTAAAGTCTTCTCATTCTCGTTCACTCCCAGTAGCCCCTTGCATCTTAGTGGCATTACCGCCTTATTTGGAGTGAATTTACTAAAAAAAAAAATCAAAAGTTATTAGTGTTGCTAAAAATTTTTTAACCCAAACCAATTCCTAAAATCTAACCAAATATCAGATTGTATTTTTGGAAGAGCTTCTTGCTTGCATGCATGCATGCACATATATATATATATGTGTGTGTGTGTGTGTATATATAATATATATAATATATATATATATATATATATATATATGGGAGAAAATGATATATAAATTTTTATATGCTAGAAAAATGTTATGATCAATGCATTAGTTGCTTACCATAAGGAGTCTGACCATAATTTTGATTTAAAAATGCTACTTTAATTTACTAAGACCAAATTCTATAGAAAGTGCTTTAATTGCTAGATCATCCACCATGCCCAGCCAGGGTCTTACAACATTTCACCTTTCTTGGTGGATCTTCTATTATCACAATCTGTGATACTTAATAAAAGTAATAAAAACAAAGAAAAAAGAAATGAAATTGGCAAGAATATCTACTCAAACTATTTAAAAAAAAAAAAAAATTTAAAAGATTAAAATTTCAAAACGAAATACAAACTTCTCTCTTCCCTAAATTGAATAAAGTGTAAAAACTATTTCTTGCTGGAATATTTACAATGTGCCTGTCTAGAAATTAATGTTTGAGAATGCAGGTGGCCTTATATGCTAGGCTCCATATGTGTAAGAGCCTCCTTTTTTTTTTTTCCCCTAATTTAATGGTATATGCTACCCCACTTCTCAGCATGATTTACTTCTTCCTCCACTACTTCCACCTGGTACATTTGCTGATTCTATATTGTAAATATTTACCTGAAGACAACAAAAAAGTAAGGCCTAACATACATAACTAAATTTTTATATTTGTGTGTAGGTGTATATGCATATACACACACACACACATATATATATATATATATATATATATATATATATATATATATATATGAGCAAAGGCAATTTATTTTCCATAAGTTTATTCTATTTTACTCTAGCTAAGATTTCTGTTAACCTTTTTAAACCTCTTTTATTTGATGCAAAATTTATTTATTTACATAAATTTTAAAGGAATAATACGACCTCTCCATAAATTGAACAAGGAAATGTGTGTGTGTATATATATATATATATATATATTACACACACACTTGTGCAAATTAATTGAAACAAAATGAATAATACTGTTATTATTTACTTTTTTTTTTTGTATTTTTACAATGAAACACAACCCATTGCACATGTTAGTACTTCGTATGTCCATTCCACAAAGTCTTTCCGTGCAGATTGACCATAGATTCTCGATTGAATTTAAATCAGAAGAGTTTCTGAGCCAGTTCATAATACTTCGATTTACTCACTGGTAAAGCTTGCCATTGTGTTTGTGCATCATTACTATTTTTGTATGCTTCCTTGGAGCAATGTTTAACGCAGTCTGGGCATGATGAAAATCTCATGCAATCACGGATGACGCAATGTTTTTCAAGGCTAAATAAATTTCATCAGACATGCCAAAAATAGATTCTTTTTACTGCGCACCACTGCAAATGCCCTAATATGAGGAAAAAATAGAAATCAATTACACCCTGTCACTCCAGTAGGTGTAAACCTTGATTGTATGATGAAAGAAAGAAACTAAAGTGGTTGTTTCCATTAATTTGCACAAGGGTGTGAGGTATATATATATATATAATTTTTGTTCAATATCTACAGATAGCTAATTCTAATTTCAAGAAAATGTAAAAAAAAAAAAAAAAACTTTATTCTTTTCTTTATAAAATTTTAGATTAATTTTTTTTTTTTTTTAAATATATCAAATATCTGAATGGTAGTTTTTAACCATCATTGACAAAATGCTATCTATAGATTAAATTGCCTTTTATTATTTTAAAATTATTCTTATACATAACCATGTCTATTTTTTGGGGGGGGTCCCATTTAAGAGCATGGCTCTGCTTGGTTTTAAGAATGGGCAGCTCTTAAATTGGAATCTGTGATGGAAACCAATTTCTGTTGCCACTTTGTAGAACCCACCGTCTATACAGTTCAGATGACCCAGTGATCCACATCTTTTTTAGAATACTATTTAATATACACTAACAATATTGGAGAAAATGATATGTAAATTTTTATATACTAGAACAATATTAGGAATATTAATGACAAAAAAGATTTTGCTTAACACATTTCATCCTTTAAGACTTCATTGGACTAAAGTGATGTTTACATTGATATAATTACACATAGTCTGATGAAATCCTAAAGAACTTAACATGACACGCAAAAAAAAAAGTTTTCTGCCTTTTCATTAATACAATGTTCCAAGTATTTTTATGCTTATAGTATTTAAAATTGACTTTCATTGGCTTCACATTTACTGGAGTTGATATAGAAGAAATTTTGGTTGTAGTTATTTTACAAAAACAAGCGACTTTCTTTTATTTGATTGTAAACTAGTTCTGTAAGCCATACTTAATGGAACATTGATTGCATAATTAAGTAAACCATGAGAGGAAATTAGAATTTGAGTGTTCAAACTTTAAGAGCTTAATTATTTTAGTTTTAACACACCAAGGAAATTATAAAGCAATGTTTCTTTTAGTCATTGAAATTAATAACTTATCTATGATACTGTATATACTCATGTAATACGCAACCTTGCATATCATGCAGCCTTCAAATTTTCACTTATAAAAAATGATTTTATCATGTATCTTGTGTATCATGCAAGTTCCTTTTTTGAGAGACCAAATTACTCTTTGCCTCTATCTCTTTATCCCATCTTCTGGCTAAATAAGTTAAGAGTAAAAGACAATGATAAAAGTATTGTTAGTAACACTATACTCCTTGTGTAAATGCATAGTCATAAACAACCGAATGAGAAACTGCTACACATCTTATAAATGATAAAAAGATGCATATTCGCTATGTTTGTATTTTATAATACGATACTAATATGTAAATATTACATCCATTATTATTGGATACAGTTAAGTAAAACATGAGTTTTATCAAAATCATGTTCATTTTAAATACAGCTGTATTTTTTAATACAGTGAGTGAATATATAGTTTGGTCAACGGTGTAGCCAAGGCCAGCAGTACATGCGCTAATTTTGTATATGATGAAATTAGCTTCAAATTAGGTCTTCATAAGTCGCAGGATATGCAAGTGTATATGGTATATTGAATCAAAGTTTGCTTCAGCCATTACATTTTTGTGATTTCTAAGCAGAAAAAAATATTTTTTTCTTTAATCAGGGTATGATGATCGAAATGACTTTTAAACATTTTTAGAATCTAGCTCTTTTATTTTAAAATAGTATGACTAAATTATTATTGAAAGAGGCCAAGAGAGAACATTGTGTTACTGTTTTTGTTTTGTTTTTATTGCTATTAATATATGACGTACTGAAAAGTTCTCAGCTTGACCAAGGAGCCATACCAGAACAAATTCTGATGATGGTTATTTGGTCAGATTTTGGGAAGTAGGTTGGGCTGAGGATGTTTCAGATACAGATTTTCATTTTATGGAAACTAAATTTTCATATATATATATATATATATATATAAAACAGACAAGCAAGAACACCCCTTATTCATGATCCCATAGGCAAACCAAATTTTTGCTTATAGAAATTTTTTATTGAAAGAAAAAAAAAAAAACTACCTAAAACTAACCAAAGGAAAGCTTTCTCTACCTGTCCATAAAATTATACAACTATACAAACCAATTACTAACTACTATTTCTTCTCTTTTAATAAATATTTCTATAATCACACACACACACACACACACACACATATATATATATATATATATATATATATATATATATATATATAAAAGAAAAAACAGACCATTCTAAAGGTACCATTATAAAATTTAAACACAACCCTTTTTGGAAGTGGATCATCAGATGATCCAGCTTCCTTAAATGAAAAGGCATTTTTGAAATAAATTATTATAATGGTAAAAAGGCTCTGGTCTGTTTTTCTTAAAATATTAGCTCTGGATTTACATTGAGCTTTCAGGATTTCATCCTCCTTGGGATTACCCATATGGATTACCAAGTTTTTCATAACTTTATATATATATATATATATATATATATATATATATATATATTCAGTCTATATCATTGAAAAACAATGACATATGGTTTTTAACTTTCCTGGAAAACTATTAAAAGATTATGGCAAATTTTGCTTAAAGAAAATCCTTGTCATTGCTCTTTGTTCAATTTACATTATTATGATTATTTAAAATGTATGTGGCTTTTAATATTCAGATAAAAGCTTATAATTAATTTTTACCTTAAAGCATTTTCTATAAAATTAAAGGCCTTAACTTTAATATTAAAAAGGTGTTTTTGTTTTTTTTGGGTTTTTTTTTAGCTATTTCTATCTCCCTTGAAATAGTGGGTCCTGCAAAGTGCAACCTGTTCTCTACATTCTCTTGTTTCATTAACCTTTCTTCAAAATGTAAATTAGAGATTGAGATTGAAATTAAAACAATTTTAACAATGTCCGACTTAACCCACAAAATATTACATCAAAATTTCTTTAGTTATCTATTAAGTATTTTAAAAAAAGGATCATGCAGGCCTAACTTATATTTGTGTCATGAAAAGTTTCAAAAGAAAAAAAAAATGTGACTGATCTTATATGAAGATTCTTCAGACTTGGTTTTTGCTTTGAAAGAAAAAAATTCCTTACCTTAATTGTGAGTGACATTCTGATTTTTATATAGGTGGTAATAAAAAAAAAAAATATTGCATACTTTTGGTTGTTAGTTTTTAAAACTCTAACAACCTCTAAACACCCCCCCCATCCCCAACACCAAGATATTGCAAAAAACTTGATTATGTTGGTTGACTTTCATTTAACCTTCTTGTATTTCAGCTTTTGTTGCTTCTGGGTTTTTTTATTTTCATTTTTTTTTTTTAATTCTTCCAGTCATCTGCCCCCCAAATACGATAAAATATTTCCATTTTTATGTTTGTCTTGCTTCTGAATATCATTGCAGTTTTTTTTTTTTTAATTACATAAAAATATTTTTTTATGAAAAAATGACAAATATTGCGTTTTAGAATTTTTAAGAGGAAAATAAAATATCTAAAACCAATTATTGGATGTGTTGTTAGTCTTCTATGATTTTAATTTTTTTTTTTTTTATACAAAATGTTTTTCATAACACAGACAGCAAGGTCCCATAACTGCTGTTGTTCCTAGGTCCATCCTGACTCAGGGTGGTAGCATCTGTTAGTGTTCAAGATATGGACAAATAGCGAAACAAACACAAAACAGTATGAAAATATAAAAATACATTCTTATAGTAAGAATACCAGCAATGCATATTTATATATAAAAAAAAAATGACAAACAATACATTTTACTTGTAGTTGAAGGCATACAATTGTATTCAAAACATACTTACTTGAAGCCATAAAATTGTTCAGAAATATTTGGATTTCGGCATTAAATAACCCATAGAGATGTTGATATGCCACTAAATAAAATCAACTGACCAACCATCATAATCTACTCTGATGGACTATCCAAGTTTTTGAAAGTACTGCTCTGCCAGCCAATTAGTCTGTATAAAGCAGCTGGAAAATAATTTTATTCTTTACAAGTACAAGTGTAAGTATTTGAATGTCAAATTGAAGCAATGAGAATTTATACATAGAAAACCTAATAAAATTAAGCAATAGTTGCAGGTTTTAGCAGACTACTGAAAAAGGTTAACAGGATTGACTTAATATTGAAACACTGGTTCCCA
Organism: Acanthosepion pharaonis; assembly: GCA_903632075.3. Lineage (NCBI taxonomy): Eukaryota > Metazoa > Mollusca > Cephalopoda > Sepiida > Sepiidae > Acanthosepion > Acanthosepion pharaonis. The sequence continues at coordinate 263,932 of CAHIKZ030000894.1, read as the reverse complement.
TATGGATCACTGAAGTTAAGCAATATCAATCCTGGTCAGTACCTACATAGGTGACCACTTGGAAATACTGTGAATTGTAAACTTGGATATGTGGCTGGTGTAATGGATGACTGATCGGAATTATTAATCAGAAAGCTGAGTTCTAATTCCCATTGGGTTTGTTATATTCACTTCACATGCAAATACCCTTGGGAAAGGTATGAATCCACCTCTTCTCTCCCAGTTATGGGTTAATTTCTAGGACTTGTATCACTAAATCATTATCTCCCAAAGATATTAAAATCTAAAAATATTTTTTGGTTTTTAATTACCTGCAAAGTGTTCATAAGCCATAAAAAACAACCATTCATAATAGGATTCTAAATCAAGTATTGAATCCTGAAGGTGTGTAATTGAAGAAAATCCTATTTGTGTCCTCTCTAAGGAAGCTGCTTAACAAATAGTGTGGTTTATCAAGCCACTATTATTTTTATTTACAAACAGATATGTAATCTAATTGGCCCTGATCTAGCGTCTTGTCTGCAGTCACTCTCTCACAGACGCGCCGTCACCTCTCTCTGTCTTTTCTACAAATACTTCCATGGTAACTGCTCTGATGAGCTGCTCTCTCTGGTTCCCAGACTCCATGAATTCAAAGCGCCCTCTTAGGCTGGCATCCCGTTCTCACCCTTACAATCATTAGAAACCTTCAAATGTGGCCGCCTCTTCTACTCCAATAGCTTCATACCTCGCACCTCTCGCCAGTGGAACACCCTCCCAATTACTGTTTCCTGAAAACTATAATCTCCAACTATTCAAATGTAATGTCAATCGACATCTCCAATTACCTTGATCTACCCACTATCCTTCTCCTCTTCCTTTCTCCTATCACTCTTATCTGCTCTCGCTCCAAATCTTCCGCAACCCCCTGCATCCTAGTGGCTTCACGCCTTGCTTGGGGCACAATGCTTAAAAAAAAAAAAACATTAAAAAATGAAGAAGAGGACATCTGTAGTACTCAGTTCTCAATGATATGGACAGTTTCAAATCTGACATTTGTAAATAAAAGGAAGAAATAAGGAAAGATAATTCTGTCTATATCTCTGAGATGAGGTATTATGATTACATTATTCAGATGGTTATCCCCATCTTCAATGCCATATTCACAACATTTCAAATGTTGTACACTCCAGCCTTTTTCAGGTGATTGGACCACAATCCTTTATTTCATCCACAGGCGTAGATTGTTCTAGTTCCACATACCGTGCCTTTTCTGAATGTCTCAGTTATTTCCCTTTAACTCAACTCTCCAAGTTTTTTTGGCTCACCACTGCTGTAGCTTGGTATTGAACTCACAATTCTAGTCACTGGATCTAACCAACATCTTTATCCACTGAACCATGTGGCAAGGAAGATGAGGATAACAATCCAAAAAATGTAAATAAAGATAATTCTTTTTTAAAAAAAAAAAAAATTCAGGATTGACTTGACACTATATTATGAACAGGACCCAAATTCTAAAATGATTAAAAAAAAATTGATATTTTTCATTTCTGACAAATGTGGTTAAAGAATTTAACATTTAGCACTCTACATCATCTTTGAATAAATCTTCCGCTGTTACTCTATATAAACCCCTTCAAAATATAGTGTTTTATATATTAGTTCTATATATTTGAAATTGTAGTAGTCAGACTCTCAATTTCAGTCAAGATTGTTTTAGGTGTTGTCATAGAAGGATATGACTGCGCAACCAAGAAATTCAAATTCAACTTGCATTGGCAGGACTAACATTTTGCTTGGCAAAAATAGTCAGGGTGGATCTGGGAACAATAGCAATTAAGAGGTGGCCCACACTCCTCAAAACTTCCTGATCAGAGACCTTGCTGCCGGATGTAGTTTATTGTCATACCCAGGACAGTATTCAATTTAAAATTTTCATTTCTTATTCGTTAATGAATTTTATGTTGAATAGATCATTATTTTAGAAAACTTCATTGAAATGTTATTTTTTAAGCAGTTCCAACCCCTACCCGACCTTATTCAATATATTGTAGACACTTGAATTTAGAGAGGGAGTGTGTGAAATATTTTTACAGTTCTATAATAAAAAAAAGTCCCAGAAGGTGTCATTTTAGTAAAAAAAAAAAAAAAAAATGCAATATCCATCAGGAAAATACTGAAAATTTGTCCTTAACCTTATGAAAAATAATTTTATAAGTTAACTTTTTTTTTCTAAGATTTGGTGCTTGAATATTTTAATAAAACATATTCTTTCATGGGAATATTGAATATTTTCTCCTCTGTTGTGCCAAAAAAAGAAAATATTCTTGAATTACCCCATAATTTAAGATTTATAGAATTTATCAGTTCTGTCCGAATTTTAACTTTTTGTTAAAATGAACGAAATTTAAAGAGTATTTTATAATGTCTAATGGAGCTGAACATTATTTTTATGTTTAGATGCATTTAAACTGATCAAATTTTATTTCAGAGAACAATAAAATTGAATTTTGTTTGATTAAAACCCTGCTAACATGGAAGTACCCAAGAATCATTTGAGGCACATAATGCTTTATGTGTTCAAGAAAGGAAACTCAGCAGCTGAAGCGGCTAGAAACATTCACTCAGTTTATGGAGAGGAATGTGTGAATGAAAGAACTTGCAGAAGATGGTTTGCAAAATTCAGAGGTGGAGATTTCACCATTGAAGATGAAGATCGAACCGGACGTCCAGTTGAGTTTGATGAAAAGCTTCTTGAAGCAGCCCTTGAAGAAAATCCTGCTTTATCAGTTGAGGAATTGGCAGTGGTTCTCACTTCAAACCATACAACTGTTCATCGCCATCTTCAACAACTTGGAAAAGTTCCTAAACTTGGAAAATGGGTGCCTCATGAATTGTCCGAAAACAACCTCAGATTCCGAGTTGACATCTGCTCTTCTCTCCATTCTCACCAACTTGTTTCACCTTTTTTGGATAGACTTGTGACTGGTGACGAAAAATGGATCTTTTATCGAAATGTTAAGCATCGTAGACAGTGGCTTGGTAAAGGGGAAGGACCCCAGCCACAGCCGAGAAGGGAACTTCATGGGCAAAAGTTCTTTCAATCTGGTGGGATCGCCAAGGAATAATCCACTATGAATTCTTACCACCTAATGCAACAATTAATGCTCAAATATACTGCCAGCAATTAGAGCATTTGAACCAAGCTTTGAGGAAAAAAGGACCTGCTCTAGTGAATCGAAAAGAGGTGATGTTTCATCAGGACAATGCGCGACCCCCACGCAGCAAGAATCACGTCACAAAAGATCGAAGAACTTGGTTGGGAGAAAATTCCTCATCCACTTTATTCTCCCGATCTTGCTCCTTCAGACTACCATTTGTTTCGTAGCTTACAGAATCATTTGGAAGAAACAGCTTTTGTAACACACGAAGAGGTTAAAACTGACATTTGTGAGTTCTTCGAATCAAAGCCAAAAGAATTTTACAGTAATGGAATTAGTAAGCTTGTTAATAGATGGAAGGAAGACATAGATAATCAGGGAAAATACATTGTTGATTGAATCTGTAATTAAATGTAACATTTGGTCACTTGTTTTCTTTATTCAAAATTCAGACAGAACTTATGGGATGACCTGATATATTTCTGAGGTGTAAAAATGGAAGAAATATGCCATATTTTGTTGAGGAACTGTTAACCTTTGCTGGGTTGTTGAATTTTGTACTGGTGCACCTAATGAGGATCAAGACACTATTCAATGGTAATTATCAACCAGACTAGACTTGCTAACTATTACCCCATTCCTGTTCAAATTAGGTGTAAACAAATTGCAAAATGTTTTCAAAGAACCTACCAGGTCAATAAATTTTGATCTTATGTCAATGTTTATAATGCAGTGATTTGTGATTTATTTTGTAATCACAAATACAATTTTCTTTGAGTTAGCTAAAATGAACAGAAGAAATTCAGTCAGTTGTAGAAGTGTGCATAGTGGACTTTTTATATTGTCAACTGGATTTGTGCCGACATCTTACAAATCTAGGACAAGAAAAAACATTTTGTAGCCATTCAGATTTTTTTTTTAAAGTCCTTACTAATCTTTAACGATGCCTGAAACAATTCATATTTAAAGTATTAGGTTGAGTCATAAATAATTTCCTTTTTTATTTATCAACTTTACTCTTCAAAAAGTATCTAGGCTGGTACTATAAAAATAAAACTACAACATATACAAATTTGGTATTTAATCTCTTTCAAAGTAGTCCCCCCCTCTCTCTCTCTCTCTTTCTCTCTCTCTCTCTCTCTCTCTCTGTGAGTGTTTTTGTTAATAAGCCTCCTGTTCAAATCTACTTGCTGCAATTGAAATTGAGTTGTATTTTTTAATATTTGAATAATTTTTAAAAAATGACCATATATGGAGGGATAAGGGATTTCATTGCTCTCTGTGTTGAAATAATAGACAGAGAACATCACTGGAAAATACGAAAACTAAGAATCAGTGCATACGTTAGGCCACAAAAATATAGGATACAAATCCTATATCATTCCAACAAATGACTAAAAAACACAAAGTAGATTTGCACACCCGCAAAATCGGATCAAAACGACTAAAAACAGATTTCACAATAAGGTGTGAAATTAATTTTCTGACCAAAGAAAGGAGGCGATTTGCTAAACTAAAAAACAAGATAACGATCCAGTGTGAAAAAAAAGTCAGCTATAAATAGAGAGACTCAAGTCAATCACCAGTCAGAAGGGCGCAGAGATCATAGAGGACAGAAGACTGACAGTCAGGTCCGTCACTGACTCAACCCGACACTAAGAGCAGAAAGTGGGGTAGGAAAGGAAAACAACAACAAATTTACAACTGACTCCAAAACAATTCAACCCGATAAGTACATTTTCCTCTTATCTTTTATTTCTCATTCACACTCTCTTTTTCAACTTAAATTGACCGCCCCTTTTTCCTTTCCACCTACTCGGCGGATACACAAAAACAAAAGAAACAGACATTACTCTACTACTCTGTTGAAAGACAGCGAACACAGACATTTTTTGTTCAAATCACATTTGCTTAAACGAACTAAAGAATTAATCTTTTTTACTCTATTCAACAAGATATAAAAATATACAAATTTGTTTATTCTGCATGAATGACATTAAATGTACAATGTTCTATTTTCTACAAACGTTCCTTATCGTGTTGTCTTTTCTCGAAATTTGCGTTGTATTTTGTGGGCAGGGTATCCCGTATTAAATTCTCCTTTTAATCCGGGTACGCTGTACCTCACAAAAATATCCTAAGCCGGCTACACATAAACATGAATATGGGAAGCAATAATATAGAGAGCTAGAGAAAAACAATTACAAAAATTGTAATATGAACTCTGATAAAAAAAAAATGATTACTGATTTATAAGTCCCAAAAATTCACTCATTGGACACATGGCCTATTGAATGAAAGTGTTGGTTGAGTAATCCAAAAACGTGGTTATGCAAAGTGTTGTGAGTTCAATCCCTGGCCACAGCAGAGGGAATAGAAATAAAAGGGAATTAATTGAAACTGAGATATTCAATAAAGACACGTGGAAGACACGTGAAATTAAAACAATCTGCCCTCGTGGATTAAATTCGAATATTCCAACATATATCATCAGAAGAAGGCCGATACGTCGTGAGTATGGCAATACAGATGAGAAAAACAGTTCGAACGATATAATGTAATATATATATATATATATATATATATATATATATATATATTATATATTTGTCCACATTGAATGGTGCCGGGCGAATCTATTAAAGAATCTCCTTTGCGAACCTACTTTAAAATAAGTGTCGTGACAAGAGTCAATTAAATCCCTGCTCGATTTTTTATTTACTCGGAGACATCACAACTTAAAACTTAATAGTTAATAATATGCTAACAGATCTATAACAAATCCATATATCTAAATTTAATGTCACACCTGGAACCTTATTGGGCTCGTCTATTAGCCCAATCTTACCTTCTTCAAGTAATGCACTATTCTAACTTTCATTCGTAAATCTAGCCCTCTGATTGGTTCGTTTCTACCAATCAGGTCGCCCGCACGTGCACTTCGAAGTTTTTGGCGCAAAATCGCTCTGGGTCCAACTAATAGATTGTATTCATTGGTAGCTATAGAAGAATTTAAATCAGTTTCGTAAAATGCGAAGATATCTGGAGAACATTTCAAGAGAAACGATTCCCTCTTGGCCTGGATGGTGTCGAAAGCCTTATTCGGCAACCTTCGTAGAGAGTGTATCTCGATAAAGGCGCCAAGCCTCCTGTGCTGTGATCAGGTTAATAGTAGTAGATAGGCTCGCCTATCATCTGGCCAGCACTCCTTGCCTGTTTATTGAACAGGAGTAGAGGTTTATCCCTTGTTTCCGGCTTAGAATATAGTTTACCGTTTCTTTCTTCTTCCAAGGCCATAACGATTTAACTATCTTAAATTTTTGACATGTAACTGATCAGTAGCATCGTCTTTTCATCATGAGGGTTGACAGTTCTCTGATTGCTGCATCCAACTGGTTGTAAGGTTCCCGAAGTTTTGCTAACGCTTAAGAAAGGTTGCTCTGATCAACAATTACATAATATCAAGGTATTTGTAGTGCTATGCCGCGCATGGGTAGGTGGCCCTGTAGTTATTTCCGGTGGGCAGACCATTATTTTTTAGCCACCTTCTAACCAGTTTGCTATTGATGATAGCGATAATTGTCTTTCTAATAAAATGTTCTCATGAAATATACAGTAAAAAAAAAGAAATAAGAACAAACCAATAAACAAAAAATCATCTACCCCATTAAACTTTCTTTCACCAATATTCGTGGAATACGTTCCAACTTCTGTAGTGTAGAATCGTTTCTCTTGAAATGTTCTCCAGATATCTTCGCATTTTACGAAACTGATTTAAATTCTTCTATAGCTACCAATGAATTCTAATTTTTTCCGTCTATCTTCCTCTCTGTCGACAATATTGTAGCATACATGTGCATGGCCTTGGTATTTATATCCGGGAAAATCTTCCAATGGCCGGGGAATTGTCTCTTGAGTCCCCCGAGGATTCTTTCATGTACTTTCGATTGTCATTATTACAATCTATTTAATATTTTCCCTTATCGCTCTGGTGTCCTCCCTCTAAAGAGTCTATATTGAACTCTTCCGCCTACTATAAATTTAGTAGGAGAGAAGGTCTTGAGTCGAATAAATCGGACGCTGGGTCAACCGACATACACTCACTAGTCGTGTAATACTCTTCTGTTGCACTTACTGTTTAATATATGATAGATCTGTAACACTTGTTTTGTTATTTCTTTAACCATTTACTTGGTCACAACGTCTTGGTTCAATCTAGAACGTGCGGAGTGAGTAGAATGAATAATCTGTGTAGACGCGTGTGAGTAGTTGAGTTCTACTGTCTTCAACTGTCTTCAACTCTACTGTTTAATTTGGGAATGAATTCGGACTTATATTACTATCGATAGGCTCCCAGCACGAACGCGGGATAAATTTTGAAAGAACACGAAAAATATCTGATTGGATGAAAAATTAACCAATCGGTGATTTTATAACAAAAGCATGTTTGTGAGTTAACGGTAGGAAAAATTCAGTGTGGTGAATGCGATCAGTAAATTGTCCTGTGATATTTAGTATTTATTATTTGACCAATCACAGTTGAGAAAAATGTAGGCGTGGCAAACATAGTATTAGGTTGGTGCAAAAATAATGACGTAATAATGTCGTTTTTTGACGTATTTTTTAAGGTCAAAAAACGACATTATTACGTCATTATTTTTACACTAACCTAATGGTAATCACTACAAAACCATCAAAAAAGACACTTAGGAAAGCATTTGAAAGCTAACAAGACACATATTTAGCTATGCTAGCTCTAAGAACAACTCCTTTAAAGAACAATCGACCTTCACCGGTAGAACAACTAATGAAGAAATCTTCCTAATATTTAACATAGTAAATCTACATACAGTCGGCAAGCAAAGAAAAATATAGACAGACTAAAAAAGAATAGAGAATTACAGACGCTAAAAACAGACGATAACGTACGCATAGAATTCCAGGGAAATTGGGGAAAAAAAGAAAGAAAAATAATAAAAAAAACTAGATAAACGTCATATTTAGTAGCTACTGAAGAAGATACACACATAAAGTGCAACAGAAGACACCTTTTAAAAACAAATGAACAATCGACAAACAATACAGCAAAAACGCAATTTGACTATGAAAACATTTAACAAAACAGATAAACAAGATAACTTAGTAAAAAATATACCAAATAAATCACAAAATACCTCAAGAAGAGGAAGGATAATAAAAGTTCCAGCAATAGTGTTATGATGTTGATTTGGGGTTAGTAGAGACAAACGCCAAATAACACGTAACAATAAAAATGGTTTTAATAGGTTGGTAAAAAGGTACAGAAATCACCTGAGTAGTCAATAACTAGCTCAGCTAAGACTTCTCGGTCTATCTGTTTTCCGTCAGACATGCCACTATTTAAAGTCTTTGTTCACAGACAAGTTCATCTTCAAGAGGGGTGGTAGGTTTCCGACACAACAAAGATATAAAATACGACTATAATAAATTTAAAAGTTTTTCGGCATAATTAACAACATAAAAAAAAATTCTTCTTTAAAAGACCGGAGATGTTGGATATTGTCATTACCTCATATTAACACTAACCATAAACATTACATCACACTAACGCCCAAGACAGGCAAACTTCCTCTTCCTAATATCATTACTACATAGTAGTAAGCTAAGTGTAGTATCACTAAAGATTCCGCATTGTTCAGACCTATTGTTTTACCCCATTCTTTTATATAGTTTTTATTCATGTTCATTTGTTATTAATACAATAGCAAAATAAAAAAAAAGTTTGGAAGACATAACTTCTTGTATTCGGCCATCAAGTTCTTCCAAAGACTTGGTTTGGTTTAGTAAACTTGCTTCTTTAACAAACCCCAAAGAAAAAAGTGACAGGATGTTATGTCAGGACTTTCTAGCTGGCCACTCATACATAAAATATGTAGTTACTTTTCAATCACCCTGTATATATATATATATATATATATATATATATATATATATTCCTCGCCGATAGCACGACTCGGAGTTTCATGCACAACACAATATTCAAATGCTGAGTATAGATTGACCGTTGGGTAATTTAAATTTGAATAAAAATACCTGGTTATATCAATGTTGGTTCAGTTATATACTATACTGGGATTATAGTTTTTAATTAATATATATATATATCATACTTATTATAAAACCCAGGTTGTGTGTGTGTGTGTCTGTACGTTTATATATTGGATCGGATTCCCTACATTTTTCAACCGATTTCACAGGACTACGTAAAATTACCTTGCGGTGGTTCTGACAGCACCAAAAATTGTAAAAACACAATTGTTTTGGCACGAAATCAATTTGAAAACACGATTAAGAGGCATCGCGAGAATGAAAGGGGGACAACTCATATCGAGTTATACTTAAAACCCAGGTTGTTTGTGTGTGTGTTCGTTTATATATGGGACCGGATTTCCTACATTTTTCAACCGATTTCAACAAAACTTCACATTTTTTTTTTGGTAGGTAGTGTTTCTTATTGTTTTGCTTTAAAAATTTCATTTACAAGACAATTGCTTATAATAAAATTCTATTCAATGTTTTTGTTTGAGTTTGGGTTTGAGCAATTCGTAAAAACAAAAAACAAAAAAAAACTAATTGAGACATGCGTGTCCGTCAACCTTAAACAATAATCTTTGTCAATTTTATTTTTCAGTCTTTATGATGGTCGATACTTGATCTATCTCTTGACTGTTACATCCCCGGGCAACGCCGGGCTCTACTGCTAGTGTATATATATATATATATATATATATATATATATATATATATTTAAAATAAACAGATTTGTGTGTGTGTATATATATATATATATATATATATATATATATATATATATATATATGGCATTAAAATAAACGGATTTGTATGTATATATATATATATATATATATATATATATATATATATATATACATTAACATTATTTTATAGTTGTGAATAGTCATTTTTTTATATTAAGCATAAAAAAGGGAGATTACTTGTTCTTTTACACACGCACACACACATATGCGAAGTAAAAGGTGTACTGCTTTAAATGCTTTTTTAAATAAAAAAAAACGGAGTAAATTCCTTTGATAATTTATTGCGAAATAGATTACATACATCAGCTTTTAAATTGTGAATAAGATTAAGTAATTAAAATCATTTATTTGTCCTTTTCTGATGCTCAGTTTAGGATGCGTTTACGTTTCGATTGGTTATAGTGATTTTCCAAGAGTAGCTTAGATGTGGCACAAGGCCGAAAGTAAGGGGAATCCAATGAGGATCGAACTCACTACTCAGTCGTAATTCTAGCGAGACAAGCTTGCTAACCATTATACCACCTCGAAGTGCCCCGTTTCGATTGGTTATAAGCCGTAATTATTATTATTATTATTATTATTGTTATTATTATTATTTCTGCTATGGACACACTACCTACCAAGTCTGCGGAAAGACCTAAGGCAGGTCGTGGTGTGTTGTTATAATACATTTCATGTTAATTTTTTTTTTTTTTTTTTTTTATCTCCGATGAAGTTGCTAGCGTTACATAGACAAAGTTCTCCTTAGTGTGTGTGCTGTACTTAATAAGACAATTTTCTGTATGTCTCTTAAGCTGGGGTTTCAGGGATTCTTTCAATGTGTTGTTTTGTTCCATTTTTTATAATTCCAAGTGCACCTATTACCACTGGTATTATTCTTGTTTTCAATTTCCACATTTTTTCTATTTCAATTTCCAGGTCTTTGTATTTTGATAGTTTTTCAAATTCCTTGGTTGCTATGTTACAATCCGCTGGACAAGCCATATCAATTAGTAGGCAAGTTTTTTCTTTCTGGTTTTTGACAATAATGTCCGGCCTATTTGCTTCTTCTTATTATTATTATTATTATTATTATTATTATTATTTGTATTTTCTTTGATTTCTGGCGTTTACACATTTCTTTCCGGGTCCCGCCCAGGGACCTAAGGTAGGAAATGGCGTCATGACACTTTCCACTGACAAAAAAAAAATAAAATAAAATAATGATTGCATAGATAAAGCCCTTCGTAAGGTGTGAGCTGTACTTGTCAGAACAATTTTCTGTATCTCCTTGAGGCATGGACTTCCAGGAATCCCTTCAATTAGTCTACTGGAATCTTTTCCAACCAGTCCTAGGGCTCCAACTACAACAGGGATTGTTGATGTTCCCATATGCCACATTTTCGCAATTTCTATTTCAAGGTCCTTGTACTTTGACAACTTTTTGAATATCTTCAAAGATACATTGCAGTCAGCAGGGACTGCCATATCAATAAGGAGGCACCGTTTTTGTTTGTGGTCTTTAATAACAATATCTGGCCGGTTGGCCTTGATTGTTCTGTTAGTGTGTATTGTGTAGTCCCATAGAATTGTAACAGGTCCTATCTCCGTAACCGGGTCTGGGTGGTGTTCATACCAGTTTCTTCTTCTTCTTATTATTATTATTATTATTATTATTATTATTCCATCAAATTACTAACTTTCTTCATTTTCTTTTCCTAATTGGGCAGACAAAGTAATGGGCTTTGAAAATGCGTTAAAAATAAGATGATACTCGGAGATATTAACGCTAGTGAGACTGAGTGTTTAGTGAATGTTCTTACCTTATTCCAACATCAGCAGAAATAATCGTACAGCACCGCTAGACCATCGTGACATCTAGGGCTGGTGCAAGGTTCTCCTGGGCCCCACTGAATCTAAGAACGCTCCCCACACTCTACTCTCAATTTTCAAGGTAATATTCATATAAAATACAAATTTTATCACAACATAATTATGTACAACAATGGATTATATGCAATTAGATGAACAATTCAACTAGAAAAATTGAATATAAATACAATGTATCTAGAGTATCTGAAATATAGTTACAGGTTAGTGATTACAGACAATCCTAACTTTTTTTTTTAACGTGACGTTTATTTTATTGATCGTATAGCAGAGCGCAGGCGCACAGCAAATGAAAGCGGCGACAACCTTAAACCTTCCTTCATTCAACACAAACAACTTCTATGTTTGGTTTTTGCAACTGCAAACGATCTTTAAAGAAAAGAAAATTACTTCCCAGCGACTGCTATACTACATTGTACTTGATAAACTACCCACACAAGTGGCTATAGAAGTTGCATGCCTATTGGAATCCTTACCACAAGACCAACGGTACGATACATTAAAGCAGGCAGTAATTAAGCGAATTGGCAAATCTGATGAAACTAAGCTTAGGGATTTATTCAAATAATGTTGTGCTGGATGATAAAAACACCCTTGCAACTACTACGCCATATGAGATCCTTACTGGGACCAAATATAATACCCAATAATATCCTACGGCGTATGTGGATGGACAAGTTATCTACGACCACTACTCAGATTCTAGCACCTATGACGGAAGATGGACATTTAAAAAAACTAGCTGATGTTACCAATCGCATACATACGACAGAGAATAACCGTTTAATGTATTCTTTGAGTAACGACAGGCAAAATGATCAAGAAGTTAGTCAAATTAAAAAGGCGATCTCCGAACAGACCATCCAAATGAGATAGTTAATTAGGCGCGGAAGCAGCAGATCGCGTTCGAGACTGACCGGAGAGAAATAGAAGAATACCAGTAGGCATAAAAACCAAACAAATATAATACATTATGCTGGTATCATAGAACTTTTGATAACAAATAACAACAGATGCAATAAGCCGTGCAGTCACCAGGGAAACAAATCCACCAGCCAATGAACGCGACTCCATTGACTGGACAAATAACATCACAGAGCACTCACTTATATTATTTGCTTGACAAATCGACTAACATGAATTTTCTTACAGATACGGGAGCACAGGTCAGTGTCATCCAAGTTACGTCGACTATAAAAAAGCAAAATGCCCCAACTTCAGCGTATAAGCTACAGGTAGCTTATACGCTCGATTATAACGACGTTCGGTGAAAAAATACTAAGGTTGGATCTTGGTTTGAGGCAAGAGTTCAAATGGGTATTTATAATAGCAGACGTTAAGATACCCGTTATTGGAGCTGACTTTCTCACTCAATACAAATTATCTGTGAATTTGACAAAAAAAAAGGACCTTGTCAAATGACGAAACAAAGTTGAAAGTTCCAGGCATTTGCACTGCACACCTCACCACAGGAATTGCTGCTGCACTATCTCAGGAAAGCGAATTCAGCCACATTCTTCACCAACACCCGGACATAATCCGTCCTTTATTAAAATATACAGTTGTTAAGTGCACAACTACTCATTACATTCAGACAACAGGACAGCCTACTTACGCGGTGCCGCGTAGGCTGCGACAGGATAAGTATAAATTTGCCAAACAATAGTTTCAGAACTTAAAAGCTCTTGGTCATCTCCATTTCATTTGATTCCGAATGCAGATTCTAATTTGGATTTTATGTTGTGATTTCGGACGGGTTAATTCCGTCACAACCCCTAATCGCTTTCCCTTACCATTTATTAGAGATTTCACTCGATCACTACATAGCGAAACAATTTTTTTCTAAAATAGATTTGGTTAGGGGTTATTATCAAATTCCAATCGCAGAGGGTGATATATGCAAGACGGTGGTTACTACATCACTCGGCTTATTCGAATTTATTAAAATGTCTTTCGGACTTCGAAATTTCAGAAATTTATCGACAAGTTTGTCAGAGGAACACCTTTTGTTTTTACATATGTTGATGATTTGCTGAGAGCTAGTAAGGATAAATCAGAGTATTCTTCATTTTTGTTTGAAAGACTGGCAAAATGTGGATTAAGAATTGATCTAGAAAAATGCCTGACTGGAGTTGGACAAACTTTTTAGTCCATATTATCTCGCAGGAGGAAGTTACACCTGTTCAAGTAAAAGTTAACGCTATTTCCGTTTTACCAACGTCGACATCAGTGCGACAACTTAGACGTTTCATCGGACTTACCAATTTTTACAGAAATCATATTCCTAATTATTCAGACATTTTATCCCCACTCTCCTCTTTATTAAAAAGAAAGAATAAAAATATTAAATTAAATGACGAACAGACTCAAGTAGTGGAAAATGCGAAAAGGGTTTTATTGAATTACGCCAAACTAAGTTATTTGCGGAATGATGGTAACAACAAATTGACATTAACAACTGATGCTAGTGCATTACTGTTTGGGACCGTTTTACATCAAGTAAGTGATAATTTAGCATCCTGCTTCCACATTTTTATCAGGCTCAATTTTTGTGCAAATCTGGGCAAAAAAACGGATCTGTCGGAGTTAACTCCCCCTTCAGTCTGTTAACCCTTTCACCAGGGGTCTCTCTTCCCTGGCTATAAATAGCCGCTGACTCTTCACCTCTATCTATTTTTTCCTTCAGGCCTGTGCACCAACACCTCGAGGTAAATTTCTCTTTTTCCTTCAGGATTTCAGCTACCAACCTCGAAATGTAGTCGCTAACAAGGGATAGCGTGGAAACACGCTAAGCACAATACACACACACGCACGCACATACAGAATATTCACACACGCACGCACATACAGAATATTCACACACACTTCGTCCTTTGTACTGTTTCCATGTACTGTAACTTGTTATTAATATATATTTGTATATACAAATATTATCGGTCTTGTGTTTTGTTTGCCTTCTTCTTTGGACTTAATCAAAGTCCAACCTTTTTATGTAGTTGGGCTCGGCAGGCAGGAGTATCTGAACCTTGCGTTTCTTCTACTTGATTATTTCTCTTGTTGTTGTCTTTGTTACATTTGATATTGTAAAAATTGTAGAGGGTCAGTTTTTATTTCTATTTATAACCAATACAAATTGGCTGACCCACTATAGATCACAAAGCTTATCCAGCTTCATACATATTTTCAGAAAACCTCAACATCTAATTGGTCACAAGTGGGCGTTATAATTCACCCACGTACAAATCTTTTTCCAGCGCGTGACCAAGTCAAGTTTTCCCGCCAAGAATTAGAAATGCTTCCAGGAGCTGATCACGTGATTATGTTAATTATAAATACCAGACACGAGTTCGTTCTTCCTCTTCTCTCTTTTGATTTTATTTGCGTACGAAAATGTAGCCGTTTAAGTAATAGCGTTCCGACTCCGGTTCGGGCGGACGCTATGAAAACATATTCACACACGCACACATACACGTACGTACGAAACTTTCCAAATTTCATTACGAACATTACAAACTAACATATTACGAATTTTCGACTACAAATAATGAAACATAATTACAAACATTACGAGACTTAATTACAAACATATACGTACTTTCAACTAATCAACACATATGCGAACTTTTAACTCTCTCACAATGAACATTTTGAGCGGCAAGTTCATTCAACCTTTTATGAGCTCAGATAAAAAAAGCATTCTATTAGTACAAACTTTAATTCCTGTCAAAGGGAAGTAACCCCTATGGATGTACATCATTACAGATATATAAATATTCTTTGTTTGTTACAAAACCGTTTTGTGTTTCTTCTTATTGTTTCATATTTTGTGGTATTTTGCGTTAAATGTAAATTCAAAAGGTCACACCAACTAACTGGCCTCTACAATATCTTTCAGCCTACCTCATTTTTCTTCTAAAATGAATCCCGCTCAAATTAATTATAGCGCTTTCTCCAGAGATTTTTTAGCTATATTTTTAACTGTGAGAAATTATCAGCATTTATTAGAAGGTAGAGACTTTTTGATTTTCACTGATCACAAGCTTTTAACTTATGCATTGAGTTCTACTTCAAGCAAATCTCACGGAGAGAATTATATCACTTTGATTTTATTTCGCAATTCACCTCAACAATTAAACACATTCAGGGAGATAACACTGTTGCAGATATTAGGTTGGTGCAAAAATAATGACGTAAGAATGTCGTTTTTTGACGTTAAAAAATACGTCAAAAACGACATTATTACGTCATTATTTTTGCACCAACCTAATACTTTGCTTAGAGTATCACTTTCTCGAGAGCACTTTTTTGCGACTGCTCGGTCTCACATTGACTGCTGACCTGAGATGGAACAAATACATTGAGTCAATAGCTTTGTCCACTGCAAGGAAAGTTGGCTCCATGTGCCGCGCCAGGAAATTTTTCTCGCCGGAGTCGATCCTTCAAATCTACAAATCAACCATTCGCCCTTGCATGGAGTATTGCTGCCATATATGGTCTGGAGCCCCTTCTGTTTGTTTCAAGGTTCTTGATAAAATCCGGAGACGGATATGCAATGTAATTGGTCCTGATCTGGCATCTCGTCTGCCGTCGCTCTCTCACAGACGCGCCGTCGCCTCCCTCTGTCTTTTCTACAAATACTTTCACGGTAACTGCTCCGATGAGCTGCTTTCGCTGGTTCACAGACTTCATGAATTTAAGCGTTCTAATAGGCTGGCATCTCGCTCTCACCCTTTCACTGTCAAAACTGTTAAATGTAGCCGTCTTTTCTACGCCAATAGCTTCATGTCTCGCACCTCTCACCTGTGGAACTCCCCCCCTTTCCTGTTTTCCTGGTAGCTATAATCTCCAACTATTCAAATGTAATGTCAATCGACATCTCCAGATGCCTTGGTTTATCCCCTATCCTTCTCTTCATCCTTTCCTCTATCACTCCTATTTGCTCTTCTTCCAACTCTTTGTAACCCCTTGCGTGCTAGTGGCTTCCCGCCTTGCTTGGGGTGAAACGCTTAAAAAAAAAAGAAGCTGTTTTCGATTTTGAAACTATTGGCCAGGAACAAGAATCAGACGAAAACATGCGATTACGGATGCAAGGGAGATCACTCCAGCTGACTCAGTTACCATCACCTTTTAGCAACAAAATGATTTTGTGTGATACTAGTCTTAAGAACCCAAGACCTTATATTACTCCAACATTATGCAAAGCAATTTTTCAGCACTTTCATGGCATGTCTCATCCAAGTTAAGTTAATCACATAGTGATGTGTGACCCAGTATTACGACTGACATACAGGACTGGACTAAACATTGTCTATCCTCCCAGTGTTATAAAATCAGTAGATACACTAGGTCTCGCATGAGAGTTTTTAGTGTCCCGGCCGCATGCTTCAGCAACGTTCATATCAACTTAGCTGGGCCTCTTACACAATCAAGAGGTTATCAATTCTGCTGTCGATTGCTACTCACGTTGTATGGCGGCATATCTCATCAAAGATCAGTCAGTTATGTGCCATGCATGAGACACACTTAGGCGATCATGTATATTTCGATGACTGACGATGCAGATTTTTTCCCGTGGTACACCAGTTTTCTTTCTGCGGTAGACCAGTTGCCATCCACGGCTATAGAATCGGGTCTGTCTTGCTTTGCTGGGAGAAGAGGATTCATATGTTTCCCAAGGGTATTAGCAAGTAAGTGAATGTAATGGATTCGACTGGAATTCGAACTCGGCTCTCCGAGCCCCTATCCATTACTCCACCGTGCCTCCTACCAGTACAGAAAAGGTCGTTACTACATTTCTCGACAGATGGATTTCACAATTTGGTGTGCCAACCACGATCGCGATAGTTCATGGTTCTCATTTTTTGTCTAATCTAGTTAAGGACTTCGCAAAAGTTCTAGGCGTAAACCATATCAAGACAACTGCGTCCTATCTATGAACAAATGGTATGAGGGAGAGGTTTCATCGCCAGTTAATTAGCAGCTAGGGATAACCTAAACGATTGGGCGGAAAACTTGTCACTAATTCTATTAATACGCAACACTACAAACCAAGATTTGCAGTGTACTCCGACAGAAATCGTTTTTGGTACCACCATGGCCTTACCGGGCCAATTTTTGAAAAGTAGCAATAACTTGCAACAGTCTACGATCAAGAACTGAAGTAAAAAATGTCGCGGTTGCAATTTTCACCACCAAGACAAGTGGCTACACAAACTTATATCCCAAAAGATTTGTACAATTGCGAAAACGTTTTTGTACGCAATAATTTTAAGTAAACCTTTAGCGCCATGTTATATTGATTTTCCAAGCGTAGCTTGGATGTGTCACAAGGCCGAAAGTTATGGGCACCAGTGTGGATCGAACTCACTACTCAGTCGTAAATGTTCTAGCGAGACAAGTTTGCTAGCCATTACACCACCTCGAGGAGCCCTAGCGCTATGTTATAATGGTCCCTACGTCGATGGTGACAGAGCTATCCGCTCTGCGCAATGATAAGATAGAAACTGTATCTATTGACAGAATCAAACCAGTATACATTGACTCAAAAGATATAACAATTTCACAATCACCAACATTTTCAGATGATATTACATCACCCACATCACAAACAAAACAAGCGGAAGTGAAGATCACCCCACAAAACACAGCACCGCGTTCCACGGAATCTTGGAGAAGAGTTTCGTGGCCTAAACATTTTTAAAACTATGTTCCTCTCAACTAACAATCTTAGTAGGATATTGCATAGGCTCCGAATGTCACTTCCGGCAGCGTTTTAAAATATTCGAAAATAAAATTCATATTATTATTCGACCACTGATAGCACTTCCCTCCCATTTTTAAATGGCTTCTATGCGAGTCAGCAGCAACTGCTAACTGGAAACTAGAAATACAAGCCATAAAAAAAGGAAAATCAGTTGGAGAAGGGATTCCGTGTTGTGATCTCAGATGGATTACTCATCAACTGAATCGACATCTTCCGCTTTGTAGATTGTACCAAACTTCTCTTCTAGGGTTTTATTAAACACGCCTCAACGTGTGTATGTGAACCTTTCCTTTCTTTTTAAGGCGTCTTATTAAACACTCCACACGATGTAGAAAACATCCAAATAAATTGTTATTTGTTATTAAACAATCTTTATCTTCAGTTTCATTTAAAATTTACTTGTTTAATTTTAATCAATCAGTTATGTGCCATGCGTGATACACACGTAGGCGATCATGTATCTTTCGATACATGACTGACGAGGCAGATTTTTCCCCCAGTAGATTGACATTTCTTTCTGCAGTAGGCCAGTTGCCATCCAAGGCTACAGAACTCGGTCTGTTCTACTATTTACGCATAGCTGGAGGGAGAATAAGAGGATTCATACCTTTCCCAAGTGTATTAGCACATGTGAATGTAATGGATTCGACCGGAATTCGAACTTGGCTCTCCGATTCCTGAATCCGCGACACCGTGGAAAAATGGATAGCGTCTCGGATTGAGGACTCGGAGAGCCGAGTTCGAATTCCAGTGGAATCCATTACCTTCATTTACGTACGAATACCATTGGGAAAGTTATGAATCCTCTTCACCACACACCAGCTATGGGCAAATAACAGGACAGACCTGGTTCTATAGCCTTGGATGGCAACTGGCCTACCGCAGAAAGAAATGACAACCTACTGCGGGAAAAAAATTGCCTCGTCAGTCATGTATCGAAAGATACATGATCGCCTACGCGTGTATCACGCACGGTACATAACTGACTGACTTCATATATATATATATATATATATATATATATATATATTAACTAGCAGCATGGCCTGGCGTTGCCCCTGCTTGATTCAAAAATCATACGACTCATACAGCAATCGCTATGATTTGACTTAAAATATTTTTGCCTTTCCTTGCCTTTAAAGGAGTGCCCTTTGCCGTGCTGATGTTGCTACATGCCTTACTTTTTGCCTATCTCACACTTTCTAAGCTCTATACTAAACATTAAATTTGTTATGAAAAAAGAACTAAACAAAATGAACACAAAACGATCAGCTTTAAAAAAGAACTTGTAACTGGAAAAACCGAATGAAAAAAGAATGTTAACAACAAATACTTTTTCACACCCAACCCAGTTCTGCGGAATCACAATCAACGTTGAGTTTAAGCAAGCGAATGAGCCAATTGGAATAAAGTGCCATGCAGATTTAAAATTTTCCCACTTGTGACGAATTCAGCTATCGATTTTTTTTTTTTTTTTTTGCATGCTAGCATGCTAGTTAACATTCGTGTCAGTCAGCTTTTGGCTCTCACTCTGGCCAGTAGAATCTTCCTGCCTTTTGGTGGCAGCCAGCTATAGGCTCTCACTCTGCCCAGTAGAAAATGACCGTAAACTACAAGAAAACTGCCGTAGAAGCATGAAAAAATCGATTATTTCCACTATCGATGGGAGTTGGGAAATGCAAAGTCGGTCTTGGCCTTACCCGCTAATTTGCAGCATGTGCATGTAAATTTTGGTGCAAATCCGTCGAAAATTGCGGCCGTGCATTCCACACACACACACACACACATATATATCCTGTCTTTTATAGATAGAGATACATTGCAATAACCATTACGGTGTTACGTCTTTTTCAACGTACATAATGTCAAGATTGTCTTATTCCGGACAGCACCTGGATAACTTGTAACCACAGCTACCTAAATTAGATAGTGTACTAACAATATATTAGGACCCCACCAACATGACCATTCCATCTTCAATAAATCAACCATGTTTTGCGGCAATTTTTAACATCGACTTGAGATTTTTCTTGTTAAAAAGTTGAAGAATTTCAACGCATTTAACATTTTGGATGAACAATAATAAATTTTATTTAGTGTTTTCTCTAGACTTAACATGAGCAAAACAAATTCACGGATTTGGATAAAAAAAGGACCCAGAATGACGTCAAAACCCGCGATAATTTTCCATTCTGTAATAGTCGTGCGTGTAACGTATATAGATATAGGTAGAAAAAAACACAAATGTTGATAAGATAGTGAGAAGCAGAAATCCGTGTCCGTGGCTCCCAATCAGGCTTGCTTCCCCGACCTCTATTACCACGCGCCGGCCCTGGCGACATCCCTCCCTCACGAAAAAGAAAGAAAAAGTTAAAGATTAATAAATACTGGATATTGTTCACTATCGATTAATCATGTCGAATCGTCATAAGACAAGTAGCATTTCCATTCCTTCTTTTTTGTTGCGTTTTCTTTTCTTGCTTTTATTTCAATTTCAATGGTATTACTATTAAAATTTTCTAATATTCTATTATGATGAAATACGTGAAAATCAATTGGATGTTTGTATTTTTTTTTTAATTTCTTGTTGACGTTTCGCTCTTAATGAACATTATCAAAACAACTTATCATCTGTCTATATTTTCACGATGAGGTATTGTAGTTATTTACAATATTTACCTTGTTCGGCCCAGTGGATAAGGAGCGTTGCTTGAAGTAATCCAGCGACTTGACCAAAAGAGTTGTGTGTTCAATACCTAGCCACAGCAGAGGTGAACAAAACAGGAAATAACTGAAACTGAGATATCAAGAAAAGGCATGGCACGCGGAACTAGAACAATCTACGCCCGTTCCCGAAATAAACGATTCGGTTCGAAATTCCAGCGTATATTACCTGAAGATGACCAGAGCGTACAAATGCCGAAACGTTGTGAATATGACAATAAAGATGAGGATATCAGTTGTTTTGATAATGTTTGTTGAAGGCAAAATGTCAGAAAAAATAAATAAAAATAGAAATTCAAACATCCAACTGGTTTTCACGTATTCCATATTGCATACTTTGTTCATATATTTTATTATCATAGTCTATAATCATTATAATATTCTATAATTATTATCATATTCTATAATTATTTATCTTCAGTGATTTTCGACCGAAGCTTCAATCCCAATGTTTTTTTGTTTCTTTTGATGTTTTTTTTTTTTTTTTTTGGCAACGTTAGTTGGGTGTTCTTCATTTGAATCGTGACATCAGATTTTGTTTCAGGATCTTTGCATGTTGGCACAGATGTGAAAAATCTGAGGCCACAAGAAAGACCACACATGACACCAATATCACAATCCCAGCCATTCCCATACTGGTCGCTGATGTACGGTTGTCTGGAGCGCTAGTTTTAGAACGGATAGTCCGGGATAAAGTACTTTTATTGACCGATAACTCCTTTCGTAGACTGACAATGGTGCTTTCAAGTTCTTCTTCCGTTAATGGTGACCGCCGACGACACTTACATGGGCACAGCTTTTTATTAGGGCTTTCTGATGACGTCGGCACAGAGTTATTAAATCCAGAAGACCCAGCAGTAATATTACTACTAACTTCCTCTGAAGTTGTATTGGATACTGAAGGTGTTGTTGAAAATGATGGTATCACTTCCGGTGAATCAGAAATTTGTTCTGTCGTAAAAGGCTGCGTTGAATCAGACGTTTCTAACGAAGTCGTAATTATTTCTTGGTAAGTGGTAACAGGTGTCGATATAAAGATCGAATCTGACACCTCTTCGCTGGGTGTGGGAGTGGTATAATCTACAGTTGGATTGCTTGCCAGTGTGTGTGTCGACGTAGGATCTGATGGTGTGGAGTGCATTAAAGTTGATTGTGTCGTGAAAGTGCTGGCAGCCGTAGAAGAAATAGTAGCTGTTGATGAAGCTACACTAGATGTCACTGTGGCAACAGACGAGGACACGGAATTGCTGACAGTTGGTGAGGGAGATTTGCTGGTAGGGTCAGCAGTAGAACTACCTAAAATAAAATATACATCATAAATAATCAAAGTATCTTAAATTCTATGATACGGGGATTCCCATTCTACTACATCTCAAATTAGACAATATACATACAAAATATCAATTTTATTTATTATGTGTAATAATAGATCATATGCAATATAGGTGAACAATTCAACTATAAAAATTGAACATAAATACAACGTATATAATTACAAATTAGAGACATGTCATAATAGATCATTCCATTTTAAATAAATCAACAATGTTTGGCGGCCATTTTTAACATCAACTTGAGATTTTTCTTGTTAAAAAAGTTGAAGAATTTCAACATATTCAACATTATGGATAAAAAATAATGAATTTTATATAGTGCTTTCTCGAGGCTTAACACGAGCAAAACAAATTCACGCATTTAGACAAAAACAAAAATCCAGAATGACATCAAAATTCGCGAAAATATTTCATCCTTTAATTGTCAGTTGCGCTTAGTTTAATTTGTAACGTATATACATGTAGGTAGAAAAGAAGCAAATGTTGGAAAGATAGTAAGGGTCACAAAGCAATACCCAGGCTTACTACCCCCGCTTGGGTGGGGTAGGGGTGTCGGGTGCAGTACGCTGCGGTTCTTATTGTTCTTGTCATGTTGTCATGGAGGAAAACATATTTTCCCCTTTAATCTACAGTCCCGTCTCCTGTCATCCCCTTACGAAAAAGTAATGAAAACAATGAAAGAACTATACAAAGCACATGTACTGGGTTCAATTTATTCACCCTGTACTGTGTACGCTGCCAGTGACAACGTACACAATTTATTCTTAACTGCTACCTACGATTTACTAATTTACTTTGGTGGTCCTAAAGTCTTGTCATCCCTACATTATATAATTTTCTATTTCAACGCTCTGTCGGGTATTATCAAGGAGAGATTTTGCACATGAACGGTACGAGTATACTCATCTGTTGAAGGACGTCGTTCGGAGAGCCTTTGTAACAATCAACAAAGCACAGCTTCGTAAAATATCACTCAGGACATGGCGCCGCATCATTTTGTGCAACGAAAATGATGGTGTTCATACAGATCTTCTCCACGTGTGACATCGTCAATGAAAGTGAATAAAGTGAATCCAGTACATGTGCACCCGACACCCCTACCCCACCCAAGCGGGGGTAGTAAGCCTGGGTATTGATGGTTATTAGTTGGAATGATACATTCATCATTACATGTGGTTACCCAAAACGGAAATTACTTATACATTAGTAAAATTCCAGTTAAGTGGCCCAAGGCTTGATTTTTATTTTTTTTATATTTTTATCTAGCTTCAGATTCGCCCTCCGTGTAGACTTTAAGCTAGCTCCTACCCTGAATTCTACAAGTTGTTTTTTTCTGGCAAGGTAGCATCTTTGATTCTGTTATGGTAATTTACCCACGCACGCATGGACTCTCCCAGCTATAAATAAGAGCAGGTACTGCCTTTTGGAGAGGGAAGTTTCCAACAGCCAGCTCTGACAGTCGGATAGATAGATAGATAGATAGATAGATAGATAGATAGATAGAATACTGAGATGGATAACATACTTAGTGTTATGTGATTTACCCACGCACGCATGGACTCTCCTAGCTATAAATAGGAGCAGGCACTGCCTTCTGTAGAGAGAAGTTTCCGGCAGCCAACTTTGACAGTCGGACCGAACACTTTTGCCGTAACACTCTCGTTTGTATATGTTTGTATTACTGTTTCTTTTAATATATTTGTTTAACTCAATTCCTCTCTTTGTGTCTTTAACAGATTCGAAATGAGGTCATTGCAAAACAATTATTGTAGCTTCTGAAGTGCTGAATGAAATGTCTTAATTCAGCTGAGTTCCCATCCAAAAGTGATATCAACGGCTTTGGATGAACTGGTAGATATTTCAACTGTATTTTTCCTTTGTTACGACACATCCCATCTGTTCATCCTTGAATCTGGGAGCATTACAATGTTTACACTATAGAAGAGGACTCATACCTTTCCCAAGGGTATTAACACGTAAGTGAATGTAATGGATTCGAAGAGTTCGAATTCAAGTCGAATCCATTACATTCACTTATGTGCTAAAACTCTTGGGAAATATATGGATCCTCTTCTTCTCCTCCAGCTATGGGTAAATAGCAAGACAGACCGCGTTCTATAGCCTTGGATGGCAACTGGTCTACCGCAGAAAGAAATCTGTCTCGTCAGTCATGTATCGAAAGTAGTGGTTACGTATTTCACGCCACTGGCGAATATTGTATTTTGCTGATGTTATAAAGATTAACATTTCATTTCCAACCTCTGTTTTGTTTTTTCCTCGTTCAGTAAATTTTTCTGGGTATCAACAATATATGTGTGTGTGTGTGTGTGTGTGTGTGTGTGTGTGTGTGTGTGTGTGTGTGTGTGTGTGATTATCATCGAAGAGTACATTCATCGCCACAGGCTTCGCTGTACAGGTTATGCCATTTGCCTTAAAGACAACGCACTAGCCAAGAAAATGTTCTACGGCGAGCAGCTCTACGGCTCCTGTGCCCAGGTTAAACCAATGATATGTTTAAAAGAGTCTCTTGCAGTCTGCAATATCCTAAGTGGAAAACTGTTATTTGTGATCGAAATTGATGGAGAGACACAATTTATCAATGCAATTAAAACTTTCCAAGAACATTCAATGAGTTGGGCAAATGTCAAGCGTCCAGCTAGGAAAGGATAAATCATTGATCCAGCAATCAAGCAATTTACATGTGATGACAATGGTAGAGCATGTTTCCTTAAAACAGGCCTCATTATCTACAATAAGAGTAATATTAGTAGATCTTTGACAAATTATTATGAACACTACACTGAGAATAACTTCATATGAGGGGTGTCAGAAGGATAGCGGCTCGGATTGAGGAATCGGAGAGCCGAGTTCAAATTCTAGTCGAATTCATTACATTCACTTACGTGCTAATACAATCGGGAAAGGTACGAATCCCCTTTTTCTTCCATTACCCTATGGCTAAATAGCAGGACATACCGGATTCTATAATCTTGGATGGCAACTGGTCTACCGCAGAAAGAAATGGCAACCTACTGTGGGAAAGAATCTGCCTCGTCAGTCATGTATCGATAGATACATGATCGCCTAAGAGCGTGTATCACGCATGGCACATAACTAACTAACTCATTGATCCAATATATATCTTTGTATGATTTGAATAGTTCCTTTCACAGTTGTATTGAAAAACCAACTCAAAAAAAAAAAAAAAAGAAACTGCACTCGATTTAGCCTGATTGTGATTACTACTAACCCGTCTGACATATGTTTCATCAGGTGCTTCCAAAGATCTTACTCTTCTATGGTTTGCAGCATCTGTTTAAAATTTGGCTGTCATCCTCTGCAGCTCTTGATCTTCTCTTCCTTGTTGTATCTGCTTCTCTGAACCTCCTCTGATGTTTGAGATGCTCTTGGTCTTCTCTGTCTTACTGTAATTGCTTCTTGTACCTCTTCTGATATTTCAGATGCTTTTGAAATTCTATGATTTGCAACATCCGCTTGTCTCCTAGCTTGTGCACTCCCACCTCTGGTATATTTTCTGTTCTTCTCTCGCCCTGGTCTCTGCATTTTTCCATGGCATTTTGAAGAAATAACTTTGAATTCATCAATTCACGCCATGGAGCTTCAAAACCTCACTTTAACTCTGATTCAGGATACAAGTCCAATTTCAACCAAAAGACCGATTTGAGCCGAATTTCCGACTTGGGCCAAATCGGAGATTTGCCACGAAATTCCAATTCAGGCAGAAAATTGAGTTCTTCAAATCATAAACTGCGTAGTACTTCAAAACATCACGTCATAAAACCTCTTACTTTAACACTGATTCCTTAGCATTTTGAAGAAATAAACTTGGTTTCCTCAATTCACAAAGCTTTTGAGATATTTTAAACAGAGTTTAAAACATTTTTTTTAATTCACAAAGTTTTTATGTTACTCAATATAAATTAAAAACTTTAAAAATCACTAATCTTTTTCAGTTATTTTAAAATTTCAATTTTTAACTGTTCCCTCCTTATCCGGGCAAAAATCCCAATGCTGGATGTTCAAATACCAGATGATGGTCAGATTTTCAATCCCGGGATCATTCTGATTCCAAAAAAGGTATATCATGTCTATGAAGAGCGAGTGTGGCACACGGACGGACAGAATTTATCATATATATATATCGCTATTTTAAAAGGAATAGACAGAATATTAACCCAATACCACGGTGCACGGTGGAGTAATAGATAGCGGCTCGGATTGAGAAATCAGAGAGCCGAGTTCGAATTCTAGTCAGATCCATTACATTCACTTACGTGAAAGGTATGAATCCTCTTCTTCTCCAACCCACCCCAACCATCTATAAAGAGCTGGACAGACCGGGTTCTGTAGTCCTGGGTGGCAACTGGTCTACCGTAGCAACCAACTCCGGGGGAAAAATCTGCCTCGTCAGTCATGTATCGAAAGATACATGTTTGCCTAAGCGTCTATCACGCATGGCATCTATCTGACTGACTAAACAGTTGACATTAACACGCTGAAAGGATGTTTATGATTTTATCTTTATCGTATGAACAATAGCTTTTACTTACTTGTGTAAGTGACTCTCATGTAGACAGTGGTGTCCTCATGCACCTTGTTTTGCAAAAGTTTCATTACATAATCATCGCATGTAGAAGTGAGGTATAAAGAACACTGCTGCTTAGAAGGGCTAAACATCACGTAACAAGCGACAATGTTTGGATATACAGTCTTACTCAGACAAGCTTCAAGTGTTGAGTACGAAGGACCGATGTTCGGATCGACGTATTTCCCTTTCTGGGCAACGTATGAGATCTCGGCTGGAAGAAAAGAAAAGGAAAAGTCGACAGTTTTACTATATGCGAACAAAATTTTTTAAAACTTTAATATTCGTACCTGCAAAGAAAATGACGATTTTTCTCTTGTAACCGATATTACTGTATACTCCATCGTTATTTGTTACTTTTTAAAAAGCTATTTTAGAATACTAATAAAACTCTAACATATAACACTGGATTTATGCATTTTAATTATTTTTCCTCAAGAATTGGCTGTAATATTAACTTTAATGGAACATTTGCTGCTTATGATGAAGCCTTTGTCGTGTCTGTGAGGTAGGAATAATGTACGTATATATATATACATATATGTGTGTGTGTAAATAAATTGAAAAATAAGAAGAAACCGTTAGGTCAATAATCCCAAGTTTTTTAGTATTTTTGTATTTATTAAAAAAAACAGTGCTCAATAAACAAGTAGAGCCTATATTATAATTATCTTCTTAAAAATATGATTCCATCGTTATATAGGAATTGCCATGTTTCAAAAACAGAAGCTAAAATCTTCCAATTCAATTATAGAATTTGAATTAAATTAAGGTACCTAGTTATGTTTCATCCTTAAGCGAATTTTGTAATAACTAATTTTGAAATTTACGGAGCTTTATAAGCATATACATTCGTAATATTAGTTCCGTAAATTTCAAAATTAGTTATTTCAAAATTAGCTTGAGGATGAAAGAGAACTAGGTACTTTAATTTAATTTCTATAATTGAATTAGAAGTTTTAGCTTCTGTT
The DNA here is from genome assembly GCA_903632075.3 of Acanthosepion pharaonis. Lineage (NCBI taxonomy): Eukaryota > Metazoa > Mollusca > Cephalopoda > Sepiida > Sepiidae > Acanthosepion > Acanthosepion pharaonis. Next base: position 235,704 of record CAHIKZ030000894.1, on the reverse strand, counting down.
TTTGAAACATGGTCATTTCCTATGTAGCGATGGAATCATATTATATATATATATATATATATATTCAAAAAATATAACATAAATATGTTATAAAATCACTACAAAAATAGCTATTTTCTTTCAATACTTCTGGTGTCTTATCAGGTGATGGTGTTGAATGTAGAATAAAGAGTTTTATATTTGCTCTACTCTGTATTGAGCACTCTTTAAAGAATAGTATTTTTTGGGTTATTAGAATTTATTCCGTTTACACCAATCCTATACTTTTATATATATATATATATATATATATATATATATATATATATATATATAGTGGCATTCAAGAAAAACGTTCATAAAATTATGTTTCGAAAATAATATCCGATAATGCACTTTGGACTTCATCAGATGGATAACGAAAAATGTGTTGAGCGTTTATGCATTTATGTGTGTTTAAAATAATAAAATCTTATATTATTTTTCCTAGGCTGACATTGCTTTAGACAAAAAAAATAGAAAGGAAATGAATGACTTTAAAAAAAATATCGTTTAACATTTTATATTCTCCGCCTCAAGTCTCCGAGTTTTGATATGGAAATCTTTCAGAACGGGTAGAAAATGAATTAAAGAATTGTTTTTTGTCCATGCATTCTCCATTTTGACAGTATGTAAAATATTTGGGTATGCAATCCTGATAGTTATAAGTTATTGGCATTTAGAAAAAAACGTTCATGAAAGTATGTTTCGAAAATAATATCCGATAATTTATTTCGCCTATATGGCTTCATCAGATGGATAACGAAAAAAAAGTTTTTTATGCAGTTTTTTAGGAATTATTTAGGACATGGTCAGCACATAACTTTAGGCATACACACACACACACAAAAAAAAAAAGAAAACAAACACACATTCTGTTAAAAATAAAAACCGACCTTGATAATGGCTAAAAGAATAGCCGAAAGCGCTCGGATATGCATATTCTTTTGAGCAGTTTTTACACACTTTCTGTCCAGATAAGAAAACTCTTGTACGAACACAAGAAAAATACAGGGTGTAATGAGTAAATGTTTCCATATTATATTTTTAATTTTGTGCATGCGCATTGTTTTTGATTTTATCGACTGCATAATATAGTAGGGTCAGTTGGGCACCGTCTGTGAGAAAAAGAGCTCCATGATGCCAGAAATTTGGAAACGGTATGCTATACTGCTTGGCATTCGCGCCGGAAACTACAATAGAAACATTTCAGAGAGTTTGGGTGTCAATCTGAGGTCAATGCAGCGGATGCTTCATCCAGAAAAAATGTAACGAGAGTGATGAAAACCAAATATCCAGTCAACACCATGGTGTTTAGAGTGATCACGAGTGATGGCGACGATATGCCTCCATTTATCTTCCTCAGACTCAAAGTGAAGGCTTACATCAATTGTCTTGAGGAGGTAGTGTTGCCCTGGGTTAGGAGGGTGGCTGCTGGAAGACTCTATGTCTGGCAACACAAGCAGGAGAACCCAGTAATGGCTGTCAGGCAATTTCTGCGACCACATCACTCCCATACATCTGGCGACCTCTCTAGACTGCAACCACTTGATCGTTACATCGTTACATAAGAATTGATTTTATTATTTATGAAATCTTGGCTGGAAGAAAAGATATATTCTTTAAAGCAAAAGTCGACAGTTTTACTATATGCGAACAAAAATTTTTTAAAACTTTAATATTCGTACCTGCAAAGGAAAATGACTACTAGATATTTAAAAATATGATGCATAGTAAAATCAACGATGAACTGAAGGCAAGGATTATGGCAGCATTCACCAACTTAAACAAGGAGACCGTCCAGAAGAGTTGCAGGAGATTCCGAAGTCATCTGGAGACCGTGGTTGATACGAATGACGATTTTATTGAATAAATCTAATATTTAGTATTTCAAGATATTCTTGTGTAATTTTGGTAAATATATATGTTAAAATGAGATGTCAGTGTTATTTTCATTTTTGCATAATTTAGACGACGATTTATCCATCGCACCCTGTAGTTTCAGCACTACTGACGAAATTTGTTGATATTTTTAATTGTTTACTGCACAATGTATACATTAACAGATAGTTCAAAAGCACAATAGGGCATTGCATGCAATCCACTATTTTAAGAGCAATCGTTTGTTTGGTTTATTTTGTTTTACGGTATATCAACCGCAATGCCGACAAGATTTTTAGGATAGGTTCGTAGGAATAGAATATGTATTTTTTGTAAGAAATCAATAATCACCACAGAGATCCTTCCCTGCCCTCCATAAGAATGTCTGACGCCAACTTCTCGAGAGCACCTCTCTGCGACTGCTCGGTCTCACGTTGACGGCTGACCCGAGATGGAACAAATACATTGAGTCAATTGCTTCGTCCACCGCAAGGAAAGTTGGCTCCCTGAGCCGCGCCAGGAAATTTTTCTCCCCAGAATCGATCCTCCAGATCTACAAATCAACAATTCGCCCTTGCATGGAGTATTGCTGCCATATATGGTTTGGAGACCCTTCTGTTTGCCTCGGGGTTCTTGATAGGCTCCAGAGGCGGATATGCAATATAATTGGCCCTGTTCTGGCATCTCGTCTACAGTCGCTCTCTCACAGACGTGCCGTCGCCTCTCTCTGTCTGTTTTACACATGCTTTCATGGCAATTGCTCCGAGGAGCTGCATTCGCTGGTTCCCAGACTTCATGAGTTCCAGCGCCCGACGAGGCTGGCATCCCGCTCTCACCCCTTCACTATCGAAACTCCTAAATGTAGCCGTCTCTTCTACGCTAATAGCTTCATGTCTCGCTTTTCTCGCCTGTGAAACTCCCCTCCCTATTCCAGTTTCCCTAAGAGCTATAATCTCCAGCTATTCAAATGTAATGTCAATCGACATCTCCAGTTGCCTTGATCTATCCACTACCCTTCTCCTCATCCTTTCTTATATCACTCCTATCTGATCTTACTCCAAATTTTCTGTAACCCCTTGCGTCCTAGTGGCTTCCCACCTTGCTTGGGGTGAAATGCTTAAAAAAAAAGTTTCACTGACGTATTTCTGCAAAGAGGGTTTTTGTCTACTCAACATCATGGTGTTTGGAGTGATTACTAGTGATGGCGATGTTATGCCTTCATTCATCTTCCCACAGGGTCTCAGACTCAAAGCGAAGACTTACATCAAGTATTGTTGGTAATTTTATTATAAAAAACCTATTTTTAGACTTTCATAGTGTTTTGACCCAAGTTTGTGGGTTAACTATTTGCCCATAGCTGTAACTCTAACAGCTGCTACCACCCCAGGTCAGAGTGGATCTGGGAACAACAGTATTTAAGATGTGGTTCCACGCCCCTCAAAACCTAACGAACCTTGCTGCCGGATGTAGTCTGTTGTCATACCCAGGACGTGCAATCGTTTATGTTCGCTAGACGACTTTTTTTTAATCTGCTAACAATTGTTTCTGCATCTATTTCATCTAACAGTTCCTTTTCAATCGATAGTAATATGTCTGATTCCAAATTCTCCTCAGACAATGAATTTCTTAACCTTGTCTTTATGATCTTTAGCTTTGAAAATATCCTCTCACGTTGTAGGGAAGTACTTAACAGTGTGCAGATGACTTTATAAAGTTCTTATACTATTTTTGTACTAAAATAGTTGCATGTGTTTGATTCCTTAATGCATTTTTATTTGGTTTAGGGAACACACTCCATCAGGAGCCCACGTGCCATCGGGCAAAGTGACACTCTGGCGAGTCCATCACGAATATCATATGTAAGGAAACCCAGAAGAAATGGAATTGTCATTTATCAGGAATTCTTGCAAGTGTTTCTGATAGAATATGTCTTTTATACATATAACATAAATGAAGTAATACTTCGACGGGCTGTAATGTTTAGCAAGCTTATCTCACTAGCTCAATTAGGACTGTGTAATGAGTTCGATCTTCATTGGGTGCTCCACATTTTCGGCCTTATGCCACATCTTAGCTACGCTCAGAAAATCATCATGGATGAACTAGCAGGACCCGTGTAAATTACACGGATTTACTAATAAATCTTGTAACGCTACAATTTTTCAATCTATGACCATTCCGAGATAATTATAATGTAACACCTATCCTGACCCCACTGGATTAATGTACTCTACTAGACGGGCGTTGGTCCTGTCCTGGTTCAGTATTACTGGTTCAATCAAAGTCTCCGGTTCACAATGTCGATTTGATTCCACTTTCCAGCCACGTTGTGATTTTTTTTATCCTGGAAAGCAATTAACAAATCGTAGATCCCGGAAAATTCAGCTGGTCTGCCTGCAAGTTCGTTGGGGCGATAATCGAGGCAAGCAGAAAAATCAAATATGAACAAGTCGATTCGAGTCCAAAGAAAAATTTATGTATATGTATATAAGGAAGAAATTGGTACAAAAAGAATAATGCTTCTTCTACAAGGAAGTAGTGTATATGAAATAAAGTCCATAGGAAAAAAAAAAAAAAAAGAAACAAATATGGCAAATAATTCTGAAGGGAGAGAATTAGTTTTCTGGGTCATCCTTTTTGTTATTAGTAGTTGCCGTAATTATTTCAGCAGAAAACGGACGCTTTTACTCTCACTGCCCTCTCTCTCTCTCTCTCTCTCTCTCTCTCTCTCTCTCTCTCTCTCTCTCTCTCTCTCGTTGTCTTCGACTGACTTCAATTCGATTGACTCGGCAGTCTGTTTTCGCACAAATACTCGCTTAAATAAACGCGGTGGTAACGACAAAAAATCCCGGGGTGTTGGTAACTTAAAATACAACCCGATTACTAACCTCTAACCATCCACGACTAAATGAACAGTCTCTTCTTCTCAACTGGTATTCCATAGTTCATATAGACACTATTGTTTTGGCATTTTATATTAATAATTCTGACGAAGCACAGATTCTCTGGACACAAACTTCACCCAGATTATTTTTCTCATCTATAAACAAAATTCTATACTACTACAATTGTTAATATTTCGAGTGACCATTGCTCTCTGCCACAATAAGAAAAGTAACATGGTCTATAGTAAAATACTGAAATGTGGTTTCAAACAGCTTCGTTAATAATCTAATCTGAAATCATTTTCCATAAAATGGTTTGGTTTATTTTGGTTTACGGCGTTGTATTGCAGGTATTTTTACTAGAAAAATCTATTTTTATACATTCATAGTAATTTAACCCCAGTTTGAGAGTTAACTATTTGCCCGTAGCTGGGACCCTAACAGGTGCTACCACCCCTAGTCAGGGTGGACCTGGAAACGACAGCAATTAAGAGGTCGTTCAAGGGTCCTCAAAAACTCCCTAACAGAGGCCTTGCTGCCGGATTTAGTTTATCATCATACCCAGGACGCTAAAAATATAATGTAATAAATATAGATTATATGCATTCTCCACACATGAAAGGTAATATTAGAATAACTTGTTTTAATTTTTCTCAATTACGTGCAATGGAGATAGCAATAAAAATGATATTTTTTATGATGCATCTAATTTTATTTCAAAGACTGTTACACAATTAATGTTCCTATAAAGATTTTAACAACTTAAAATGATTTTTAGAATATGAGTGAGGCCAAAGAAACGGAATTCAATTATATACATTATACATAATGATAGAAACATCAAATTCGATCAAGTTGCTCACAAATATATTCTAACGTTGGCCCATAATGCATACATATGTACACATGCTTAGGTAACGTGAGAACATAAACAAAAGAATGGAATTTTTAATAGGTTCGTAAATATTTATGAGGGTAGCAATGGTAAAAGTTACTACACCAATAGTTCACTGTGCTAATGGGATACAGAGATAAACTCGGGCCCTGCACGCCCAGGTCTATGGAAAACTCTGCAAACACAGAACTAAGCAACTAAGCAACCATAACTGTTCCGCTAATGTGGCTATTGGTATCGCATTACTTCGTTGTACGCGATATTTCTAGTATACAAACAAACGACGTAGATCGTATAGAAAGAAGAAGTGTGCTGACGTAGGAAGGATTAGATAGTCACAAAATAACTGCGTTTTAAGTTAACTTGTGTCCCGAAGATTTGTAAAATCGTAGAAAGATTGATTTCGGTCGAGTAGTTCACGACTTAAAATTGGGACAATAGAAATTCATTGTAACTCGGTCCCTACTCGCTCGCCATCATGGACCTCAAACAAACCAAACTTTTTATTTATTTATTTTTTGTTTATGAATGTTTTTTTAATACTTCATATTACTATCAATTAAGTACGCTTAGATAATGATAATTAAAAAAAAATTGTTCCAGTTTAATAATTTAAAACAATCACTAGCAGTCCCCGTGAAAATTTCGCGGCTTTCATGTTTTAATTTTTCTTTCTTTCTTTCTTTGCTTCTTTCTTTCTTTCTCACTGAAATCAAACAAAATCTTTCCACGCTATCAAAATGTAACAGTCCATTATTTATGAAGGTATTAGCCGGACGTAACGGTCGTACTAACAACGGAACTAATGGAGGATGAGTAGAATTATAAGATACTTCTATAAAAAAAAATAAAAAAAATTACCCATAATTTGACGATGCTCATTGTCACAAGTTCCGTGACCTATTAGAATCATTCAAGCACCATTGTAACTGAAGTAGCAATCGGTGTGTCTAGGGTAATGGGACCATCCCTCGTCAGGCTGGTTTTCAATACAGAGTTATTCTCCTTAATGCTGAAGAACGTTGTCTACTCTATTATTTACGAGCGATTTTTCTTCTTGACTAGTTGTCACCCAAGCTATTAAATACAATAGCTGGAAGAAAATAGATCCATTCCTTTTCCAAGTATATCCATGCAAACTAAACGAAAGAGACTCGCTTAAAATTTGAACTCGGCGCGTCGAATCCACTTTTTCGCGCCGATAGACATTATGATACCCGTTAATACTTTCATGGGAAATATTCTAATGAAGTTTCCCCTATATTACCTAGACTTTATGAATTTAAGTACAGTACTAGATTGGTGGACAAGGTCTCTTCATTTTACAGCTGAAATGGCTCGATGTAACCGTAAGTTCTGTGCTAACAGTTTTTTTTCTATCACACTTCTCGCTTGTAGAACATTCTTCTTGTTTTTTGCTTTCCAGTCAAGATTGATCTTCAAAAATTTAAATGCAACGCCAATCGTTATATTTTGTCTTCTTAATTCATGTTCTTTTAATGTTCTCTCTCCTTAATAGTATTATTTTTTTTCTTATATTCTGTAACACTCAGTAACCCGTTGCGTCTTAGTGATTCAGTTGCCTTACTTGGGGTGAAATAATTAAGAGAAAATCTAATTATTATAGTAATGAATTTGACTATAGGAATTGGTCGAAAAATATGGTGGGTTATCAGAAATGTCAAACGTTACGAATAGAATGCGGAAATTATATGTACAATGTGTAACTATTTAAATAATAGAAAATAACAGACCAATCGAATCAATTCTCTCTCTCTCTCTCTCTCTCTCTCTCTCTCTCTCTCTCTCTCTCTCTCTCTTCATTTTACAGTGGAAATCGATAGATGTAACCGTAAGTTTTATGCTAACAGTTTGTTCTATCGCACTTCTCACTTGTGGAACTCTCTTCCGGCTTCTTGCATCCCAGTCAACTTTGATCTTCAAAAAGTCAACGCCAACCGTTATCTTGTCTTGTTAATTGTTGTTCTTTTAATGTTTCCTCTCCTTTTTTTTTTTTTTCATATTCTATAACAGGTAAGTATCCCCTTGTGTCTTAGTGGTTTTATTGCCTTGTTTGGGGTGAAATGATTAAGAGAAACTCGAATTACTATAGTAATAGAATTTGACTATAGGAATTGGTTGAAAAATATGGTGGTTTGGATTGAATTTCTTTTTTTCCAGGTTTTCGGATAAGACATATAGCCACCTCGATATCATTTGTCGCAAGAATCACTGAAAAAATCCTTTGAGTTATTCAACTGGAAAGAGAACAGGTTAAAATCGTTTTGTGTCAGCCCTACTATGTCTTTCCAACTGAGCAATGGTGAGAAGAAAAATCATTCAACTCTTCAGTAATGGTACCAATTCATACTCTGGCTTCCGTCTTCAAAGTTCAATCAAGAACGGTGAATAAGTTTAAAAAAGAGGGGACAGTAGAGAGGAAAACTGGATCAGGAGGTCACAACAGCAAGAGGGGGATCATCATTTCAACTTAGATCTTTTCTAATTGATCAAAGAGATCAATTAGAAAAGATCCAACTCAACCCATAAGATGTTTGGCACGTGAGAGAACAGTTTCAGCTATGACAGTCTAAAGAGCAGTGAAAAAAGACTTGAGAATGAAATCGTACGTGAATCCATTGAGGCACCTTTTTACTCCAGGAGACAAAGTTAGAAGGTTAGAGAGAGCGAAGTTCATTTTGAATAAGTTGGAAAATGACCCTGGAATAATATATATATATATATATATATATATATATATATATATATATATATATATATATTTTTGAACTTTATTTCAATCTTTCATAAGCTTCTGCTCCTTAGCTATAATACATGTCATTTTCTTTTATGATCGATTTCGTCACGATTGTTCTGGAGAATAATTATATATTCTTATTGCTCAAACTAGAGTGCAAAAGTGTTATAAAAACCTCGGAGGATTCCAGTGAGATATTTTAATTATTTGTAAGATACAACGGTTCAGAGCTTAATCTAACAAATGGACAATTTTGCTGTTACACGATTTGGACAATTTTGCTGTTACAACTAGTATATATATATATATATATATATATATATATATATATATATATATATATATATATTCACACACAAGATAATTAGTTTCATTGAATCACATTCCGCGCGTGCGTAGAGGACAAAGTGGCAAGGAATAAACCAATCTATCTCTCTCTCACTCACTCTCTCTCACACACACACACACACACACACACTCATTTTCCCTCTCTCTCTCCCGTCCCAGGTAAGACGATAAACTACGTCCAACAGCAAAGCTTCTGCTCAGGAGGTTTTGAGGAGCCTGGAACCACCTCTTAATTCTTGGTGTTTCCAGGTCCACCCTGACCCGGGGTAGTAGCACCTGTTAGGGTCTCAGCTATGGGTAAATAGTTAACACCCAAAATGCGGTCAAAACACAATTAAAGTGTAAAAATAGGTTTTCATAACAGAAATACTTTGTAAAAAAATTATTACCAGCAATAAATTTTTGAAGAACAATTATTACCAGCAATATATTTTTGGAAAAAAAATTACCAGCAATAACAATCTTGTCGCCATTAAATAACTCATTGAGGTTGATATGCCGTAAAACAAACAAAACCACCCCCCTCTCTCTCTCTCTCTCTCTCAAAATCAATCTTTCTCTTTCAAAATCTTTATATCTCTTTCACACACACACACACTCTCTCTCTCTCTCTCTCTCTCTCTCCAATACACATCCTTGTATACGAGAGAGTGTTGAAATGACACACTTATCAAAATCATTACTTCAATCTTACACCACGTGCTCAGTATCTCAAACTGTAGAATAGTATGTAACTGATGCAATGGATAAATTGTCGTCTAAATTACGCAAAAATGAAAATAACACTGACATGTTATTTTAATAGATATCATATTTACCAAAATTACACCAAAATATCTTGGAATATTAAAGAGTGAATTTATTCAATAAAATCGCCATTGGCTTCAACCACGGCCACCAGACCACTTCAGAATCACCTGCAACTCTTCTGGATGGTCTTGTTTAAGTTGGGGAATACTTCCATTGCCTTCAGTTCATCTTTGATCTTACAAGGAGTTTTGTTGGTCTCTCGTTGAACTGTGACCCACACATAATAATCAAGAGGTGCAGTCTGGAGAGTGTGGTGGCCAGATGTAAGGAGTAATGTGGTCGCAGAAATTGTTTGACAGCCATGGCTAGGTTCTCTTCCTTGTGCGGCATCGTGTAGAGTCCTCTTGCCAAGCATCGGGTCTTCCAGTAGCCACCCTTCGTAATCACCATTAGACTCATCCAACTATTTCCGAATCGTATGCACTGTCCTCATATTGACAGCCAAATACTCTGAAATGTTCGTATTGTATTTTTCAGAGCGAATGCCAAGCAGTACAGCATGCCGTTTCCACATTTCTGGCGAAGTTTAATTGCGTTATGGTGCTCTTTTTCTCACAGACGATGCCCAACTGACCCCACTATACTATGCAATCGACAAACTCAAAAACACACAACGCGTATTCGCAAAATTAAAATTAAGAATATAAAATGGTGACTATTTACCCATCGCATCCTGTGCATTTATGCATACCCCCCTTCATATAAGTACTTACCATTCGTGAAAACGTTATTGTAGTTTGTTACACTTGCAAGTATCTGAAATGAGAAAATATTTGAAATAGCGTTACTTTCCAGGAATGTTGTTAACTTTAAATCATATATTCTTATATTTAAAAAAATGGTAGATTGTTCTATCTTTCATCAAGCATAACGAAATTGGATCAAAATGTTTGTAGACTGCGGCAGTAAATCATGGTCAATCTCCTTACAGATGAAGAAAAGATCAAAGTGATAGATGTGGGCTTACTGATGAATACTGAGAATACTAAGGACAGAGCAACGAGGAAATCTTAAGGAGAATGGAAACGATATTGAAAGTAATTCAATTAAAATTTTACTAAACAATAACAGATGACACTGAATGCGTGGTTGTAAGCAAAAGAGTCAGTTCAAGATGCGAGCTACATAGTGGGGACGTTAAAATCAAGCAAATACAGAGATTTACCTACCTGGTTGGTGTAATAACAGAATACAGAACATGTGACACAATTCCGAAGGTGCATAAGAATAACAGAAAGTGATTTGCAGTAACTGAACAGGATATTAAGAGATAGGAAAAATATATCTGAACTGCAATGTAATATCTAATCTCTTCATAGGTCAAGAATACTGGACAATATCATCCTGACATTTACTATGAGTAGAACGCCTACTCATGGAACAGTGGTAGAAAATGGTTCGCAATAGTGTAGCACTTGTCGCACTGAACTGCTTTATTCCCAATCCATGTTCTCATGTGATTAAACCCTTAATCACTCAAACTTTTGTTCCAGGGTTTTCCTGAGAGTCTTACTAACCAGCAACTATGAGCGTTATACAAACTTTATAACAGTAGTATAGGGTAACAGACAACGGAAAATATAACACAGAAAACAGTAAAGATCGAACCAGAACTAATGCCTATGTACTTAGCTATCTGCTGGACAGTAAGATGTCTGACATCCAAAACTATCGCCAAGAGATTACGCGGAGACCGAAAACAACGTTTCAATGATCAATTGAATACATCCCTGGCACAGTCGAAGATCAATCCTGAGACCAGGGGAAACGGTTGCCGCAAATCGGTCTTCCTAGCAAATGACCATCCCGGGCTCGGAGGAGACTAAGACTTTCAAGTCCAACCGTCAACATGGAGAGGATCTGCGACGCGTTGTCGGGAAGGCCCAACTTGCTCAGCAGCGTCCACCATCCACACTCTTCTGTGACACCTGCTCACGACTCTTCAGGGATAGGCTGGACCTTCACAAACATCTCCACCATCGCTACCAGTGGAGGAGAAAAGAGAATAGGGAGAGAGGATGACGATCCCTATGCGAACGGGTGCCGACGACGGCGGGTAGTGCTAGTGATAATGGTTCAGAATTGTTAACCAGAGAGTCGAGTTCCAATTCTAATTAGGTTCGTTATATTCACTTACACACAAATAACAAATAACCTCGGGATAGATATGAATTCACCTCTTTCCCCGCCAGCTATGGGTTAATTAGTAAGACTTGTATCACTAAGTCATTATTCACCCAAAAAATTATTTCAATTTAGAAATATTTTCTGACTTTAAATAACCTGAAAAGTGTTGATAAACCGTCAGTCAGTTATATGCCATGCGTGATATACGCTTAGGCGATCATGTATCTTTCGATACATGACTGACGAGGCAGGTTTTTTTTTCCCGCAGTAGGATGCCATTCTTTCTGCCGTAGACTAGTTGCCATCCAAGGCTATAGAACCCGCTCTGTCCAATAGATGTGGGGGAGAAGAAGAGGATTCATACCTTTCTCAAGGCACGTAAGTGAATGTAATGGATAAAAAGCGAATCAATCAGTAAAAACATAAACTTTGTTCCGCCATCCATTTTTTCACGTATAATCTACCAAGCAAGCTCGAGTAAATGGATGGGGGAGGGGATTAAGAGAGATAACAAAGAAACAAAGAGCTACAAAGGACAGGAAATTGCGGAGGGCCATGATCGCTAACGCCTTGAAGGGACACGGGATATAGAAGAAGAATCTATGTTAATAATCCCGAAAAACATAACATACAGTAGAGTAATGGATAGCGGCTCGGATTGTGGAATCGGAGAGCCGAGTTCGAATTCCAGTCGAATCCATTACATTCATTTACGCGCTAATACCCTTGGGAAAGGTATGAATCCTCTTCTTTTTCCCGAAGCTATGGGTAAATAGCAGGACAGACCGGGTTCTATAACCTTGGTCTACCGCAAAAAGAAATGGCAACCTACTGCGGGGAAAAAATCTGCCTCGTCTATCGAAAGATACATGATCGCCTAAGCGATTTTGAAATAAAATATGTTAGTAGGACCCGTCCATCCCACAATAAAATAAGAGTGGCCACAGTATTCTGCCAATTCAGGAATTTTCATGCGGCCGATGTTGGTAACGCAGTGACTGTTGTGACATTACAGACCCAAAAGTGCTGTAATTGAAGATACTCCCCTCCAGTGTTGCCTTGTTTCTCTCTTTCCGACGACTACGCTCTTCCTCCCCGGCATTATTCAGTCCCTCCTCGCTCCAACCCTTTGTACAATTCCTGCGTCAGCCTGAGCTCTCAGTCATCATGTCCTCCAACGTTCAATTCCAGTGACAATGTCTTTTTTGCAGACGGCTTTGAAACAAAGATGGGATCATCCTCATACTGTCTTGTCGGTAGCCAAATACATACAGTAGGTCTTTCAGAATCCTCCAGTCCAATGTACGTGAACCAGTTAGCGGAGACAACACTGTGGAAACAAAGTGAGGTGTACTGAGGAGGTACGTCTTGTAGGCTGCAATTTTAGTATTTATAGTTAACTTTGTTTTCCCAGACTCTCCTGTTCAGCCTGGCGATTATGGAGGCTGATCCGTCGACTTACAATGGAGTCCAGAGAACTTGCTATCTTGGCACTGCACTGGAGACCTAAGGGAAGAAACAGGGCAAAACACGGGACTGGCTGTAAACAAACTCAAATAAGCTCAACGTGATTATTGGGGCAAAACGTGCTGCTCTAGTGGACCATAAACGCTATCGTACTCAGGTAACACTACAACCAGAAAAGATAACAAGAAGCAACGTACAAACATACGTTATGGACACCACTTACGAATACATACATATATATATATATATATATATATATATATATACAAAGAAATAATCACACATAGAATCAATCAGAAGTATTAATGCGATTATTGGCGACATCCATCGCTAGAAACATAATATATGCTGTATATATATATGGGGGGTGTGTGTGTGTGTGTGTGTGTGTGTGTGTGTGTGTGTGTGTGTGTGTGCCCGTTCGCGCATAGAAAACAACATTATATGATGGCTGGCATAGTTTCACGCCGTACATTATCACCTGACCGTGGTCTGTTGCTCGCTTAATTTCGCATGAATATATCTCTGCTTAGATCTACAAATGTTTTATCTTCGGCATTGATCATCCTTCCCCATAAATATAAAAAATTCTAAATAATATATATATATATATATATATATATATATATATATATATGCAGGACAGGCTGGGTTCTATAGCCTTGGATACCAACTAGTCTAGGAGAAGGACAACTCTGAATTCAAAACCTGCGGTGGGTCGTTTTGAGGACATTGTGGCACGTCGTGCACCAGGTCTGTGTATTCGACCTTTCAAATAGTGTGGTTGGTTCTGCACAAAGCCTTCACCACTATAATGAAATCATGTGCTGGTGTCTGGCTGTCAGTTCCTCGGAACTGAGCTGCTTGACCCTCATACGTCGAATACGGCGGGAGAGTTCACCATATATGTATATATATGGTATAACGATATAAAGATTTTAATATCTCAAGAACAGTTTTGGAGAAAAGATATACGACATAGTGGAAAAAAGTTTTCGTGTGACACGTTTCGTCCCTTATGAATTAATCGGACTAGGTTTCTTTATATTGATGAGATTGCACATGCGCGCTAACGTGAGACGCTGGAAATTTTAAATTTATAATTTGTTTTTTTTTTTTTAATCTCTTTAGGGTACATAATCTAACGAATTTAATTTAGATTCTGTTTGTTTTTGTTTCCACGATGTTTTTTTTATTATTATTATTAATTTAAGATAACTGAAGATCTGCAAAGATTAGTGAAACGTTGTAAGGACCTGGACGCAAATTTACTATGAATGAACTTAAAACACATTCTTTAGAAGTAAATTTGCGTCTTAGTGAATTATTTTCTCTTTTAATTAGAATCGCTTTTTTATGTTAAAATTGTAGCCAGTCCCGTTACGATGAGCAACAAATGCGTTTAATGTTTGATTTTTTTTTTTTTTTTTTTTTTTGAATGTCTCTTTTGTGTTCATATAATCTTTTATTTTAAACGTCTTGAGGTTTCGCCAATATTTTCTTTCTGGCAATGTTTACTGGTAATAGAATAAATTCCCCCTTCAAATTTTGGCTCTCTGTTTTGTTTTTGTATTGATTAAATCTTGTATTGTTTTAAATGTAGTTGTGACAAATTTAATGCTGTGTTTAAATTATTTTCGTCTGTTGTTGTAATAGAGTTAATGGATATATAATATCGCACATTAAGTGCTGATGTTAATAAAATAGTCCTCGATATAGAATAACAGAGCTATAAATTATATATTAATAATAAATATACATTTTTCCGCATCAGTAGCCCAACTCTGAGTTTCATGCAAAACGCAGTCCTCAAGTTGCTAAGTTAAAACCATTTAATTAATGCTTACATGTGTGGCACAAGGCCGAGGCAGAAGTGTGGTGGAGGTAATCTGATTAACAATCCATTCATTCATACAACTGATCAATTATCACAAGAACTCAGTCATAACCATTCAATCCAACATCATAAAAGGAAAAATCTCTAACTGGAACCTTAGTGAACGTATTTTCAAAGTCAAGTGATGCTATATTTTCATCATTAGATCTTTCGGTTTTTAATATTTGTATCAGTTCAAAGTTTGATTTAATGCTGTATTTGTTAGGTGTGTATGGTATTAGTTAAGCGTTTTAGTTAGTTGGTAGACAGGAGTGGGAATATGGACTATAATAGGGCCGAGTGAAAAGTTAGGTTTGTGTGTTTTGATAGAACCATAAACGTATCCTGGTTTATAGTCTCCGATTATTTTAGTAAGTTTTTGATTGTTTTGTTCAGCATTCTTAACTGTTATGAATTTATTCATTTTTACATTTAACTGAGTAGTAGGATTATTAGTAAGTTTTCTAAATTTGGTGTGATTGTCAAGTAACTTGCATTTTTGAGTTATAGTCGGACAACAAAGATGTTTGCTTTATCAGCTTTATTGTTGATGAGTCCACCCCTTTTTATACAAATGAACTCACCCAGTATATACATATACTACTACAAGAGCGAGACGAGAGTAAGAGAGAGCAAGACCGAAGAGTCGAGTCCAGAGTGACAGAGTAAAAGGTTGTAGGTAACCGGAAGAGTGAGGGTGAGGTAACAGCGTTGTAGAAGTCACAGTGAGCGAGCACGTAGACTCAGTAAGAAGTCATATAGCGATACTTCAATACCAAAGACTGTATATATATATTTTGCTACTAACACGTATTCCTGGAACTACTAACCTGATTTACCAGTTTGTATTATTACGTTAATAAATTATTCCCATATATTCATTCCTGGCGTTTGTTATTTATTGGTACCGGATTTCAACCCGGAATCCACAACATTTATCAAATAATTTTTCAGGATAGTTGCGTAATACTTTTGCATCAATCTTTAGTGATTCATTGAGGACTTTGGATAGATATTTCCTTTTATGATGTCTGTCTTTTATAGATTCAGCCTTAAGTAGATCACGGATTTCTGGTTCAATGTTACTTAGCTGCTTAGAGTTTAACTATTTTTTGATACAGTGTCTCAATCTATATTTTTATATGCAGTCCATTATATCTTTTGTATATATTGCAGTTAGGTTCGAGGTTGAGTAGTTATTTTTGGTTGTCAGATAAATCATTGTCAGAAATGTTTATAAATCTTTCAAAGTTATTCGGGAGATATATATAGCTCCTTTACATAACCTTAAAAGATTTTTAAAGTATTTTAATTAATCTTTTACCGGCATTACATCAAATTAGCTAATCAGACTAGGCGAAAGTTATTTCCGTTTTAAAAATGTTTAAAATTTTTATTCAAAGCCTTAAAACTAATTTTCTTTTATCTTTAACAGGTTACCTTTAGGCTATAATCTTTCAAATAAAAGGAAAATTTAACTTCAAAGAAGAATTATTTAAAATGCGGTTTTTAGCTTTGGTTTTAGAAAGTTCACGGACGTGCCTAATGTTTACAATATTTTCAAGCAAATATAGCAAACTTTTCAGCTCACGATTTTCACGTTTAGTCATTGTTGGAATTTAATTTGAGAACAATATTTCACAAGTTCACATTCTCGCTATTTTTTTATATCCTCACTCCAACCTCTTTTTACTTTCAAAACCGGCTCCCAGGGCCTTGATTCTTATCAGATGATAAGAATATGTTTTCTGACTAACGAAAGAGCTGGAAAATATAAAAAAAGAATTCCACCACCATTATTCTTTCCATGGTGCCATAAACTCTAAGGGAAAACCTTACAGCTTGTTCACTCCAACCTGTTTTCATTAATTTCAAAAGCGGCTCCCAGAGCCCTGATTCTTATCAGAGATAAGAATATATTTTTTGACCAATGAAAGGGTCAGGAAATTTGTTTAACAATTTTGGAGGGAAAAGTCCCCGATTTGGAGAATTTTGGCCTATTTGGCAGTGAGATGAATTCTGAGTTTTGCGCGGGAATTTGACCCATGCCCTGTCCTATTTCCTATTTGGATTTCAACTGCGCGGATATCGCAGACAGCACATCACGTGACTTGTCATATCCAATCAGGCTCCAGAAACCACTTATTTAATTTTGGAGCCGTGTTTATACAGAATTGTAAAAGTTTTTCGTATCTACTGAATTTAGTGGGATTTATTTGAAAGCGTCTCTTGTTTGTGTTTCACTTATTGGCCGTAAATATAGAAGTTTATATCCTATAGTCTGCTTCAGCTCTATACTCTTAATATTATTCCTTCCCTACACTAATGTAACTCCACACAGTAACGCTCTAACTTGATTGGCTCTTAGACTTTATAAAGGATGAACATTAGTTAAAATAATAAAAAAAAGCAATCTAATAGTGTTTATTATTTTTGTTGTCAATTGTCAAGAACAAAGAAAATGTCTAAATCTACTTTCATATGTGAGGTTTTTTGTACAATTCTAATAACCGCTTTTGAAAAGAATAAACATTGCCGAAAAGGGAAGATAGCTAACATAAAAGCGGTGTCACGGGAAAAACCGTCCCTTTTGACACTTCGTCTAATTGTGGGCACGAAGATTAATGTTTTCCCATTACGTTAGTGGTATGAAAACTATCAGTTTTTAAATCATATCATAACTTGTGATTTAAAAAAAAAGGATTTTTTTTTTTAGATAACGATTATAGGATCACTACAAAAGATAAGCTGAAATATAAACTCTTGCGTGAATGGAAAGTATTATCGTTTTATATTTCCTGGTACATTTGTACCGCCAACAATATTTGGCTAACCCATTTGAGTTCTGGTAAAGAAGACACAAAACATGGAATTCAAGCAAACAACAATTTAAAAGCATATTAACAAGACATGTTACAGAATGATAAAGAAAAAAAAACGAAATTGAATTTATGAACAGTTCAATGCAATCTTCAGTCTGTGTCTCTGAAGTACTTACATTCCCGTCTCTATCGGAGCGAAAGAAAATGGTGTTGCCGCTCCAATAGTCAAAGGGGAAAGAGGAAGAGGCCTTCAAATATCGCACCGCCAAGGATTATAGTCAGGGGGCGGTAATCCAACACAACCACAATCATCATTGGAAAATTATCAAACAGGATTTGCTTTCAACATAGCTTTCTATAAAGTAACCAAGCAATTAAAGCATATAGAAAATCTCTGTCTGAATTTCTGGAATGATAAGTTATTTTTATCTTTCTGTATTTCTGAGATGAGTTATAGTAACTACTAGCAGTAGCGCCCGGCGTTGCCCGGGGATGTAACAGTAAGAGATAGATCAAGTATCAACCATCATAAAGACTGAAAAATAAAATTGACAGAGATTATTGTTTAAGGTTGACGGACACGCATGTCTTAATTAGTTTTTTTTTTTTTTTGTTGTTGTTTTTTGTTTGTTTTTTTTACGAATTGGTCAAACAAAAACATTGTTTTCAATCGTTATGAGTCTACCGATTGAATAGAATTTTACTATAAACAATTGTCTTGTAAATGGAATTTTTGAAGCATTCTGAATGTAAAAATAAAGAAAAAAGTGTGCAAGACAATAAGAAACACTACCTGCCAAAAAAAAGGTGAAGTTTTGTTGAAATCGGTTGAAAAATGTAGGAAATCCCATCCCATATATAAACGAACACACACACACACAATAAATACTTATAAACCTCAAACAACCTGGGTTTTATAATAAGTATAACTCGATATGAGTTGTCCCCCTTTCATTCTCATGATGCCTCTTAATCGTGTTTTCAAATTGATTTCGTGCAAAAACAATTGTGTTCTTTCCAATTTTGGGCGCTGTCAGAACCACCGCAAGGTAATTTTACATAGTCCTGTGAAGTTTTGTTGAAATCGGTTGAAAAATGTAGGAAATCCGATCCAATATATAAACGTACAGACACACACACACACACAATCTGCGTTTTATAATAAGTAAGATTTATTTAATTATTATTAATTATTTAAACTATTTATTTGAACTGAAGAGTGCCAGAGGGCACAGCGACAAAAATATTGTGATAATAACAACAAAAATGAAGAAATTTGCCCGAATGTAAATAATGATAACTTCTTAATATATTTACATCGTTCGGACTGTTGTCTTCTTCTTTATTGTCATATTCACAATGTTTCGGTCGTTGTACGCCCCGAATATACGTTGGGATTACGAACCGAACCTTTTATTTATTTGTCGAATAATATGTAATATATTACATCTGTAATGTAATATGTAATATACCGAAGCAGTATATGATATATATGTAATATATTACATATATAATATAATATTGAGGAAAATAGGAAAAGTTTTTTGTGACGCGTTTCATCCGTTAGGACTTTATCGAATTTGCTTTGTTAACGTTGTTGTGACTACACATGCGCATGAACAAGAGATATTTCCAAGAATGGTGATACGGTGTAAGAACGTGGACGTAAATTTACGTCCAGGTTCTTACAACGTAGCACCATTCTTGGGAGATTTTCTGCTATCCAAATGTGGGATATTTAAAAACAAAGATGATTGAAAGAAAAATAATATAAATGAATTTGGCTAGATTGCAAAAAATATATCAAAAGAATATTTAAAAAACTACCAGCATCTTTCGTTCAAAAGCATCAACAAATCCAGTCCGATGAAGTCCTAATGGATGAAATGCATCACAAATAAACTTTTTGTATTTTGTCTTACAATTTACTCAATACTGTTCTTGATATATATATAAATATATATCGTTATCTCATATCATAATGCAATATATTTACATCATATTATTTATAAATTTTATTTATTTGTTCTCCCTTTAGTAACCCAATTCTGACCAGTTATTGAATTCACAACGCTTTAGATCCAGTCTCTTTTTTGGATTACTCCTCCAACGCTTTTGTCCTCGGAAACATCAGTGAGTAAATTTCAGAGACTTATAAACCTCAGTTTCTATTTATTACCAGAGCTCATATTACAATTTCTATTATTGTTGTTTTCTCTAGCTCTCTCTATTTACTAGTTCATATATTGTATTCATGTTTATGCTTGGCCGGTTAAGGCGATTTTTGTGGCCTAGCATATGCGCTTATTCTTTAAGTTTTCGTATTTTCCAGTGTTGTTCTCTATTATTTCAATTTCATCCCACAGAGGGTGGTAATGTCCCTTTTTGTTCCACGTATGGTCAACCTTATATGATTTTTCTATTTCCCCTATAGTCTACCCCTGTGAACTAAATAAAGGGTTCGATTCAAAATTCCAACATATGTCACTTGAAGAAGGTCGGCGCGTATAACGGCCGAAACGTGGTGAATATCGCAAATAAGATGACGACAAACAGTCTGAACGATGTCAATAGTGAAAGAACTTATCATAATTTACATTATTTACATTCGGACTAATTTTTTCATCTTTGCTTTTATTACCACAATATTTCGATCGTTGTTTTCTCCGGCGTTTTCAGGTGTCTGTCAATCCGTGTAACATTCAGGAAATTTCGAACGGGCCTTTTTAGGATGCATTTCTGACTCCAGACATCCTTCATGAAATTGATAAATTTCTTATTGAATTCGTGGAGAAAGTTAGTCTCAAAAGTCTAGCCGCAATATCTAGTGATCCCTTTTTTAAATTTCTACATCTGCAGGTTCATTCAGTCAGTTATGTGCCATGCGGGATACACACTTATGCGATCATGTATCTTTCGATACATGACTGACGAGGCAGATTTTTTTCCTGCAGTAGATTGCCATTTCTTTCTGCGGTAGACCAGTTGCTTTTAATGGCAAGAACCCGGTCTGTCCTGCTATTTACCCATAGCTGGGAAGAGAAGAGGATTCATACCTTTTCCAAGGGTATTAGAACGTAAGGGAATATAATGGATTCAACTTGAATTGTCCGATTCCTCAATTCGATCCCTTATCCAATTCTCCACCGTGCATCCTAAATTCAGTTATATGCCATGCGTGATACACGCTTAGGCGATCATGTCTCTTTCGATACATTACTGACAGATTTTTTCCCGCAGTAGGTCGCCATTTCTTTCTGTGGTAGACCAGTTGTCCTCCAAGTCTATAGAACCCGGTCTGTCCTGCTATTTACCCATAGCTGATGAGAGAAGAAGAGAATTCATACCTTTCCCAAGAGTATTAGCACGTAAGGGAATGTAATGGATTCGAGTGGAATTCTCCGATTCCTCAATACGAGCGGCTATCCATTACTCCACCGTGCCTTCTAAATTCCTAACAGATACATGATTACGTAAGCGCGTATCACGCATGATACACGCTTAGACGATCACGTATCTTTCGATGTTTCCCGCAATAGGTGGCCATTTCTTTCTGCGGTAGACCATTTGCCATCCAAGGCTATTTACTCATAGCTGGGGGAAGAAGAAGAGTGTTTATACGTTTCCCAAGCATGTTATTAGTATCGTATCAGCACGTTATCAATTATCGTATTAGCACATAAGTGAATGCAATGGATTGGAGTGGAATTCGAACTCGGCTCTCCGATTCACCAATCCGAGCCGCTATCCATTACTACACTGTTCCTCCTCTTCAGTAGGTTCATTGTTGTTTAACAAACAAAATGTGAACAGGCATCTAAATTAGGCACTAGCTAGCCACCCTAACAGATAAGCCTACTGATGTGGGGCTCTCCCCTTTTTACATAAGATGGACTCGTCCAAAGTATACTTATACTAACAGAGCGAATACCTGCTGTTGAGAAACGTCGCGAAACAGTCTCTGACTGTGTTCGACGTCTGTCGAACTCTCTGCTTTGCCAGAGAGGAACCCGGAGGAAGCTTTGCCGAAGGGCAAGGTTTCGTCCGGGGAGGTAGACAGGCCCTTGAACCCGTCTAGGCGGGTTCAAGGGGTAATTTTTTTGGCCGAGCCTACGGGCTCGGAGAAACCCACTTTAAACTCGGCCTTGTGCCACATATATTCCTTGTGGGTGGAATATTAAATACTGAGATACGTTGAGATACGTGGAGATACGTTGAGATACGTTGAGACAGGTTGAGAGATACGGAGATACACACTGGGTGTTCTCAGAGAGTTATACAAGAGTCCAGAGAGAGAGAGAAATTACGGCTTTACTTACAGAGACTTGTACATATACTTTCTACTAACTCTCATTCCTGGACTACTAATCTTCACTTCAAGTCTGTATTCTTACACTTATTTTTCTATCTCAATTACTGGCGTTGTTTATTTATTTGTGCAGGATTCCATTCACGGAATCCACAACACCTGCTCAAAAACGAGTATGCTTATCTACTTTCATTATACGAGTCACTGTTTTTATAATAAAATTAGTATTGGCTAACCTGCATGCAGACGATGTCAAATTTTATTATGCATGTTAAGAGTTTAACAATAAAGTTGATTTCAGAGTGTGCCAATTGCACGCATCCTCCCGACGTTTTCTCTCGATTCCTTGCGATAATTCATCGCATCTGGTGGCTCTTCAGGTTGACACCCCGTGTCTTCTCATATTTACTAGATTTATGTATTGTATGGACGGCCAAATGTTAGTGTCGATCAACTCATCTATCTTAAAAGTAACATCTCTTCCACTAAAAGTGATACGAACATTTATCTTTTTCTATGTGCCGTGTCCCTTCAAGACGTTGACGATTATGGCTCTCCACAATTTCACATGATGTCAGATAACATATGTCATCAAAAGAGATATATATTTAGAAAAGATATCAGAATAACGAGGAGGCACTGTAGCTTAATTGCTCGGATTGAGGAATCAGAGAACCAAGTTCGAATTCCAGTTGAGTCCATCACATTCACTTACGTGTTAATACTTTTGGGAAAGGTATTAATCCTATCCTTCCCCTCCCAGCTATGGTTAAATAGCAGGACAGACCAAACAGCCCTGGATAACAAATGGTCTACTGCAGGAAGAAATCAGTCATGTATCGAAAGATACATGATCGCCTAATCGTGTATCACGCATTACACATAACGGACTGTTTAGAATAACCCAGAAATCATACTGAGTGTAAACCGCCATACGGATTTTTAAATTAATTTTTAGCAATATTAATAAGAATATTCAGTCAGTTATGCTCCATGCTTAGTCATACACGCTTAGGCGATCATGTATCATTCGATACATGACAGACTAGGCAGATTTTTCCCGCAATAGGTTGCCATTTCTCTCTGCGGTCGACCAGTTCCCATCCATAGCTATAAAACCCTATTTACAAATAGCTGCGGGGAGGAAAGGAAGAGGATTCATATCTTTCCCAAGGGTATTAGCACGTAAGTGTAATGGATTCGATTGGAATTCGAACTCGACTCTCCGATTCCTCAATCCGAGTATATATCTATTACTCCTAACAATATTAGAAACCTCAAAATGGCAGATTTTGTGCATTTTATACATTTTCAGTTTATTGCTGATTCTTATGTAATTTGATAATTAGAGTCACATGGTGTCAATTAAAATGAATTTTGGGCAATATTAAAAACAATATTAGAAATCTAATAATGGCAGATTTTGTGCATTCCCATAAATGAATTCAGTAAATACACAAATATAGAAAGGGTTTAAGACAATGATTTGTCTTCTCATCTAACTTATTGAACCTTTACGCTGAGGCGATCCCGAGAGCATTAGAAGTTCTACTAGAATTCATTATTGCTAGCTACAATCTCAGCATAAGACATGCAGATGACACTGTGTTGATAGCAGACGCATAAAGGAAATTTGAGGAAAATCTAAAGAAGATACTAAAGGAAAGCAAGAAGAAAAGACTAAGGATCAGTTGTAAAAACACAGTAATTAATACAAAGTAAATTTTGGATACACTTGAAAGCTGCAATAGAGGTTATGTCCTTTATCCAAATAATCACGCAATATGACTTAGAGAAAGGAGGTGGAGTAATGTTTTGAATTAGTATGATAGGAAGTAAAATTTTAGTTCCTTTCACATTTGATTATTACATTATAATGAATACAAAGAATAATCTTAAGTTCTAGGACAAGACATTTTTTGGAATGATGCATGTCACAACAAAGAAGCTTTAGGCTAAAAAGTATATTCATTCAATTTTTTGGCCCTTTAAATGCTGACTATTGCTCAATTAGTCTAAAAAGGTTTCAAAGACACTAAATTAATTGAATGGCTACCAACCTCTCCAGACACAATTGAAAATTTATGGTTTATCATTAAAAGAAATTTATATGAAAATAAAAAATAAGATAGAAGCAAAGATCTTTGGAAAGCAATAAAAACTGCGGCAAATAACGCTAAAATTGAAACAGTAAGAAAGTCAACAAAATCAATGAAGAAGCTCAGATTAATATATAAAATAACAAAACTCTTAATCGTGTTAATCAAATGTGTGTTCCTCTGGCCTATATATTTTATGTTCATTTATAAATAATAATTTACGTTACACTTTGATTACATAATTAAACCTGACACTGTCCAAAACAAGTTAGGAATATTTTTAATAATGATAGATGTTATAAAATAAACTGAAACTCACAAGATAATTTGCTCATATGAATATATCCTGAGTCTTTTACCGAGAAAATAGCAAATTTATTGTGAAAACATTGAACTGCATAACAAAAATTGGTATTATATATATATATATATATATATATATATATATATATATATATATATATATATATATATATATATATATATATATATATATATAATGGTATAATGTATATATATATATATATATATGTGGGGGTATAATGTGTATGTATATATATATATATATATATATATATATATATGCATTTTTTATACATTATTTATATATTATATATGCGGGGTACTTATTAGAAAGCGCATATTTATTTACATATTTATTTGCTTTAATATGAGTTTGTGATCCTGGTTTGACGATTGCATCGTGAAACCCAGGGTCACAAATTCACATCAACGTATCTAAGTATGTGTGTGTGAGTTTGTAGTTTGTAATGACAATATGACATTATATATATATATATATATAATATAAATGATATTGAGCACTTTATCCCATAAATATAGCCCATCTTAAAACTATTTTTTTTTCATATATATATATATATATATATATATATATACACAAAAAGTAAACTTATTTTAGTTGTCGCGTTTCCTCCTCTGAGGAACTTCATCAAACCAAACAAGTTATCAATATGTTTAATAAAGACTGATGCTATAAACGGAAACTTATACGATATATTGCTTTTATAAATATATCTTGAAATTTTTCCATATATTGATTGGTTAATATCAATTTTTTAATGACAACATTTTCCTTTATAAAACCATTTTTTGTCGGCTAAGATAAGTTTTCTTTTTGTCTTTCTTCATATTGTCCTTTTACAAATATACTCTATTTGAAATTTTAACACACACACATTATATATATATATATATATATATATATATATATATAATAATAATAATTTAGTATTTCAGAAGCAATCCCTCTTTTATACAAGTTTCATTGCAAAAGACTGCCAAGACACTGCGATTAAGCTTCTTTTTTTGCATTCGTTCAAATTATTTGCAGATTAAAAAAATAAAAAGCTTAATCACAGTTCCCTGTCAGTCGTTTTCAAAAACTA
>CAHIKZ030000894.1:0-207500 GCA_903632075.3 Acanthosepion pharaonis | reverse complement strand
AGCTCTTGTCAGAACACAAGAAAAATTAAATAAAAAGCTCAACCGTAGTACCTTGTCTGTCGTTTTTTAATGAAACATGCACATATATATATATATATATATATATATATATATATATATATATATATATATATATATATATATATATATATATATGTGTGTGTGTGTATATATATATATATAAACGTAAAATGGTTTACTTCGGACTTTAAGTTTTTCAGTTTTTGTTAGGAGCCTTTTATAAACATTTGGTTTACGGCCAAATCACGTTGAAACACCGATTCTCGTATGATCAGCGAAGTTAAGTAATGTCGAACCGAGATCAAACTTAGCTGGGTGACCGCTTGGGAATACCAGTTACTGTAATTTTTGCACTCTAAAAATATTTTCTGGCATTAAATAACCTGCAAAAGGTTGATAGACTGTAAAAAAAAAATCAATTATACAATTTTCTCGAATATTCAGACCTGTAGACGAAAATAAATAAATATACTGTTAATAAATAAATTGTTAATAAATAAACAGAGAATCTACTGAACTACAAGTATCCACTAAAAATAACATTTCAAGTGATTAAATCCGTCGGATTAATAAATAAAAATCAATTATTTCTTGGGAAAATTACTTTGGTCTTATGTGAAACTAAATACACCCATATTTACTGATGAAAATGTATAGCATTAAAGTGTCAATGTTTAATCGTATTGCCAATATTCCCTTTCTGATACCTTCATAAGAGTTTTATAACATAAAACCTGCGAAGGTCAACCAAAATAGTAAAGAGACATCCGATATTTCTGATCCTATGAAATTTCAAAACTCACGATCTTCGGACTCTATATTCTTTGATATATATATATATATATATATATAATTATTTTTATAAAAAAATTTATAACATAAGTATGTTATAAAATCACTACAAAAAAGCCATTTTTTTTTCTTTCAACACACTCTGTTCTTATCAAGACACAGTGTTGAAACAAAAAAATTTTTTTTTTCAACACCATCAGTGATTTTATAAATAAAATACTTATGTTATAAATTTTTTATAAAAATAATTATATCTGCTCTACTTTGTATTGAGCACTCTTTTAAGAATAGTAATTGTTGGTTATTGGAATTCATTCCGTGTATACCAATTATATACTTTTATATATATATATATATATATATATATATATATATGATCGAGAGAGAGGGAGAGGGAGAGTACAGGTAATCGATCCATTGGTATATAACCCGGGTGGATCCTAGTAATATTAATTATTAAAATTGATCGAGAGAGAGCTCGAAGTTTGTATTTTAACAGAGCATTTGTATTTTTTACAACAAAAAAAAACAAAAATTACCTCAAGATTTTTGTTTATATATATAATCTGATAAGTCGAGATTTAAAATCTGTCAAAGAAGCAATTTATATATTTATGTATTTAAAATATATATGCATAAATTTATATATATATTTTATATATATATATATATATATATTATTTATATATATTATTTATATATATATATTATATTTTATATATATTTTATATAGATATATTTATTTTTATATATATATTTATATATATAATATATATATATATATTTATGTATATATTTATATATATATATTTATATATATATATATTTATATATATTTTATATATATATATTTATATATATATATTTATATATATATATATATATATATATATATATATATAAATCTGAAAAGTTGAAATTTAAAATATATCAAAGCTGAATTTTCTCTATTTTTTTAAACAATATTCTGTTTGCAAATAATATCAGATTTCATAAAAATATGGTTTAAACTTTGTATACCTGAGGCTGTTAAATCGTTGATGTTAGCGTAGAATATATGCGAGGATGTAAAAGCTATGGCGTCGCAGGTTTCGTTAGTCTTTGATCCATTTGAAGCAAAATTCAGTTCAGTTAAAACACAGCAGCCTGCCAAAAAGCAACAGATTTCCAAATATTCAAGAGCTCTCTTTTCACGTTAGAAATAGGCAAATATATGACTTTTTTTTCTTTTCATAAAGCAAGTCTCCCAGGTAAAGTGCAGTATTTCAAAGGTACAACGGCGTTAGTGATACAAAAAAGTCGATGATATCTGTAAACAATAAGCTGCTGAGCCCTTCATACATCCCAAACCGAATAGATATCGATATATATATATATAGACGTATGAGATTATTTCGTCAAAAGACTGCCCACTCAATACACTAATGCCAATTAATATTGCAACACTTGTTTTCAATTTATTGTACACAAGAATAAGCAAAGGTAAGATTACAGTAATTTGTCATAAATAACGATAATTATATGCAAGAGATTTCAAAATAAAGGGGTGTGTCAAAAGCATTGTGGCTCTATACTAATACACTGTTTTCCCCTTGCGCGTTAAAATAGTCCTACACTCTTAGATGTATATGTCCTTACAGGTAACGAATATCATATTGGATATATTATTCAACACGACTTGTATCTGTTGATGCAGTATAGCAAGAGTTGTAGGTAGGCCAACTGAACAAGTTCCATCCTGCCCCATTATGCAAATAGGGGGCAGGTTTGGCGATCTTATCGGCCGGGGAAATTGTCGAACATCGTGCAGAACACAGTCATTATGTAGGCGTACATTATCCTAATCGAACAACGCGTCATCTTCCTTCTGCGAGGTTGGCAGCCAACCGGATTGAACAATGCCCTGGACGCCCATGATGCTGTTCGACATTCTCTCGATAAACACCAATCGCAAACGAGTCTGCGAGTTATGACAACCCACACGATAATACCAGGGTTTGGGCCTGAATTCACTCTAGAGCATGTCCCTTCTCAGATCCATGTTGCACGCGCAAGCATGCATTTTTTTCATGTACTTTTTAATGAATGTAGGGCTCCCCAGGGATCTATCTTCGGACATAAATTCTTATTAATTTTCACCAACGATCTTCCTGATGTTATTAGTTCTCAACTCGGTGTAGCTGGGGTAATGAATGGCTTGTTAATTTGAATGCCTCTTAAACGATAATGCTGTCTTTTATTCGTTTAAGAGAACCTGTTTCCCATCAGCATGACTGATGCTAACCTCCAGGAGAATGATTCCTTGCGTTTTCTATTGACATGAAGTGGAAATTATATTGAATCAATTGTTAGGTCTGCTAATAAGAAAATTGGTTCACCGTGTTGTACAAGACAACTTTTCTTGTCAGAAACTGTCTTACGCATTTATAAGTCTACCATTCGTCCATGCGTTGAATATTAATGTCACATCTAGTCTGGTGCTTATGTTATGTATTTATAGATGCTTGATAAAATATAAAGCAGAATCTGCAATGTTATTAGTCCAGACCTGGCATCTCAGCATCAATCGCTTTTTTCACCGCTGTAAGATAGCTTCCCTGTGCCTTTTCTATAAAAAAAAAAAAAAAACAAGAAAAAAAAACAAGAATATTTTAATAATGTTTCTGTTACTAATTCTTCCCTGTGTCTTTTCTATAAATATTTTCATGCTAATTGTTTTGATGAGTTTTCATTTTTCGTACCTAGACTTTATGAATTTAAGCGCAGTACAAGATTGGGGGCAAAGGTCACATCATTTTACGCTTGAAATAGTAAAAATATGTCGGATTAAAAAATAAAATCCATTAATTCTTTAGCAATTGCTTTGTTTACGTTTCGGATAAAAACTGAACAGATGTGCCTTTTGAGAAAACCTGGACTAGTGAGAGTGTTTTAAAGCCAAATAGAGCTTTGCTTGATTGTGAAGCTCTTTATAGCCGAACAGTTCAAACAAGCTGGATAAGACGATATATATATATATATATATATATACTTATTCTTTTAATCCAACGTTTTTATTACTTCGCACGTTATTAGAATGAACACATCGTATTTAAAATAGACGCCGCATTTTTATTTATCAAACAATGTTTATTAGGCCGAATTCAAGAAATCGTAGTAATGAAAATTGCGTTCCACGGCAGGGATCGAACCTGCGTCCTGCTTTGTAGGAGGATGCAGGTTTGATTATTTGGATGAATGACATAACTTCTATTGCAGCTTTCAAGTGTATCCAAAATTTATTTTACATTAATTACTAAAAATTACTGATGAAATAACATTTGAATAAATCATTCTCTTACACAGTTCACTGTATGTGAGTGTGTATATTTATATACACATATATTCTTAATAAGGTTCGAAGTAATAAAAATAAAGGATAGAAAAAAAATAAGCCTTTAAAAATATCTTTGTTCCTAAACTGAGCAGATATAGGATTTCGAGAAGAACAATCTAGTTGAAGAGAAAGTGTTTCCTTTAATAAGAGAAAATAGAACCTTGCTTACTGTGATGTTCTTTCTTAAAAAAATATAATTAAGCATTGTATCCGTGTGACATTTTTCGTGGTTGAGCGTCCTAAGGCGCATCTAGCTTAAGTGGAACGGGTTCAATCTCTACATAGCGACACATATTCGTCATAAAAACAATTGATTTCTCTCGCAAATAGACGTCGTCTATACTGAGAGAAAAAAGAATAGGAATATTTTATTAATGTTTCTGTTACTAATTCTTTCACACGCTGAGATCCCTTCTGTTTTAGTGTCTCGCATAGAGTGATACAGATTTAAAAAAATATCTACTTAACCGCGTGGGGCACCTCGAGGCGGTGTAATGGTTAGCAAGCTTGGCTCGTTAGAACAATTACGACTGAGTAGTGAGTTCGATCCTCACTGGGTGCCCCCTAATTTCGGCCTTGTGCCACATCTAAGCTACGCTTGGAAAATCACTTGGGCACCTCGAGGTGGTGTAATGGTTAGCAAGCTTGTTTCGCTGGAACTATTACGAATGAGTAGTGAGTTCGATCCTCACTGAGTACCCCTTACTTTCGGCCTTGTGCCACATCCAAGCTACGCTTGGAAAATCACTATCTACTTAACCACGCGAAGCCAATAAATATAACATAGTTGTCTACTTGTTAAACGAGTATGACTATCGCTGACAAGTTTGATGGATGGTTTTACTTCTCTTGAGTAAAACAATGGCTCTTCAAGCCAACAAGTAACATTTTTTTCTCTCTTTTTCATTTCATTTCCCCCCAAGCAAGGCGACAGTGCCACTAGAACGCAGGGAGTCACTGGGAGTGAAAGTGAATGAGGAGTTTGAAAATAGGGAGAATTGACAAAAAAGAAATGGGCATCAAAAAGATAGAAGATGGCGATTGACGTTGCATTTCAATTTTTGAAGATTGTGGCTACCAAGAAAGCAAGTAATCGGAAAGGAATCCAATATATGGGATATGCGGAAAAAAAACTGTTAGAGTACAAATGACTGTTGCATCTAGCTCCTCCAACAGTAAACTGGTGGGACCTAGAGGCCAATCTAGTCGGGGCACCAGGAAAAAAAATTTACAATGCTTACTGCAGACGCGGCAAATTGTTCTGTATAGAATTTGGCGTGTTTTGTATATTTTCTTCAAGTTATTCATGGATTTTAATGTAACGGGTAAAACCGGGATGGATTTTGCAGGTCTTCTGCCACAATCAGTCAGTTATGGCTATTTATCCATAGCTGGGGGAAGAAAAAAGATGATCCATACCTATCCCAAGGGTATTAGCACGTAAGTGAATGTAATGGATTCGACTGGAATTCGAACTCGGCTCTCCGATTCCTAAACCCGCTATCCATTACTCCACCCTGCCATGCGTGATACACGCTTAGGCGATCATGTATCTTTCGATACATCACTGACGAGGTAGATTTTTTCCCGCAGTATGTTGCCATTTCTTTCTGCGGTAGAACATTTGCCATCCAAGGTTATAGAACTCGGTCTGTCCTGCTATTTACCCATAGCAGGGGGAGAAGAAGAGGATCCATACATTTCCCAAGGGTATTAGCACGTAAGTGAATGTAATGGATTCGACTGGAATTCGAACTTGGCTCTCTCAATCCGAGTTGCTATCCTTGACACACCCCGCATATTAAATTATTCTCAGTGTAATGTTGATAATAATTTGTCAAAGATCTACTAATATTACTCTTATTGTAGATAATGAGGCCTGTTTTAAGGAGACATGCTCTACCATTGTCATCACATGTAAATTGCTTGATTGCTGGATCAATGATTTATCCTTTCCTAGCTGGACGCTTGACATTTGCCCAACTCATTGAATGTTCTTGGAAAGTTTTAATTGCATTGAGTGTCTCTCCATCTATTTCGATCACAAATAGCAGTTTTCCACTTAGACTGCAACAGATTATTTTAAACAGATCATTGGTTTAGCCTGGGCTCAAGAGACGTACAGCAATTCGCCGTAGAACATTTATTTGGGTAGTGTGTTGTCTTTAAGGCAAATGGCATAACCTGTACGGCGAAACCTGTGTCGATGAATGTACGCTTCGATGCTAATCACAAACACACACGCACAAACACACACACACACACACACACATTATTGCAACCCAGAAAAGGTTACTGAATGAGGAATAACCAAAACGGAGTTTGGAAATGTAATGGTAATCTTTATAACATCAGCAAAATACAAAATACGGCGTGAAGTGCTAGAGATGGACTACTTAGACAGCATATTACGATATTTACCTGCCTCCCCACGAGGTAGGATATGGCACAAGGCCGATGTGGGGAAATCCAAGGCAGTGGGCTGGAGCAAAAATTGCCCGTAGGCCCCGCATACACGGGATCGGGTGTTTGTTTACGTCCCCAGACGAGACTCTGCCATAACCTCATCCGGGTACCTCTCTGCCCGAAGGCAGAGACTTCGACACGGCAAGAGCTTCCCACGCTGCCAGCTTATACAGCATATTACCCCCATTTACAACAGTGTCCAACGTATTTGTGAGGATTGGGACATACCCATTAGTGTTCATAGATACGGTATATATATATATATATATATATATATATATATATATATATATATATAATAAAAAGGCTCAAACACTAATATTCCATGTTTATAATTTATTACATTGGAATCGTAATCACGATCCAATTCATCAGACCTACAAATTCAAAAAGAAATTGAAAAATATAACTCCGGGTATAAAAAAACAAAATTTTAGTGAGAGTGTTATGTGTGGGAGTGGGAAACAAGTGTGAGAAGGAAATGTATGAAAGCTCTAGAGAGAGGTGTAATAGAAGAAAGAAGAAAAGGAAGGCCTAAAGGTGAAGGAGGGGATTAAAATGTAACAGAGAGAAGTTTTAAAGAGAGGAGTTAAATAACGGTTTAAATGGGTGAGATACAGATAAATATGAATCATTTTTCGAGTCATAATTCGCTACCGAATCGCTGACCTAAGTTAAAATTAAAAAAACAGACACCGGAAACATTTGTGGTGACACTAAGCACAATAAAAAACGATATGATCTAAACTTAAAATCCAGAAGATGAGAGAGAGGGAGAGGGAAAGGGGGGAAGGGGGAAAGGGGGAGGGGCAAACTAAAAACGAAGGGCTTTTATAAGAGAACCGATGTGTAATAAAAAACCTACAGATTAACAGATATACACATATAGACATACACATATATGACATAAACACATGACAAATTGAACATAACCATATAAAAATTAACGAATATTTAATCTAGTAAGTACCTACTACTTATATACCCCAAAACACATACACATACACAACAACATATCTATATTTACTCGCACATGCATACATATACGTGTGCACACACACACACACATACACACACATATATATATATATATATATATATATATCAATACACATACACTCATGCATACATATACATATACACGCATATACACATAGATATACACATATGTGCACATAAACATATATACTATACATAAAACCTCACACACATCCATACATATACATACACACACTCATCTAAACAAATATACAACGTATTTATCTATCTATTTATACATATACACATACATACATATACATACATATATATATACACACACTCATATATATTTATGTATACATAAACACACATACACACACACATATATATATATACACACACATATATACACACACACATACACATACACACACACACACATATATATATATATATATATATATATATATATATAAATTAAAAGGTAAAAACACTTCCATGCATACATACATTTAACATATAAAAATGGATGGATAGAATTAAACTAATTTG
This sequence comes from Acanthosepion pharaonis, assembly GCA_903632075.3. Classification (NCBI taxonomy): domain Eukaryota; kingdom Metazoa; phylum Mollusca; class Cephalopoda; order Sepiida; family Sepiidae; genus Acanthosepion; species Acanthosepion pharaonis. The sequence goes on along the minus strand of CAHIKZ030000894.1, from coordinate 199,312 downwards.
TACTTTAAAAAAACTACTAAGGAAGAAAACGTTAATAATATTAAAAACCCACGGAGTGATTAATGCATATATATCTCTTAAGTCTACATATATATATATATCTATCTAGGTATATACAAATATCAGAAAACTCTCAGATTTTGTATATTAGTTATTTAGGAAACCTTTTTACCTACGTACCGACATACACATATACTAACACATAAATAAAGCTTGTTAACACAAATGATCAAAAACATATATAGGTCAGAGTTCAAAGGTTAATCTGTGCTACTTTAGATCTGTTACGAAACGAAAAGTCCCGATACTTTTTGATCATACCGCGTATATATAATGAACAAGGAGAAAAACCTTAATAAATTTAACATGTTTCGCTACTTAGCCTCGTCATAATTTTTCTGGGAGTGAAATGATGCGATGCTGCTTCTATTTTTACACTAACATTACAATAAGACATTAATGCGTAACGCCCATACAACAAAACATACATACAAACGCCATAAAATAAACACATGATTTCTACACATGACCTAAACATGGCGTAAACACTTGACTTCTACTCATGACATAAACACATGACTTCTACACATGACCTAAACATGACATAAACACATGACATCTACACATGACCTAAACATGGCATAAACAAATCACCTCTACACATGACCTAAACATGACATAAACAAATGACCTCTACGCATGACCTAAGCTCGACATAAACAAATGACCTCTACACATGACCTAAACATGACATACACACGTGACCTCTACACATCTAATGAAAATAAAAGAATATCGAATTTATAATATTATGCCATTCGCAAGGTTCAAAAAAGAATTTTTAAAAAAGATTCTTATTATACTAAATAGCAAATTTAAAAAAAAAAGTTTTTGATTATACTAAATAGTGAAACATGTTAATTTTTCTACTTATTTATTTATTCATTTTCTCAGATTTAATATATATCTTCAACTCACTCCCCCACACACATATATATATATATTCTTTATTATAGAATTTATATATATATATATATATATATATATATATATATATATATATAATAAAAAACTTAAACACTAATATTCCATAGTCATAATTTATTCCATTGGAATCGTAAATACGATCCAATTCATCAGACCTACAAATTCAAAAAGAAAACAGAAAAAACAACTCCGGAAATAAAAACAGAATTTAGAGAGAGTGTAAGTATGAGGTGGGGGAGATTAAACCTTAACAGAGAGAATATTAGGAGAGGTGGATGGAAGGGGTTTAAGTAAGAGAAAAATGAATGTTGTCAGATGTCGAATGCATAAAGACACATTTCGTGGTGACATACACACACCATAGACAATTTAATGTTAGAATAAGAGGGAGGGAAAGACGCGGTCGGGGAGAAAGATGGGGCGAAGGAAAGTGAAATTGCGTTTACTTTGTTATTGAGAAAATTTGACAAATTTAATATCGACTACAGGTTACAAATCAAATATAAACATATAAAAAATAAATATAACGATTATCTAATCCATCAAGGACCTATATTTTTATGTTCAAAAACACATGCGAATACACACATACACAATAACATATACACGTATATACACATAGGCGTGTACCCACATACACACATATATATACCCATATACACACATATAAAAATATATTCACATATCTGCACATACACATATTCATGTATATCCATATACACACACTTTTCACATACATATACATACATACACATGCACACATGCATATACCCATCTATACACATATACACACATATACATATATATATATATATATATATATATATACACATATACATACACACATACATATACATATGCACACATACACATCCATACACATGCACACATACACAAATACATATATATACACATACACACATATACACATATACATATATATACACCCTTACATATACACACATACACACACATGTACACATACACACACTTATATATATATACATATATATATAAAAACCAAAAATATAAAAAGGTACAAAAATACATACACACTCATACATGCATATATACACACATACATACATCCGCATCCAGTCCTTCATATATATACACATTTAACCACAACATATATATATACGGACATACGCATACGTGCACATAAACATATATACCTAAAACCTACATACAATTATATACACCCATTTAAACAAATAAACAATGTATCCCTATATCTATCCGTCTAACTATATATACACACATATATATACATATATACGCACATATACACCCATATACAAATATATATGAGTACATAAATACCAAAACATACACACACATATATACACACACATCTACATATACATCCATCTATATATATAACCATCCATCTACATATACATACATCCATATACGTATACATAAATATACACATATACACATACATGTACATCCATACATACACACGCATATACCTATATACACACACCTACATATGTACACATATATACACTCATACACACACAGCTAAATACATACACATATACATATATATAGACACATACACAAACATACATATACACATACATATACACATACATATATATATATATATATATACACACACATGCACACATATACACATACATATATATATATATATATATATATATATATATATATATATATATACACATACACATACATACGCATACACACACATACACATACACACACATTATGAGAAAATCCGCTGTCAATCGCTGAAATCCTTTGACGAGTGGACCGAAAATTTACGAAAAAGTTCGCCTACGAAACTCCGGAGTTGAAGTGCTGCTGAATATAACATCTATCAACTAAGTGACGAATTAATGTATTAATCATATATATATATATAGGCGAACTTTTTCGTAAATTTTCGGTCCACTCGTCAAAGGATTTCAGCGATTGACAGCGGATTTTCTCATTTTTCATTATTTTTTTGCCTAGATTGATCTAATTAATTTATGCATTAATTGGGATGCTACTATTATTGGGGTTACGTTGATTTTTTTCTTTGTGCTTGTGTGTGTGCGCGCAGGTGTGTCAAAGTGGAAAAGTTTTCGTGTGACGCGTTGCGTCTCTTACAACTTCATCAGACTAGATTTGTTTAAGGTGACGTGACTACACATGCGCACGGTCAAGAGACGCTAGGAATTTTAAATTTCGAACAAATTTTTTTTATTTATTTTTATTTAATGTCTTTTGGGTATATAATCTTGCCAATTTAATTTCGATTCTTTTTTCCCCATTATCTTTATTATTAAATCTCCCACCTTGTGATAACAGATCTTCCAAGAATGATGAAATGTTGTAATAACCTAAACACCAATTTACTGTGAATGATCTGGCGATTAAAGCAATTTCTAAACATTTCCATCTTAGTGAATTATTTTCTCTTTTAATTAGAGTAGCATTTTTATGTCAAAATTTTGAACAGTCACGTCGCGTTGAACAACTAATTCGTTTAATGTGTTGCTTTTTAAAATGTCTCTTTTGTATTCATTTAGTCATTTATTTAAACTTCTTGAGGTTTCTCCAATATATTCCTTCTTGCATTCCTTGCAAGTGATAGTGTAAATTCCTCCTTCATGTTTTGGCTCATTGTTTTGTTTATTGTTTTAGATGCAGTTGTGACAATTTTTATATTGAGTTTAGATAAATTCTTTTCGATTGTAGTATTGATAAAGTTAGTGGGTAGAACTAATACATTTTTCGATTAGTTGGTTTTGGCAGGAGGAGCCGCTTTTCTATTTTGGAATATTTTATGAGCCTTTTGTTTCGCAGTGAATATGAAAAAGAATACTGGGGAGGGATCTTGAAAGTATCCTCAATATATTCGTGTAAATATCGAGGGCTGCAAATTCTCAGTGCTCTTAAGTAGAATCCGATGATTATTCGAGATTTTATTTTGTTGTTATGGTAGGAATAGAAATTTATGAGATCATTTTTATCAGTTGATTTTCTGTGGACACTAAGTTTTAAATTGCAGTCAACATTGTGTCGCATTATATCTAAGAAAGTTAAAGTATTGCTTTCTTCCATTTCGTATGTAAATTCTATTGTATGTTCGACTTTGTTTAGTTTATGTACAAGACCAGGTAAATCAGTATCAGAGGGATATATTAATAGAGCATCATCAATATATCGGTAGTATGTTGATAGCTTAGATGAAATATTTTAGAAAGGACCAGATTCGAGAAATTCTAAGAAAATACATGCATGCCATCACTCGACTAAGAGGCGATCCAATTGGTAATCCAGATTTTGTTTATAAAATTATTATTAAATGTGAAATAATATTGATTAGTGATGAGACGACAGATTTTTATTCCCTATTGGTAGGGAAAGGTTTATCTTTGATTGAGTTAGTTGCTCTTTTAAGACATTTAAGCATTTTTCAACCTTGACATTAGTGTGATTTTATATCTAAACTGACCATGAGTTTGTCAGTCATATTTGTCTCCCTTAGTTTTTCAACTAGGTTGCCTAAATTTTTTATGTGATGGAAAGAGGTTAAAACTTTTGTTATGGCTTTTTAGCCGGTTCCGGGGTGGGTGTTTCTTATATTTGAAATAATGGGACGCATTGGATGCCTCTTTTGTGGGTTTTAGCGAGACCATAAAGTCTGGGTATTCTAGGTAGATATTCTATTAGACCCTACCATAATTTACCTTCATTTTTAATTAGTTTCCTAATCGCTTTGTTAAATTTTTGTTTCAGTAATTATTTTCTTTATTTTTTCATATGTGTCGGCATCGTTTAGTAAATTGATTTTTTCATCGTATGAGTTTTTATTCATTACTAGCAGTAGAGCCCGGCGTTGCCCGGGGATGTAACAGTAAGAGATAGATCAAGTATCCACCATCATAAAGACTGAAAAATAAAATTGACAAAGATTATTGTTTAAGGCTGACGGACACGCATGTCTTAATTAGTTTTTTTTTTTATTTTATTTTTTTTTACGAATTGGTCAAACCCAAACTCAAACAAAAACATTGTTTTCAATCGTTATGAGTCTACCGATTGAATAAAATTTTATTATAAACAATTGTCTTGTAAATGGAATTTTTAAAGCATTCTGAATGTAAAAATAAAGAAAAAAAAGTGTGCAAGACAATAAGAAACACTACCTGCCAAAAAAAAGTGAAGTTTTGTTACAATCGGTTGAAAAATGTAGGAAATCCGATCCTATATATAAACGAACACACACACACACACACACACAACCAACCTGGGTTTTATAATAAGTATAACTCGATAACTCGATATTAATAAGTATAACTCGATATGAGTTGTCCCCCTTTCATTAATGCCTTTTAATCCTGTTTTCAAATTGATTTTGTACAAAAACAATTGTGTTTTTCCAATTTTTGGCACTGTCAGAACCACTGCAAGGTAATTTTACGTAGTCCTGTGAAGTTTTGTTGAAATCGGTTGAAAAATGTAGGAAATCCGATCCAATATATAAACGTACAGACACACACACACACACAATCTGCGTTTTATAATAAGTAAGATGACAATCCCATCTCCCTTTTCCGCAGGTGAAAGGTACATTTCCTTATTTATTGTTAGGTTCCTTAGTGCATTTAAGTGTCTCTGTGGTAATGATTTTTCGTTATTGATTTCTATAGTGACAGTGATTATTTCTTGAATGAAGCCTTTATTAAAGTGTATATCATTGTGTATTTGATATTTTGTTATTGTGTCGACTAGATTTCCTTTACGAATCCCGGTAGGGAATTTCAAACCGAAGCTGAGGGTTTCTAGTTCGGTATTGGATAGTTTTATATCCGAAATATTCTCTATTAGATCTGGTCTTCCAACATAAGTTCACCAGTTATTAGGACATAGTGTGTTGAGTTTTTGTCTTCGTTTATTGTTTTCATTGTTACTTATTTGTTCTATCGTTTGTTGGAGAGAAAAAAAGCCATTTCTTTATGTAAATAAGCGTTCTTTTTCCGGAGTTGTAGTTAAGTATTTCTATCATTTTTAAAGGTTACTTTTTTCCATTTCTTCCAGTTCCTGAAGGAAATCACTTGCGTAGGTCGGAAATATACATTGTTCAGACTATTGTCCTCATCTTTGTTGCCATATTTATCACACTCCGGCGTTCTTCAGGTGGTTGGAATGTCCAACTGGGGTAGACTGTTCTAGTTCCACGTGCCATGTCTAATGTTATCTCATGTTAATTCACCTCTCCAAGTTCTCCACTTCCTTAACCAGGTACTGAACTCACAACTCTTTGGGTCCGGTCACTGGATCTAACAAACGCCTTTATCCACTGTGCCATGTGTCCTTAAATACATCTATGTATAAATTTTTGGGATTTATAAACTTAATGTCTTCAGTTATCATTTTTTTTTACCAGTGCTCATATTGCAATTTTCGTTGTTATTGCTTTTCTCTGGCACTCCTTATCACTGTTTCCCATATTGTATTTATTTCTGTGCTTGGTCGGCTCAGGATATTTTTGTGGCTTAGCATATATGCTGCTTCCTTAAGTTTACGAATTTTCCAATGGTGTTCCCTGTGTATGATCACAACATGATCCCACAGAGGGCGGTGATCTCCCTTCTCTCTCCATATATGGTCAGCCACGCCTGATTTTTCTACCTCCCCGCGTGTTACAGCTTTCTGGTGTTCTTGAAGCCTTAACTTGATGTAAATAATATATATATATATATATATATATATATATATATATATATATATAGCCGAATTTATTTAGATTCTTTTTTCCATCACTTTTCTTTCTCTGAAAGAAAAAAATTAAATTTAAAATAGCCATATATATATATATATATATATATATATATATATATATATATATATATATATATATAATGTATTAAAAAATAACAGACAACGAATGTCTATTATGTTTTATCAGGAGCAGTTTCAAGCTTCGAATATTGGCTTTAATTTCAGGAGACAAAAACTGTATATATATAGTAGTAGAGTGGATAAATGAAATATATATATATATATATATATATATATATATATATATATATATATATATATATATACATACATACATAGATAGATAGATAGATAGATAGATAGATAGATAGATTAAAAAAAGAGAAACCGGAAACGTTTTGGTTGTAATGTGGATATTATTTTGCTACACGGGCTTCCGGTCTAGTGACTTTCATCAGGCAAAAAGTGAATACTTCCACATATTATTAAAAGGAATTAATTTTTATAATGTTTTTCGATGTTAAATATTCTCGATATTAGACATTCTCTTTTTTGTGTGTTAGTGACCCAAATGACTTCCTGGAACTGGCAGTAAAAAAGTTCTGCGTGAATGGTAATAAACAATTAAGTCTGGTCCGAGAAAGGGTGAGGAAGATATCTATATCTTTTAATGCGCCCAGTATGTTCTTAGATCTATTTCTATTTTTTATGTTTTATCAGCATGCGTACGTATATGTAACTACTATAAATTCTTTATATATATATATATATATATATATATATATATATATATATATATATATATATATATATATATATATATATATATATATATGTATGTATGTATGTATGTATGTATGTATGTCTATAAACACACTAAGTTAATCGACTTTTATTTCCGGTAACCGAGCATAAATATATTATGTAGACACATCCACTTTAAAGCAAACTAAAAAAACAAACATATTTATAAACGATCAAAGATAAAATTACACTGAAAATACAATTACGCAGTACAATGAATAGAGAATATAATAATATATTTAATGACCTGACAAAAAATCGATATCTCATCTGCAAGTACAAATAATGATCGAATCGTATATTGAAGGCGTTCAGCCGTTAGAAAAGCTTTTATCTACAACTATCTGGTAATATTGTTTCGCGGGGACATATTAATAAAGCATAATCAGTATATCGGTTATATGTTGATCGTTTAGGTAAAATATTTCAAAAGGGAACAATCCCTAGAAATTATAAGACACATTAATATATCACTGAGAGGTGATCCATTGATAATCCGTAAAAATCATTGTCGGATGTGAAATAACAGCGGGTTTTAATGAGTTGGTAAATCTTTATATTTTTCTATACGTAGGGAGTTGTTATTTTGAATATGTTATGTTCCAGTTCCTTGTACCACGGTGATAGTCCAAGGTAGAACCAATAAAGAAGAACTCGAACACGGGTATGGAATAACACAGATATATTACAAACAGGAATATATACAGAGAAGTAAGAAGTATAAAATGTTAGTACGAACAATCAGATTTAGTAGTAATTGTCTGAACGCGACTCTGTGTCGGTCTGCCTCTGACTCGACTGACTGACTCGCTCACTCTGACTGACAGACTCTGACGGACTTCACTCCAGACTTCAGACTGAACAGTATTTAGTCACCCCCACCCCACCCCACGAGGGCATCATGTGGCATAAGGCCGGTTTAACGTGGGATCTCCGAGCCTGTGGGCTCGGCCAAAAATATGCCCAATTGAACCCGTATAAACGGGTTCAGGGTCGGGTTACCTCCACGAAAGAGACTCCGCCCTTTGGCGTATCCTCGTTCGGGTTCCTTCCCGTCCGAAGGCAGAGAGTTCAACCGATCAGCCGATCAGCCGGTCGCCCGACTTCAGACTGAACTCCCTGCTGCCTCTTGAGGCGCAGTATTTAATACGTATGGAATAGTCCATTATGTTATTATGGGTAAGGTCCCATAACAGAATATAACAACAGTTTTAAACTTTTATATATCCACAAACAAACCAAAAAAATATATACAAATAAATTGGTATTTTAAAAAATGTATAAAAAGTTTCTTGTGTAACGTTTACCGCTTAGTTTTAAGTATGGTTTTCGATCAAATAAACGCTTCTGTAAGCATGTATATGTAGGAAAGAGTATATGCTGATAAGAAAGTGGGGGTTTGTTTATGCACATATGTTCAGAAGAACGGGAAGTCAGTTAATTGGCGGCTGGTATTTCTGCTTCTGTGGCTGTCGTTTTCTGAGTAGCGATCACACGGTTTCTTTGAAGTTGCTGCTGTACCAAAGCAGTTCCTTTGACTCGAGTAATTTTTCATCTTACTTTTTCGGGTTACTGGTTCGCTTTTGATATGTTTTCGTATTAACTAACGGTTACCAGGATTTGAAAACTATTTAAAAACATTTGATTGGTTAATTATTCTATCTAGGAGAACCAGTGTTCTCTCACGACATGTGTCTTCTCTCCTACGTCCCGTAAAATAAGACTAGCACACGTAAAAGTGATTTTCTTTTTCTTTTAAAAGATAGGGGATGAAAGTTTTGTTTATTTATTTTATTCGTTTATTTATTTATTTATTTTTAGAATTCTTTGTTCGGTTGCAAGTTGTCTACGGTGTCTCCTGTCATTGGTCAATTGTTGCCTAGGATTATGTGGAAATACGCATGTACGATATTATGATACATAGTATCACTGTGTGTATATGTATGTGTTCACGTGCACGATGTATATTTATGTATTTAAAATCGTGGATACTTTGTCTAAGGTTCATGTTTTTATTGTCTTTCTTCGTCATGGTCATTATCAGAAAGTAAATGTTGTCAGTGTCGAACACAAGAATTTCGTCAGCTACATCCTGGCACTTGTCGAGTGCTACATTTCATATCTGAATATACTGGATACCATATGTAGCATGGTTTTACAGGACTGGACAACAATAGAAATATACACCGGAATACTTCATACTTATTCTCATTATTTTATATGTATATTAAATACGTAATACACATTTCAAATTGCCATCTACTTCAGTGAAAGATGTTTCGTTTACAGCGGATTGTTTTTTTTTTTTTTAAAGATATACATTATAATTTATATACATTATAATTTAATATACATTATAATTATATTATTATACATTATAATTTATATACATTATAATTTATATACATTATAATTTATTATTCACAATCCTTTCCGGTCTTTTTGTACAGGGTTAGAGTTTCATCCTGTTTCCTATCCAGGATTGGGTTTCCGGTTCCTTCTAAATCCTACTTCAACTCTATGCTCCTAACGTCTCCGGCTGAACCCTGAAACTTTATTCGTTAATTAAATTCAAGATTGTAATTAGCTGTTTAACTTTCTTATTATTTTCCCTTTCTACACAATAACCATCCACATTGAGTGGCTCTTGGGTCTTGTGTTGGGTGAACATTAGTAAAAAAAATATATAATAATAGCTTGAGTATTTTCAGTCATTCTTCACAGTATGAACTGTATAGTATTTTGGTATTATCTACTGATATTTTGACATGTTCATGTTCCAACGCAATGACCTAGTGGGAAAAACCATTGTTTCGTGAATTTGGTGATGTAATGGTTGTGGGTTCAATCCTTAGGTTGAGTAGTGTGTATTTTCACTTAGTGGAAACGAGCGAGCAATAACTGAACAATGGTAAATAAAAATGAGAACAAAACGACATCGCTAGTAAGAACAGTCTATCCTCGTAGATTAGATAAAGAGTTCAGCTCAGAATTCACTGCAGGTTACCCAGATCGATATACACCCGAAGATGACCAGAGAGTATAACGACCGAAACGTTGTGATAACAACAACAAATATGAGGAGAATAGTCCGAATATAAATAGTAAAAATAATGAGAACTCTTCATCCCATAAATTCAGACAAAAACATCAAGAATATCTTATTACTTTTATATAATAAAATGAGCATACACGAAAATTACTATCTCTGTCTCTCTCTCTCTCTCTCTCTATATATATATATATATATATATATATATATATATATATATCGAGAGAGAGAGAGGGAGAGAGAGATAGAGATAGTGAGAGTAGTGTGTATCGGCACGGACTGTGGGCTCAGAGAGCAGAGTTCGAATTCCTTACGTGCTAATACCCTTGTGAAATGTATGAATCCTCTTCTTCTCCTTTCAGCTATGGGTAATTAGTAGAACAAACTGGGTTCTATAGCGTTGGATGGAAACTGTTCTAGGAGAATCTAGTGTTCTGGTCAGTATTCATTTTTTTAAATATATATATATATATGTGTGTGTGTGTGTGTGTGTGTGTGTGTGTGTGTGTGTGTTAGGAATCTATTTATCTCGCGAGATAATGATAGTTTCATCTTTAATCAAACATTCGATCCATTTCCGAGCAGCGTGTGGAGTGACTTAACAGACTAATCTTTATATGGTACATATGTGGCAAACGAAAATTTCTAAAAAGTAGTCTTTTAAAAAATATTTTTATTATTTTAGATACACAGATGATACTCTAGTAATATATCAACCTGACAACTTTTTCTCGACATTGGAAATAAACTTATTATCATTAAGCCCTTAATTTTTTTTTTACTAATTTTTTTAAACTAATAACATATTTTTACTTTTTTTTTAAACTAATAACATTCGTTAAATAATAATTCGTTAAATTTGGACATACAGAATAATATGTATATCAATTCCAGCTTCCTAAATATCATGCTAAATAGAACCAATAATACTTAATATTTATTTCTTACCTCCTCTCCTCACTTCACAATACCACTCGCTTGGTAACTGGGACCACTCTGTGTTAGCCATTGATATTTCGTTTCAAGCATCCATTAAGCAGGAACCTCCTATCAATAAGACCTCTTTCCGTTACCAGAACGCCGATTGGGAGTCACCCCGTGATTTTCTTCGTGACGCCCCTTGGACTGACATCTTCAAACTCCCAACTGAAAATTGCGCCACTGGGGTTTCTTCCTGAGTCAAAGCCGCTATGGACGCTTTCATCCCTTCTCGAAAATGCACGGTGAAACCTCAATACTTTTTATGATTCACACCCACATACTTGAGCCGCTATAGTATACAGCAACCACTATTTTCTGCTATACCAGCATGACATCTCTCGTCACAACAAGCGCCTATTCTTTACTGCTCATAATAAATGTAAGTGGCTCCTTGCTCTTCACATTCGGGATAATCTTCCGATGGCCAGGGAATTGTCTCTCGGGGCCGCTGAATACTCTTTCATGTGCTTCTGTCTTTCCTTCTTTTCTCTGTCAGCTATTTTGTTCCCTTATCACTACCCTTCTTCCCAGGACTGCAGTATATTAGACATAACAGCTGACAGTATAGAAAAAGCACTTTCTCTCCATCCATCTGCGAACACCTTTTTCTTTGATGACTTTAATCCTCACCATGACACGTGGCTGAAACAGATACTGATGTTGCCGGTATACAGACATTAAATTTTTCTATTCCCCAATCCCTTGCTCAAATCGTGGACTTTTCTGTTCGTTTCCCTAGCAAACCGGAACAACTGTCTTCTCTACTTAATTTATTTCTTAACTCCTCTCTTCACGCTTGTCGAAATTCACAATACTGCCATTTTGGTAATTCGGATCACCCTGTGGAAGCCATTAATATTTCGTTCCAAGTATCCATTAAACGGAAACCTCCTATCAATAAGACCTCTTTCGGTTACCAGAAAGCTGATTAGGGCTCATCACGTGATTTTCTTCGCGACGCTCCATGGACTGACATCTTTAAACTCCCAATTGAAAATTGCGTCACTGAGTTTTCTCCTTGGGTCAAAGCCGACATGTATGCTTTCATCCATCCTTTCTCGGAAATACCAGGTAAAATCCCAATCCTCTCCATGGTTCACACCAGCGTGTTTGGTTTATTTTTCTACCTGGCTGGGAAATTTTACTTGGTAAGCATATATTTCTTTCTTATCTGATTGACCTCTCAACCCCACCGAGACAGGAAAATATGAGGTTTATTCTAACCATTAAAAATCTGTGACTCCTCCACCCCGACTCTTTAAGTAACTCCAATCCCCGAGAGCCTTAAAGACTGACCATAGTATATTTTGCTCTGAATTCGTCTTCATGTGTAAGCTCCGTGTTTTATTAAATTTTGAAATCATTAACTTCAAATGTTTGTTCTATAGTTGTATTTTTTCTTCCTCTTTGAATTTTCTAATATTTTATTATTATTATTATTATTATTATTATTATTATTATTATTATTATTATTTCCTTTGATTTCTGGTGTATACTCATTTCTTTTCGGAAAAAACCTAAGATCACACATTTTACATAGATAAAGCTCTCCATAAGGCGTGGGCTGTACTCATAAGTACAGTATTATTATTATTTTATTTCCTTTGATTTTTTATGTATACTCACTTTTTCCGGGTCGCAACCAGATACTTATGTTCAGAGATGGCATCCAGACATTTTTCACTGAGCATATTTTGAGGAAAAAAAAAACAATAAACAACCATAGATCCGAATTACCAAAATGGCAGTATTGTGAATTTTTGCTTATCTTTTATTTTTATATTTTACATAGACAAAGCTCTTCATAATGTGTGAGCTACATTTTTTGTATTTCTTTAAGGTATAGGCTGTCAGGAATTCTTATAATATCGGAACCTTTTCCAATCAATCCAAGGGCTCCAATTGCAACTGGAATTATTGATGTCTTCATGTGCCACATTTCATTTAAGATTCATTTTAAGATCCTTGTATTTTGATAGTTTTTTTATTATTACAACCTGCAGGGAATGCCGTGTCAATAAGTGTTGTGGATTCCGGGTTGAAATCCGGTACCAATAAATAACAATTTTGGTCGGCGTCCATATAAACGAACGTCCCCGGGCGTTCAGTCAGTTCCAGTGAGTAGCAGTTAAGTTCAGTCTCAGTTGGAGACCAGTCGAGTCCGAGCGACCGCGGGTTCGGAGAATAGCGCTTCGTAGGAGGTGACCACAAGATTTCACACCTTCCGACTTAGAATTCTAAACTAAAGCAAGTTTTAATGAAGAACGATTTAGACTTCTAACCAAAAGCAAGTTTTAATGAAGAACGACTTAGACTTACACCACCAAAGAAAGTTTTAATGAATATCGACTGAAGATACTAAAAAGCAGTTTATTGAAAAACAACTTAAGATATCAAGACTCGCTTAAGAAACGCAAAAGTGTCACGAATCCATAGAAACGGGCTGGGAGGGAAACACACTCCTGTATTCAGCAGACAGATATAAAGATACTTATTAATTCTCAACACATTCGAACCTCTTTTACATACACTTCACCCCAGATTCAGCTTGCACTACGGCCCGACTACTGATTGATTTCGCCTATCTAAGATCAAATCACAACGTGGGTAGGTTAGACTAGAGATCAAAGCAGTTACTTCGGTAACCAAACGTTGGAGGCGAGCTGAGAACGACAAAACTGATATTGAATCTAACCAGACATTGACCGCGACCAAGACAACCAGAGGGGTTAGTGTCACATCTGGCGCCGTGGTAAACCAGGTTTTCACCCAAACCAGCCAAGGGTTAGATCGTCACAACCTTCATTTACTTTAAAGGGAAATTATACAGAACAATTTAGCTATACTATGATACAATGTTATACAGTGCAGTAGTTTTAGTTTGATTTTCAATAAACAATTCAAATTTAAAATGTGTTGTCATGTATTTTGTGCCCAGCAGTATTATGGTGTTGCATACACTTTTATCGAATTTTGTTTAACTATGATCTAACAAATCTTATTTAAAGAGTAGCTTTCTTTTTTTGTAATTTGTTTTACAGTTTTTACTTATCGAATACAGTAAAAAAAAAGTGTATTTTGCTTATCTTTATTGATAATTAACATTCTGTTTTGAATATATTTTCCGTTCAGTGTATCTAATACAAAAGACAATTTTATTTGGATTTATTCTTGAAATAGTGAAATTTTGAAGTCTGTTTGTAAGCAAAAACCTGTGGAAATTAGGTACATTTTTCAGACGATCTTTAATAAATAAATTGATGAACGTTATGAATTTAATTTTTGGTGTCATTCCTTATCACATCAAACTCCAGCTTTCATACTGGGTGCAACGTTGATTTTCTAAAAAAAAGTTAAAAAAAAAAAAAAAAAAAATCAGCCTGCACTAATCTGTCATTCCTTCAGTTGACCTTTTCTTCCTGATCAAAGTTTTTATCAGAGAAAGCCCAAAGCATTCTTGATGTTTCAACTTGCTCAACAAGCATTTTGCACAGATCAAGACGTTTATGCTTTGTTTTGCAAACATGAAATACCCGCATCGAATGTACTCATGCATAATTCTTTCGATAGAGTCTCTTGAAGCCGTGAGCTCCTTAGCAATGTCGTTAATTGACTTTCTGGGGTGCCTATTCCTACTTTTCTGTAACTTTAGTAAAAATGCGGGTGTTCTGGTGGTATTGGAACTTTTAGGAGGCTTGTTACGTTTGGCTACTGCTGTAGAATCCCCGTCGACGGCTTTCAAACGAGAAATCTCTGAATCCCGATGCTTTAAATCATTGATTACAACGTGCCTTTTTATTTGCTGAGTTAGCTTGATGTTTCGCACCATTTATTACAAAGAAATGTTAATCAGAACAAGTTAGAAAAAATTAAAGCTATTAAAATTATGTCCTCAAACATGTATATATATCAACAAATTCGCGTGCACGCACCCACACATATGTATACATTCACAGAATTCAGCATAAAGGTGAGTTTGATAATGTTTTGGTTTTATTTTTTATTTGCTAATCTTTTTTTCTTTTCTTTTTTATCGCAAATATTACCTTGTTGTAAATATTTATCACCCAGTTTCTCTCCATTTACCAACAACATTGATTACTTTCTGTCAATCAATACAAATACATGCTTACTTTATCTCTAGATTCTCTTGACGTCATTTGTCCTTGAAAGAGGGCATGTCAGAACCTGCTGACCGTGGACAGCAAGGAATAATACCTAGGAAAGGACTAAATTTTCATTTTAACAATATGTGGGATTTCTTTTATTTCTTTTAACGTGTATGAATAAGTTTTGTCGGCATGGTATTGTGAAATACATAAATGCCGTCAATTCATGCAAACAAAAACTTTGGCAGCCATAAACTGGTTCTGTTTTGCAGTGGATTAAGTGAGTTTTAAGAAAAGAATGGACATCGAACGATAAAGCAGGCCAAATTATCGCATGTGGTTTTATCAATAAAACAGGGCTACGAACTTTTGTGAGTTAGTTTTGAAAAACAACAGTGTGATTTTTATTTATCGCGTACCAGTAGCAGTCGAGGTCTGTGGAGGCTTCTAACGCGCAATTGACAACCCGAGTTTTCAGCTGCATAAATAAGTTTGGTATCCTTTTATTGACATCATTGTTAGAAATTTTGGGTACTTTAGTACTAGTGAGCCAGCCAAAATGAGCTGACTCATTTTATAGTTCACCAATAGAAGGGTTAATCAATCAGAAGGCTCAAAATATTCAATGCGACGTCTATAAAGGCAGCCATGTTTTTTTTCTTTTTTTTTTCCCGAATATTCACTGCCAACCTCTGATATCGAAGACTGAAGAATTACGGAACAGCTGCTGGTGGTATTGGCGATATAGTCAGATCCAGTAGAGTGTCTGACTCGTGAGTATTAATCTTTAACGTTGTTTTATTGAACAGACTAGCAGTAGATCCCGGCGTTGCCCGGGGATGTAACAGTAAGAGATAGATAAAGTATCGACCATCATAAAGACTGAAAAATAAAATTGACAAAGATTATTGTTTAAGGTTGATGGACATGCATGTCTTAATTAGTTTTGTTTTTTGTTTTTTTGTTTTTTTTTCACGAATTGGTCAAACCCAAACTCAAACAAAAACATTGTTTTCAATCGTTATGAGTCTACCGATTGAATAGAATTTTTCAATTTTATTATAAACAATTGTCTTGTAAATGGAATTTTTAAAGCATTCTGAATGTAAAAAATAAAGAATAAGTGTGCAAGACAATAAGAAACACTACCTGCCAAAAAAAGTGAAGTTTTGTTGGAATCAGTTAAAAAATGTAGGAAATCCGATCCCATATATAAACGAACATACACACACACACACACACACACACACACACACACACACAACCAAACTGGGTTTTATAATAAGTATAACTCGATAACTCGATATTAATAAGTATAACTCGATATGAGTTGTCTCCCTTTCATTAATGCCTTTTAATCGTGTTTTCAAATTGATTTCATGCAAAAACAATTGTGTCTTTCCAATTTTGGGCGCTGTCAGAACCACCGCAAGGCAGTTTTACGTAGTCCTGTGAAGTTTTGTTGAAATCGGTTGAAAATGTAGGAAATTCGATCCAATATATAAACGTACAGACACACACACACACACACACAACCTGGCTTTTATAATAAGTAAGATTACGTACTGCGCTGTATGCTATATTCATAGACTTGGCGAACATGGTCAACAACCATATTAGTCTTATTATAGCATCGATGGTTGTTGTTATTTTTTTTTTAGCGGGGGGTGGGTTACAGTAAGGTTCACTCTGTACAAGACCTGGGGGTCACTCGAGGTAGAGGGTTACGTTAAAGGGAGTTTATATGCATAAGAGGGGAAGAAACTGTTTGAGCGGAACTTATTTCTTGCCGATGGAATACGGAGAGAATGTGAGTGGTTTGCTACTATTGTAAGTGACATGACGGAATCAATTGAGGGAGAGGTTGGTGGGTGGAAATATAATTCTTCTCCAACAAGGATTCGGGAGTGCTTTTGAATTCTATCAAGAATGGAAAGTGGGGACTGGGAAGCTCCCGCCCAGATATAGCAACAGTCCTCCATTTTCGGCCTGATCTGTCTCTTATAAAGGTGGATAGCATGAGGAGTCAGGTACTTACTGGAGCGGTACAGGGAGCCGATCATTTTACCTGCATCTCTAGCGATGGATTGTATGTACGAGTTTCACTTGAGGTCGGGTGTAAGTTTGAGGCCCTATATTCTCTCAAGGCACGAGGCTTCCCCGGGGAGGGGGGCATCCGTTCATCGTGACTGTCGGCAGTTCTGGGTCTGATCGGCGGTGACTGAAATTGGTCTGTGAGGCTTTGAACCAGCCAGTTTTTTTCCCGCTCAAATATAGCAACAGTGCTCCATTTTCGGCCTGATCTGACTCTTATAGAGATAGAGGATAGCATGTGAAGTTAGGTACTTACTGGAACGGTATATTTTCAGGGTACAGTCAGGTACTTACTGGAGCGGTACTGGAGCCAATCATTTTATTTGCATCTTTAGTGATGGATCGTTTATAAGAGTTCCACTTGAGGTCGGGTGTGAGTTTGAGGCCCAATATTTTCCCAGGGCACGGTGTCTCCTTCAGGGGAACATCCGTTCATCGTGACTGGCGGTAGTTTAGAGTCTGATCAGCGGTGATGGAATATAACTGTTTTTGTTTCGGTTTTAAGTATTTCTTCTTGGTCGTCTTAGAATGTGTTTACAATATGAATATACCTTTTATAGATATCTGTAGCCCGGTGATGTATTGGATATCGGATCGGAGAGCGCCGTGTTCGAATTCAAGTCGAGTTTGTTACATTCACTTACGCACAGATAACCCTTGGGAAAAGTATTAACCCATCGCTTCTCCCTTTCCCTGCAGTTATGTGTTGAATAACATGACTGACTGCGTTCTATAGCCTTGGTTGGCAACCAGCCTACCGTAGAAAAAAAATGGCAACCTACAACGAGAAAATCAGTCATGAATCGAAAGAGACATGATCGCCCAAGCGTGAATCACATATATCCCTGCTGAGACTGATCGAGTTATCATTTGTTCGTGAAAACGTCATTTAGGAGGCATGTAACATTGAAACGAATTCTTTAAAGCAGAGGAGAAAAATCGTAACAAACGGTTAAATCGAACAGAGATAGATAAACGAAAACGAGCCAATTAAGAACCCGTAAGTAAATCGTGGAAACAAAACCAGAAAGGAAATTTTTTTGACTTTTTTTTTAATCGGTATCACACCATGCAATTTAGTTAAGCCACTATGAGAAGAATTAGGAACAGAAACATTAATAACTAGCAGTAGAGCCCGTGGATGTAACAGTAAGAGATAGATCAAGTATCGACCATCATAAAGACTGAACAATAAAATTGACAAAGATTATTGTTTAAGGTTGACGGACACGCATGTCTTAATTAGTTTTTTTTGTTTTGTTTTGTTTTGTTTTTGTTTTTTTTTCGAATTGGTCAAACCCAAGCTCAAACAAAAACATTGTTTTCAATCGTTATGAGTCTACCGGGTTGAATAGAATTTTTCAATTTTATTACAGACAATTGTCTTGTAAATGGAATTTTTAAAGCATTCTGAATGTAAAAATAAAGAAAAAAGTGTGCAAGACAATAAGAAACACTACCTGCCAAAAAAAAAAGTGAAGTTTTGTTGAAATCGGTTGAAAAATGTAGGAAATCCGATCCAATATATAAACGAACAGACACACACACACACACACATAACCTGGGTTTTATAATAAGTATGATGAGATGGAAGAGGAAAGTGGAATCAGCAAGGCAGTAGATAGCGATTGACATTGCATTTAAATTTATGAAGATCAAATTTTGCTGGAAAGCATGCAGCCGTAAGAGAGTTCCACAAGCGAGAAAAGAAACTGTTAGCATAGAATCTGCGGTTACATCTAGTCAGCTCAACTGTAAATTGATGAGATCTCGAGACCAGTCAATAATGCGCTTAAATTCAAAAAATCTAGGTACCATAGCGAAAACCAATACATATATATATATATATATATATATATATATATATATATATATATATATATATATACACACACACACACACAAAATGTGGCACAAGGCCAAAAAGGGGAATGGGAAAAAGAACAGTCTTCTGTCTTAAATTTAAACTTAGCTAATCCAAACATACCACAATATTTCTTACACCAAATTAACGCATTCTTACTTACCATTCTTACTACATCCACCATAATACCTCATTGTCTCTATGAAAATCCTAACTAATCCCAATATGTACAATTCATGTCCATGCGGAAGGGGAATATAATAACAATTTAAAAATCTAATCCGAACAATTATCATGAAAGTATTTATAGAAAAGACACAGAGAGGCAACCTTGCCGCTGTAGGAAAGTAACCGAAGCCGAGCTGTCAGATCAAGACCAATAATATTGCTTATTCTTTTTTGGATTTTATCAAGGAGCTCAAGATAAATAACAGAGGGACCGAAACATATGCGACAGCAATATTCTAAGCATGCTACTAGTGCATTAGCAGAGAACAATAGTTGAATCTCTTTTCATTGTTACATTTTCTTTTCACGAAAATGGTCGAAGGAACTTCGTAGGTATCGCTCACGCCTTTTAAAGCTCAGATGTTGGATCCTCTGAGAGTTTAAGTCTGGACGGGAAGAATGCGTATTTTGTACAAGAGGAAAGTTTTTCATTTTCATGTCAGAAAACAACATTAAACATCTGTGAAAAGATATATCATTCAATCGAGAGACTCGTAACTTGAAAGTGTGAACTCAAATCTACCAAAAATAAGAGAGGCTCCACGCATAAATTCCGCTATGAAAAAAGAAAATGATGGCTAGAAAATAAATAAAATAATTTTGACCAATGAAAAGAACAAAGAAACTTTTGATGTTAGCAGAAACCAGGCTTCGTGCCGATTAGCCTGGAGCTTTTCTAAATTGTATATAAAGAGACGACCGACAAACAGCTGGAGAAGACAGCTAGAGAAACACGCCCTGGCGTGTTATGTGATGAACTAAGCGGTCACCTGCTTAAGACATTTTCCGCCCTTTTTGAGGGACGAGAAACACAGCAGAATGACAACAAGGTAACTCACAACTGCTAACAAGATAACGACTTCTACTAAAGTTTGACTTGTAAAACAAACTACCCAGCCGAACGAACTTTCGTCAACCCGATTTACAAAGGACACTCTCCAATCGAAGTCAATTAAATAAACATATTTGTTTATATATTTGATTCTTTTCAATAATTCCGAAGTTTCAGATAAATATTACTAAGACCCTCTGGCACTTCTCCACAGTCTATTGGAGAAAAATTGTGGCCTTTTTAAGTGTTTGCCTACTCTCCAACGCTAACAGCAATTGTCATTATTTCAGTTCAAATAAAAATGAAGTTTTTTAAATGATGATTTTTTTTGTTTTGTCAGGCAACTTGGAAAAATAACTTACATTCTTCCTACCATCTCCCCAGTTCTTCTGATACTGTATTAAGCTAAGCTTAGTAAATATATAGAAGTGTATAGCAAGTCGTCTGAAGATCACGTGAGCGTGAAACTCGGGTTACGACTAGGGCTGTTCTTTGATAAAAGTTAACATTGTGAAGCGTTTTTGACTTGTTTAAATAATTTGCTGAGTAGGTAGGTGTTTATTTTAACGTCTTTTTCTTTTTTTCTTTCTTTATTCGAGTTTTTCTCTTGAGTAGGTCTTTTGAAAAAATTTGAGTGGTGACCGATTTATAATTTTATCTAGGTCCCACTTCACATTTCACCTCAAGATTCTAGAGTCCTTGTATGTCAGATCTCGTGAGCCTTCTCTTTGTAAACAAAGGGAATGCTTGCTGGGTATGAATATTATTGGACTCTAGTTTCTTGAAATTCATGATTTTTTTTTCTCCCCCATTCCATTACATTCGTTAATTTAAAATTAATTTACACGCTTTTTTAAATTCCCAGAATAAATAAACTTGATAAGTCCTGGGACGAAACAGGTTGTTTTTATTTTAGCTTTTGCTTTTAAAAAATGCCTTATAAATATTGTCTTTTCCTATCTATTATTAAATTCTGTACCACGAAAAACTTATTTAAATATATATTGTGTTATTATTAAAAGGATTTTTTGGTATAAACATTATTATAAGATTTATCTTCGTTGACCCTTCAAATTTTTGTTTAAATATTTTGTTTCTCTGGTATGAATGGGATTAGTATGGAAAATTTTAGAAACGCGCATTGATTTGAAAATTCTTGCAAAAATCAGATAATTACTGGAATTTACTGAAACTTTCAGGATTTATTTACAAATGAATTAAATTATTTCTGAAAAAAACTATTTTTTGAAAGTCTTGGTAATTTTTTTTATTGACCTTTGTTACTTAATTTTATGTAATTTCGAAAAATTCTTTTTGTAGCGCTTAATGTTTACATTATTTAAAAACATACGTCCGAGGCGAATTTAAATCATCAAATTATTTTTGTCAAACAGGAATCACAATTACAGAGTATCTGCTCTGAATCATAAAATAAAAAATGCAATAAAACTAAGATTTTATTTTGTTAGAATTGTTTTCATTTTTTATGAATAAAATATATTATGAACACTATTGTCTTATGAAAAAGATTTTTTTCGCTGAATAATGAATTTTTACAAGAAATGTTTTCATTTTTTATGAATAAAATATATTATGAACACTATTGTCTCATGAAAAAGATTTTTTTCGATGAATAATGAATTTTTACAAGAAATGTTTTCATTTTTTATGAATAAAATATATTATGAACACTATTGTCTCATAAAAAAGATTTTTTTCGCTGAATAATGAATTTTTACAAAAATGTTTTCATTTTTTGTGAATGAAATATATTATGAACACTATTGTCTTATGAAAAAGATTTTTTTCGATGAATAATGAATTTTTACAAGAAATGTTTTCATTTTTTATTTTTTTTAATTAGAATAGTTTTTTTCGTTTTTAAATCTTAATCTTCTGTATTAATTTGTAGCAGTCAAGTTATTAAATAAAACTATATTTACTAATTATAAATGAAAAAGCTTACTATAATTCATCGAAACCCAGTATTTTAAAAAGAATTTTGAATTTTTTGTGTGTATAAACGTGCCGATTTTTGTAAATACGAACATCACGACAACAGCAGAAAATAAGAGCGTTAACTATAATACATTTAAAATTTATTAGTAATTTTCTAACATTTCCTGGACAAGCGTCTTCTTAATTAAGACTATAATGCCAAAGTGCATAAAACTCAAAAAGATATTAGAATCTTTAAAATATTTTTAATTTTTAAGATTACAGATTTTAAGAGATAAAAATTATTTAAAAAAAAGGCATTTACGTTTTATTCGTCATGTAATTTTACTACAACTATTTCCTCCTTACATAAATCTCGCAAACATCAGGTTATCGATAGATGTGTCAACATCTCATCAAAATACCCATTTTTGGGTTAAAAATACTTTTCTGTGATATTTTAAAGTAAAATTAAGTAACATTTGTTTTATTAATTAAACTTTAAATAAATTAATCTTCCTGAAATAAAGTTTCAGAAAAGTATATTTTATTTTTGAAATATTTTTTAATAGAGTTATGTTGTTATATCTATCAATATGACCGATTTTAGCGATTAGAAAAATCATTCCAATCAATTTAAATTTAGTTTACATTTTCATTCTCAGTAGCCCCTTGCGTCTTAGTGGCATTATCGCCTTTGGGGGGGGGGAATTGATTAAAAATAATTAGTTTTGTGGAGATATATGAGATATATTTAGAGACCGTCATCAACATATCGGGACTATATTGAAAGTTTAGGCAAAATGTTTTAGAAAGGACCAAATTCAAGAAATTCTAAGAAAATACAAGCAAAATTTTAATGGCCTACCTAAATCCAACAAAACAGGCACTCCAATACGCCCATTATATCAGTTATTGATAGCCCTCCCCACAAACAGGCGGAAGGCATATCGAAAGATTTAACCCCTCTCCTCGAAACAATATACTAATTCCTTATAATAAAACAATATGTATGGAGAAGAAATATGTATACACATACTATCAAAAACACACGCACACACAATACACAAAACTGGAGATATGTTTAAAAAGTTTAAAAATGTTTAATACCCCTAAAGCAGAAGGACATTTTCTCAATAAGTCAAAGAAAAAAATTTGGATTACTATTACACACAAATGACAATGGATGAACATCGGAAAACATGAGGAAAATTAATTCCTTTTAATAATATGTGAAAATAACCACTTTTTACCTGATGAAGGTCCGAGATCGGAAATACATGTACAAAAATATGAAAAAATAAAGTATAATGTATATTTTGAAAATATACATTATCACCAAAAACGTGTACATTCTTCTCTTTAAAAAATAACTTTTAGTAAGTAATTTATTAAGGATTACCTTAATTAATTAATTTATTTGAACAAAGTTTGAATAAAGTAGCTATAAACAAAATGTTATTGTTTTTTTTTGTTTTGTTTTGTTTTTTTGGGTTTTTTTTGTTGTTATTTTTTTATTTTTTTTTTTTTTGCTATCCTCTGCCAGTCGCAATGATGGCAAAAACATTACCACTCACCATCACCAGTGAGACACGCTGCAAGAGCCACTCTGTTTCGCGAGGCTCGTCCCTATATCGAGATGCCATCCTGCCCACCCTCCGAAGTAACGACATCGAACGAGGGCCAATAACCTCAGAAGTCTCCACTGCCACAAGAGTAAAAAAAAAATCTGTCAGCAAGAGAAAAATATTTAACTTTTTATTTTTTATCTCTGCGTCCCGAGCGACAGACTTCGGCTTAACCGCGGACCTGATCAAATTACCGAATGAAAATGTATCGGCAGAGATATTAGTGAATATTTTTACTTTATTAAAAATAAATTTCTTTAAAATTTACTTTATTAAAAATAATTTAAAAAATATTCACTTCTGGTGCTGAGTTGTCCCGGCATTCAAGTCGGCGCTGTTCAGTCGGCGGTAATGAATTGTCATTTCCGGCTCACTAACCCCTTGCTTTTTAGTGGCCTTATCGCCTTGCTTGGGATGAAGCCGATCATGAGAAACCGCTGCTGTTTTTGCAGAGCATAAAAGAGAGGCAGTATAAATAAATAATAACAAATATAATGTTCCGTTTGAAAGTAATTGTAGATATCAGATTGCAGTAATTGTGTAACTGTCGCTTCTGTTTAGATAAAGTTGATGACAAGTGACTGCTTTCTGATAAACAAAGTATAAAATGCATGTAATTAAACTAAAGAGCGGTTCTTCTGTTGATTAAGTATTAGCTTGACGCATTGGAATGACATGCAATTAACAACACTAGAAAATACCTGTGAAAATTTCCGGGTTTTCCTATTTTAAATTGCTAATGAATATTAATTCTTAAGTTAATGATTGAATAAGCCCATGGCGTGTTCTACGACAATAAAATATCCGTATAAATTTCCCTATCGTGTCGTTAACTATTTCAGCTTAACAACTTTAACAAAATATTCCAATAACAATCATAAATATGAAAGTTGATTGTTATGTTAGAAAGTAAAGGGGTACAAATTAAAATATTTGAAATTGATAACAATTTCCATTTCACTGAAACAAACGTTAAACACTCCAATATACCCTTTTTTCTTTCTTAAATTTTCTCACTGAAACCAAGTAGCGTTTCTGATGTCTTTTCCCCTCTTTACACGCTATCCAAACGGAATAGTCCATTAATTATGGGGTATTGGCAGGAGATATTAAACACTTCTTTCTTTCATTCGTTTTTTCTTTCTCAATGAAACCACGTAGCGGCTCTGATATGTTTTTCTCAATTTTTTCCACCAGATCAAAACGGAATCGGCCATTATTTATGACGTATTGGCAGGAATCGTTAAACACTTCTATTTTCTCACTGAAACCGACTACCGCCACTGGTTTTTCTTTTATCGTCTTTCCACGTGATCAAAAAAGAATAGTACATTATTTATTAAGTATTGGCATGGCGCAAAGGTCATGCTAACTAAAGAACGGGGCAAGCAAAATTACAAGATATTTTATTGACTTGGCAACTAAATGAAAAAAATACAAAAGGAGTGAATGTAGATATGTTCTTTTTCATATGCACATGTGTACAAATTTTCTGTAAAATATTGTGAGATATTTATATCTAAAAAGAGTTATTTATCAGTTCGTTTAGTAAAATTATTAGCTACGTCTGTGCGTAGTCATGTAAACTTTATACTGTTCTGTTCTCTCTGTTATGTACTATTCGTTGTTGTGTTCAGTACGACATGAGGTTCGCTGGAGACTAAAGGGTCCTCGAGAGGAGATGTCTTATTGCCAACAGGTAAAAAGCGCAGAAAGAGGGTAAGGATTTTGCAGCTTTTTCTTATTTACTGCTTTAGTAATACCATCTAGTGTCCATTAACAGTTCTTTGGTTAACAGGTGGGGTAATCCAATAATGAAAAATTAATAATCTCTGAAGATGACTCAAAACTGATCAGAGGCTACATTTTTGTCCTGGTTCAGTGGTACATAAACGATATTAGTTTGCTCAGAAAATAATATCCTATTTTAGAATCAACTTTTATTCCTGAATTAATGTATTTAAACAGTGTTTAAATTAGTCAAAATAGGGAACTCTGAACATATCTATCATCAAGTTACAAGGTTATTTATGCTTTTACAATAAAACTCTAAAAGTTTGGATTCTGAGGGATCTTTGAATGGAGTTTCTGTATATTCTTTGTGACGAAATGTCTTTTGGCTTAGAAAATTGTCAAGATACGTGATAAATGTGCCGAAATTATTTCGCATTCGCTGTTCAAAGGGTGTTCCAATAACTTGGACCGATTTTAAATGTGAATTAAGTTTAAGCGTCTCATGATTTTTTCTTTTTCTTTCAGATTTGGTGGACATTTTTGCACACATAATTGCCAAGACTTAAATAACATAATCTAATAGAGAAATAAATACATTTTTACCAATAACATTGATTTATTTACTGCTGACTTTGATCCGTCTTAATGAAACACCCTTATATATTGATAGCTGCTTACCACTCTTTTCTTTGTTTCGGATAAAATTATTTCTTAATACCTTGTTTAGCTTTTGGAAGATATATTTCGCTATTTCAGTGCACCTTCAGATTTTGGAGTTACATCTTCCGTCATGTAATAAAATATTTCTCAGATATTTAAATTTCTGTAGTTGCCTGATTTTGACATCTCCAATTCGTAGCTGGCATCTTGAGCTGTTCCCCTATCTGACAAACGCACATTCTGTCATCTTAAAATTTGTGGTTAGTCCTTTCTTCTCGCTTTCCTTTACTAAATTGTCTAGGAGTTCCCGCAGTTTTCTTTCTGTTTCTGCCAACAAATTGCTCATAAATGCTGGGGTCGCCCATGCTTTGACTAAACTTATGTGAGTCATTTATATTGAATATTCTTGCTACACATGGGTCGGTGCTCCTGCTGTATATTTAGAGATCCTTGACAATTTCCAAAGAAGAATCTGAAATGTCCTGACCTGGCACCTGGGCTTCATTTACTTTCACACCCTGATAACTGAATCAATTGCTATGCCTGCTGCTAGCAAATTTGATTCATAGAATCGTTCTAGACAATTTTACTTTTCAGAATCTATCTTATTTATAAGTCTGCCTTTTGTCCAAGCTTTGAATATTGCTGCCACATATGGCATATTTCCCCCTGCTATATATTTAGAGATCCTTGATAAGATCCAACGAAAAACTTGCAATGTCACTTGTCCTGACCTGGCATCTCTGAACCATTTCTATAAATACTTTCAAGGTAACTTTTCGGATGTAGTACCTAGGCTTTATGAATTTAAACGCAGTACTAGATTGGCGGCAAGGTCCCATCAATTTACAGTGGAATTGACTTTCCTCGTTTGTGGAATGTTCTTCCGGCTCCATGTTTTCCAGCAAACTTTGATCTTCAAAAATTTAAATGCAATCTCCATCGTTATCGACTGTCTTCTTGATTCTTCTTCTATTGTTCTCGCTTCTTAATAACGTTTCTCTTTTTTTTCTTATTCTTTCACACTCAGTAATAACTTGTGCCTTAGTGGCTTTACTGCCTTGCATGGGGTAATATGATTTTTTTAATGCTAAGCAAAAATAAATAAAACTTTAAAAACTCGCTATTAATATTCTAAAAGGTTACGATTTTTTTTTTTTTTTCAAATTTTCAACTTTTCGGCTCAACACAAAATCATTTAGCGATCAGACCATACTTTGTATTCGTGTATATAACGTAAATGAAAGGTAATATTCCTGTTGATTTTTTTAAGCAATTTGCCCCAAGCAAGGCAAGAGCGCCACTAGTACACAAGGAGTTACAGAGAGTGAGAGTAAGAGTAAAGAGGAGTGTTTGGGAAAAGGATAAAGAGAAGGACAGCGATCAAGGTCAATGCATCAGAAGATGTCGATTGACATTAAATTTGAATATTTGAAGATTTTAGCTATCAGGGAAGCAAGTGATAGATAGGGAGCTCTACTGACAGTGGGTGCAAGATAATAAGTTGTTGGAATAGAAGAGATGGCTACATTAAATCGTTTCGACAGTGAAAGGGTGGGATCGAGATGCCATCCTAGTAGCACGCTTAAATTCATGCAGTTTGGGAAGCAGTGAAAGTGGCTCGTCCGAACAGTTGCATGAAAGTTCTTGTAGAAAAGGTAGAGGGAAATCACAGCACGTCTTTGAGATAGCGTTTGCAGAGGGGGGGATGCCAGATGAGGACCAATCACTTTGCATATCCGATTTTGTCTAGGACGTCGAGATGAACAACGGGAACATCAGACCATATATGGCAGCAGTATTCAATGCAAGGACGAATTGTTGAATTGTAGATTTGAAGGATCGACTCCGGCGAGAAGTACGTTCTGGCGCGGCACAGAGAACCAATTATCCTTGCGGTAGATGAAGCTATAGATTCAATGTAGTTGTCCTACGTTAGATCAGTGGTCAGCGTGACACCAAGCAGGCGCAAAGAGGAGTTGGGCATCAGCCATTCTGAATGTGCACCTGACAAGACTATAGGTAAAAATACATAAGTTTATTTCGAAAACAAAAATTAATTGCTTCATAAGCAATTTTTATGTGTGGCTTTCAGTTGTCGTCGTTGGCGGAACTCGTTGGCGGATATCAGGAGTGCTCATCGACATTTCCTTTGGTGTGAAATGTGTCCTATGTTGAATCTGAGACGTAAGCAACCCCCGTATGATAAGGTAGGGGGTTCAGGGGATGTAGAGCTCTGGAATGTTCTTTAGGCTCTCTTTGTCTCTTCTATTTGTCTTCTGGTGTTTTCGAATGATTTTTTCATGGACTGCTCTTCTCCAGTTGGTTCTTTAGACGTGAGAAGACGGAAAGTCTTTGAGAATGAAAGCCTTGACTGTGAATTGTTTGTGGTGGTTCATGGATCTTCACTCCATGGCACACAGACTTCAGCTAACACCATCCGCTACAGCAAACCACAGCTTGACAGACATGTTCATAATGACAGCTTGCATCCTGAAGTATTGCTGTTCGATATACATTACAAAGATGCGCTGGGGTCCATCATCAAAGATATGAATACTACGTTCATTTTTAGTTTCGTTTTTTGGGGTTTTTTTTTCTTCTACATGATAGCATCTCACCCAAACTGACTCCGCCATTGTTGATCACGCGACAATACGCATCCCAGCAACAAACTACATTTAACCTTTGGTGCGTAGTAAACTTATATCGATGAAAAACGCGTATCATTGGAGATGATTTTATATTATTTACTGATATTCATGGGTCGAGATGGCAATAAAACCTTGACATCCGACTTCGATTAGGAAATACGTTTGTTGAGCAGCCATTACTTACATATTGCTCTTATGCTGATGTACCCAGTCGACATTTTAGTCATAACGAACCATTAATGAAATGATGTAAAGTTACGTTTTCTTTTTTTTCTTCTTTTCTTTCCCGACTTCCGTTTACTGACCTGATCACAAGATCATGTGATTCGATCTAGCCACACTTTGATCCACCAAACAGTGATGGGTTGGCACTTATATATATATATATATATATATATATATATATATATGTGTGTGTGTGTGTGTGTGTGTGTGTGTGTGTGTGTGTGTGTGTGTGTGTCGGTGTCGGGGTGTATGTGTGTGAGAGAGAGAGAGAATGAGTGAGTGAGAGAGAGAGAGAGAAACATTTCAAATATAATTAAAAATATATCTATAAATGGACAATATGAATAAAGATAAAAAGAAAATCAAAGTCGACGCGCTTTGTCTGGTGATCTTTTAAATAAATTGAAAAATATTGACACAAAAATATACATATATATATATAACCAGCTTAGATATAAAATCTTTATACACAAAGGTTCCTGTAAAGAAATTCCAAAAATAAAACAGAAATAAAATTAGTTCTTCTTACAATTAAGATCATAAATATTTACCATTTAATCACTAATCAATGTTTTTTCACCTTCGATAACAATTTTTATAGAAAAAAATACATTTACAGATGGGTCTTCCTCTAAAAGTATTTTGGCTTGCCTATTTTTAGAATTTCTAGAGAATGATTCTATCTAAAATATTTTACCACAAAATTCTTCTTATTTTAGATATATAGATAATTCTCTCTTAATATATCTACAAAACCGTTTTAAACGATTCTATACACAAACTTAATAACGTCGAATACACAAGAGATTTTACCTTTGAATCTGATTCTAACAACACTTTACCCTTTCCTATATATCATACTACATAGAATATATCAATTTTCTAAGAGCAGCTTAGACGTGGTACAAGGCCGAAAGTATGGGGCACCCAGTGAGGATCGAACTTACTACTCAGTCGTAATTGTTCATAGCCAGACAAGCTTGCTAACTATTACACCGCCTCGAGGTGCCCAAAATGGAAGTTTACCCCAGTAGTAGGGTTGTGCTTACAGTACCAGATGTTCTCAAGCGGTCCCCCCACGCAAAAGCGTGAAACCCAGGGTCACAAACTCACATCTATCCAACCAAATATGTTAGCTCTATCTCTGATATTGAGCGCTTTCTAATAAGTACCGCGCATATAATATATAAATAATAATATATATAATATATATATATACACACACTTTTCACACACACACACACACACACATATATATATATATATATATATATATATATTTATATATATATATATATATATATATATATATATTTCTTGAACTGTTTATATAAAATAGTTCAATCGACTATTTTAATATTTGGAAATCATCTTCGAATACGTTTTCACAACATCGCCCACGTGACGACGACGTGATCATATTTAAACGGAACGCTGATCTTATATAAAAATTTCAGTTTGTTTGGATTAGTTGTGCTCTTATGTCCATCGTCTTTTCGTGTTGAATTTTTATATGTTCTAATGTTAATTATGTTTAAATGAAAATGTCCTGAAGATGGTCTAAAATAGACCGAAACGTCCGACGTTGACTTTATATTAACATTAATACAGCATAATTGCATATTAAGATTTTTGTTTGTTTTTTTCTGTATATTTTTCTTCCTATATATATATATATATATATATATATATATATATTGTGTATTTAATCAGCAATCCTTCATTTATACATGTTTCATTAAAGACGCTAGAGAAGGTACTGTGATTAAGCCATTTATTTAATTTTTCTTGTGTTCGAACAAATCTTTTCTTTTCTTTTCTGGAAACAGAGTGTGTAGAAACTGTTCTGTAATTCCGAGCGCTTTCGGCTATACTTTTAGCCATTATCAACGATGATTTTATTTTTGCTTTTTAATTGGGTGTATGGGTTGTGTGTATGTTTCTACAGTTATAGAGATGTTTTATTTTCCAAACACGGTTAGCACATTTTGGCCGTGTTCGTAGTTAATATTATTAAGTGTTGGCTTTTTCTTTTGCATTATTAAGGCTTCCATTATTTTTAATCTTTTTTTTTTTTACATGTGGATGAGATTACTTTCTTTGTATTTTCTACTAGTATGTTTTAGATGGAGTGTGGTTTTTAAATGGGTTCTAATAAAGCTGTGGTCGGACAGATGTAAGGTAAGTCATCTGTATAGTCGTGTAGTAGTGTGACCGGTTATATAACGGTTATATATATATATATATATATATATATATATATATATATATATATATATATATATATGAAAATTTCTCTGATTTAACCAGTAGAGAAGACAATATTTATGAATAAAAATGACAATGGGAAAACTGGTAATTGCTGACGCGTTTTGGACGAAAAGGTAAAAGCGGAAATTTCCACATATTATTAAAAATAATTAATTTTTTTCCTTATGTTCAATGTTAAATA
The DNA here is from genome assembly GCA_903632075.3 of Acanthosepion pharaonis. Classification (NCBI taxonomy): domain Eukaryota; kingdom Metazoa; phylum Mollusca; class Cephalopoda; order Sepiida; family Sepiidae; genus Acanthosepion; species Acanthosepion pharaonis. Next base: position 167,322 of record CAHIKZ030000894.1, on the reverse strand, counting down.
TTCTCGATATGAGACATTCTCTGTTTTTGTGTTAGTAATCCGAATTTCTTTCGTGAATTGGCAGTGAAGAGTTCTGCGCGAAGGGTCATAAAACAATTAAGGTTGGTCCAAGCGAAATGATGAATTAGTTATCGGCATTTTATCTTTTAATGTTTTACTGACCCCTATGTGTTCTTAGATCTGTTTCCATTCTTTGTGTGTTTCTGTCAGCATGCGTGTATATATGCGTGCGTATATTTTCCCTCCATACATATACTGTCTTACTACGAGGAATTAGTAAACTCATTTGTACATATACACGCATACACACACATACGCACATACACACCATCCCACCACAAGGAATCAGTACATACACACACATACACACACACACACGCACACACATATACACACATACTTCCCAAGCTACATGGAACCTGTATACACATACACACATACACACACACACGCATATACACACACACGTACTTCCTAAGTTGTGTGGGGTTTGGGTGTGTGCCTGTGAGTAGTTCCCCTGTTTTGTCAACATGCGTATATATATATATATATAAATGTGTGCATACATATATATATCCTAGTGTCTCCCGTATATGAGCGTGCGTTCATGTATGTGAGTGATTTGATCATTGTATTTGGTCACCTTGTGTGCATGTTGTGTGTTTTTGTGTGGGGGATTATGATCTATTTAAATTTGTTTATAAAGTTTTTTTCTTGTATTTGTAGGTACGAGTAATTAATTGTCTGTTTGATATATCGGCATGATATTAAATTTACCCTGGTTACATTTGAAAATGTGTTGTGATACAAAAAGTTTTCTGTTGTCTGTCAACATGTTTTTTTAAAGATGCATAAAATTCTTCTTCTTTTTGTTCTTTTTTTTTTTTAGCTTTAAACATTCAGTGCCTGATTAACCCTGTAGGAACAGTAACAAATGCTTCTGGTCCCTCATTTTCGAGAGGCCTGCATTTAAATATTTTCAAGCCGTCTCGTGAAACTGTCATCAGACAATATTAATGTTTACATGTCACTGTAGCTGAAAAAGTCACCGACAGATGTTTCTTTCAGCACGTACTGGGTGGAGTGAGGAAAAAAAGATATGTAACCACGTCTTCTCTTGCGTATGAATGCCTTGGAGTCAGTCGCATCTCTGCTCTAGGCGAAATCTGCCGGTTTTTACAATAAATTTTTCCCGGACTTTGGTTCGATAAAAATAGAGCGTTAGTTTTCTCTGACTGGTCAAATATTTCGCATGGTAATGTTCATTTCTAAACAACAGATTTAAACTGTGTATATTGTATTGTAGAATCATTTTGGCGTGTTTGCAAATATTGTCTGTTATTGAGTAAAGTTTGGGCGTGTTTTAATATGCTATGTATGTGTATATGTAATTGTGCTTGAAATAGGGTTTATACGGTTACAGTTGAAATTGCTAGATGCAGCCGTAAGTTCTATGCTAACAATTTCTTCTCTCACACATCTCGCTGGTGAAACTCTCTTGCTTGTCGGGCAATTTTACAATTTTTAAATGTAAATGTAAGGTCAATCTTCTGTTTCCTTAATTCCTGTCCTTTTATTGTCCTCTCATTTTTTTAAATCGAATTTACCCCCAAGCAAGACAGTAAAGCCACTAAGACACAAAGGGTTACTGATTGTAAAAGAATTAGAAAACAGAAAACATTATGAAAGAACGAGAATAATAGAAGAGTAATCAGGAAGACAGTAAATAAGATTGACATTGCATCTAAATTTTTAAAGATCAAAGTTGACCATAAGCATGGAGCCGGAAGAGAGTTCAACAAGCGAGAAGTGCGAGAAAAGAAACTGTTAGCCAATTCAATTCTAAATTAATGAGACCTTGTTGCCAATCTATTCAGTCTGTCAGTTATGTGCAATGCGTGATACACACTTAGGCGATCATGTATCTTTTCCCGCATGCCATTTCTTTCTGCAGTAGACCAAGAACCCCGTCTGTCCTGTTATTTACCCATAGCTGGTGGGAGAAGAGGAGAATTCATACCTTTCCCAAGAGTATTAGCGCGTAAGTGAATATAATGGATTCGACTGGAATTCGAACTCGGCTCTCCGATTTCTCAATCCGAGCCGCTATCCATTACTCCACCGTGCCAATCTAGTACTGCGCTTAAATTCATAAAGTCTAGGTACCATAGCGAAGAGCTTGTCCAAACAATGAAAACATTTATAGAAAAGGCACAGAGAAGCAACATTACGGAGATGGGAAAGTGACTGACGTCGAGACACCAGGTCAAGATCAATAATATTGCTTAATCTCATTTGAATTTTATCAAGAATCTTTAAATAAACAGCAAAAGCACCGGTTATATATGTCAGCAATATTCTAAGCATGAGCGATTGATACTAATAGATATGTAAGATAGATTCTGGAGAGAAAAATTGTTGGTTTCAAACTCTTTTAGGAATGACTACAAAATACTTCCCTCCCACATTTATAGAGAGAAGCACACAAATGCAGGCTAGGATATTTTTTTTTCTTAGTCAATAAAATAGGCCGTTTTACAGTTTTATCTGATTCAGCCCCGATCTGTCTTGTCTTGAACTCAGAATGCTACGTTCGCTTGTCCGGACTTGCTTTTGTGTGTCAACGCCAATTCTTAGTTTGTGGACTTTTTGCAATATTACTGTTGATTTGTTTTACTTATATTGTTTGCTTGCTTTATACTCTTTTTTTCCCCTGTTCCTTTCTTTTCATTCTCTTGTAACTTCTTATTCTGTTTGTTGGATATTTCAGTTATTTATTTTGCATTTGACTATGGCTACTCACTCCACAAAAATTGTCTAGCACGAGACAGCGAACCAACTTTCTTAGTAGCTGACGTAGAACAATGGATTTAATATAATATTTCGACTTCGCGTCAGCTGCGAATGTTAACCCAAGAAGGCGTAACGAATTACTTTCCTGGAGGTCAGCATCCTCAATAATATTCTTTTTCCTTCTCTCTGACTCTTTCGCTCTCCATAACCCCTTACGTCTTAGTGGATTTATTGCCTTACTTGGGGTGAAAAATTTTTTATTAATATTTTTAAATACAATATCTGCTAGAGACCAAGCACTAGTTTAATCTGACTCAGTAATCATTTGGTCATTTTATTTAAGCATTTTTTATGATGTCTTGGAGGGGATGCAAGCAAGGAGGAATCTTATACTTAGCATCAGGAAGAGGCAGCTGAAGTTTCTGGGACACGTAATGAAAAAGGAGGGTCTGGAAAATCTGATACTCACAGGTCGAATAGAAGGAAAGAGAGACAAGGGAAAGCAACGCGTGACATACATAGCGGGCTTAAGCAAGTGGATGACAGAACGTGGTCTGGGGGAGGTGGCAGAAGTGGAGAGCTATGATCCCCTACGTCCTGAAAGAACACGACACATAAAAAGAAAGAAATTTTACGAGTTTCTTTTTCTTTTCGTTTCTTTTCAAGAATTCGTAAAATGCAGAAATTTTTTAACGGATTCGCTAAATACCCAGCGTTCCTTGACTGAACTGGGTTATTTCATGCAACGGTATCACGACGAAAACCCGCAGTTATATTTTCTGTCTTCTTTTTGAATTTGTAGATCTGATGAATTGGATCGTGATTACGATTCCAATGTAATAAATCATAACTATGGAATATTAGTGTTTGAGCCTTTTATATTATATTCTTGCTCTGTCTTGTACATAGAGCTTTATCTGGATTTTATCCTCTTGAAATATATATATATATATATATATATATATATATATATAAAGACAAAAGGAAAACTTATCTGAGCCGACGCAGTTCGTCCTCTGATGGACTTTATGAAGGCAAATGCAAGTATTTTATTTTGTAATACGTATTTATATACAAGAGCAAAATGCTATTGTTTTATTTTTAAAAAATGTTAAAGTTTAAGAACACTCATAAATATCATCAAGTTGGTCGAAAAATCAGTCAAACTATGGAGCACGCGAAGTGAGAAAATTCAATGTTTAATGAACGAAAGTCAGTAAGTGAAGATCTTTCATTCTTTTAAATTATTTTGATTTATGTGATATATATTTTAAATAACATGAGATTATGAATTTAACCTTTTTCTTTCATTTTTTTAATATTTTTTTAGTCATTTATCTTGGCTTGCAAAATTAGTAGTTCTTTCAGCAATGGTGATATTGGAAAAATCCGGGGCGCGGTGTTTTAAATAAGAGGAGTTATATTGAATCAGTCGCTAGACCTGTTGTAATCATGGGGGGGGGGGTCCAAATGCAGAAGCCACATTGAATCTTCTCCTCAACGGTCTATCAACAGCAGCCATCGTCAATTCTGGGCGTTGTCATGCTTGTCCACCGTTTGACTTGTCCGACTAGTTTTTAGCGTTGGCATCCTCTCCTAATTCCACCTTCAACGTTGCCTTGCATGATGGTCTTGCACAGGCTGTCGTGCCTTGTAAACGTGTCCAAACCACGCCATTTTTCTCCGTTTGGCAGTGGCGAGAATAAGTTCCAGGTGGCCCAATAAACTTTCGAAACTTTTCCGCGCATGTTCCCACTAGAAGATGCCAAGGAGTTTTCTCCTGCATTTGTTCTCAAACACTTGGATTCTTCTCTCTGTTTCTGCCAACAGTGCCCACCTTTCAAATCCATAGAGGAGAATGGGGACTACCAACGATTTGTACAATCTGTACTTCGTATGAGATCCTTGATAAAATCCCAAGAAGAATCAGCAATATTATTGGTCTTTACCTAGCGGTACGGCTTCAGTCATTTTCACACCGCTGAAAGGTTGCCTCTCTATGTCTTTTCTACAAATACTTTCATGGTAATTGTTCAGTTGAGTTCTTCACTATGATACCTAAACTTTTTTAGTTTACGCGCAGTACAAGACTGGCGTCGAGATCTCGTCAATTTACAGTTGAGCTGGCTAGATGTAACCGTAAATTCTATGCTAACAATTTCTTTTTTCGCGCTTCTCGCTTGTAGATCTCTCTTCCGGCTCCGTGCTTTCCTGCCAACTTTAATCTGCAAATATTTAAACACAATGTCAATCGCTATCTACTGTCCTCCTGATTACTCTTTCCTCTTCCCGCTCATTATTAATGTTTCTGATTCTAATTCTTCCACACCCTGTGACCCCCTTGTGTCTTAGTGGCTTTACTGCCTTGCATGGGGTGATACCGATTTTTAAAAAAATGTATTGTTAGTAATTTTACTAGAAATATAGATTTTTGGTTTGTTGATTTTGTTTAGCTGCATATCAAGCTCTATGGATTGTTTAATGCCGAAATCTAAATATTTTGTACATAATTTTATACTTTCAAGTACATATATTTGTATCAACGGCAGATACGATCAAGGCCGCCCACATATATTTGTATCGTCAGCGATACGATCAAGGCCGCCCACATGTATTTGTAGCAACGGCAGATACTATCAAGGCCGCCCACATATATTTGTATCGTCAGCGATACGATCAAGGCCGCCCACATATATTTGTAGCAACGGCAGATACTATCAAGGCCGCACACATATATTCATATCAACAGCAGATACTATCAAGACCGCCCGCATATATTTGTATCGGCGGCAGATACTATCAAGGCTGTCCACATATACTTGCATCAAGAGTAGATAGTATCAAGACCTCACACATATATTTGTGTCGATGGAAGATACTATTGCATTTTATTAGAAAGTTGAATGAACTTGTGGCTTAAAATGTTCACTGTGAGAGAGTTGAAAGAAATTTGTAAAGCTGAGAATATGTTGATAAACTTTTAGCTTCAGAAAAGTTGAAGGAGTGAATATTCCGTAATGTTTAATTAGTTTCCGTTGCTTATAGCTGAATATTTGTAATATGTTGATGCTTGTAATGTTCGTAATTAAGTTTCAGTACTTACGTGTATGTGTGAGATGTTTTCATAGCGTCCGCCTGAAAGAGGTCGGAACGCGATTTCTTAAACAACTACATTTTATTAAACGAGAGAAATAAAAAAAAAGTGAGGAAGAATTTGTCTGGTAGTTATAATAAACGTAATCACGTGATAGGCTCCAAAAGTCATAGACAGAATTTGGCAGAATTGTTTTTTTTTTTTTTTTTTTTTTCGTCAGGTCAGGAACTAGATCGATGTTATTCGGACGTAGTTGAGAAGATGACTTAAATATTAACTGACCAATGAGAAGTCAGAAAAATATCAAGGCTCTATGTCAACTTTTTGCACAGATTTTAGTAGTCGAAAACATGTGGTAGCGGAATGCTATACTATCAAGACTGTCCCCATATATTTTGTAAACTCAACATTAGTAAAATAAAAAAGGCGAACAATACATTTTAAGATCTTAATCTGTAAATATTAAATATGGTCATCTCTATAAAAGGCAGGATGTGTATGTGTGTAACGAATGCACGGCCGCAATTTTCGACGGATTTGCACCAAAATTTACATGCACGTGCTCCAAGTTAATAGGAAGGCCAAGACCGACCTTGCATTTCCCAACTCCCATCGATAGTGGAAATAATCGATTTTTTCATGCTTCTACGGTACTTTTCATATAGTTTGCGGCCATTTTGTACTGGCCAGAGTGAGAGCCAATAGCTGGCTGCCACGAATAGGCAGGAAGATTCTACTGGCTAGCGTGAGAGCCAACAACTGACTGACACGAATGTTAACTAGCATGCAAAAAAAAGTCGATAGCTGCATTCGTCACAAGTGGGAAAAATTTAAATCTGCATGACACTTTACTCCAGTTGGCTCATTCGCTTGCTTAAAATCAACGTTGATTCTGATTCCACAAAACTGGGTTGGGTGTGAAAAAGTATTTGTTGTTAACATTCTTTTTTCATTCGGTTTTTCCAGTTACGAGTCCTTTTTTAAAGCTGATCGTTTTGTGTTCATTTTGTTTAGTTCTTTTTTTTTTCGTAACAGATTTAATGTTTAGTATAGAGCTTAGAAAAAATTCGCAGTGTGAGATAGGCAAGAAGTAAGGCGTGTAGCAACATCAGCACGGCAAAGGGCACTCCTTTAAAGGCAAGGAAGGGCAAAAATATTTTAAGTCAAGTCATAGCGATTGCTGTATGAGTCGTACGATTTTTGAATCAAGCACGGGCAACGCCGGGTTATGCTGCTAGTTAAATATATCCAGTCTCAATACTTATAACTAAGATTATACTAAAAGTTTCCCATTCATCGCCTTCATGTTTTAAGTTGTTATTTTAAGAGAATGAGAAACCAAAAAAAAATAGAAGACTGTTACTTCATAATCACGAGTCCCGTAACCCATTAGAGTCGTACGGGTACATTGTGTACTTTAGTCGCAGCAGCAGCGAAGTTGCCTGAACAAAACAGCCTGACGAAGCCTAACACTTTTCAAGCAGGTTTGAATTTTTTTTGTTTTCTTTATCCTAAACCGGTAGCCAGCCAAGACTATAGGACCGGGTCAGTCCTGCTCTTTACTCATAGCTGCATGGAAAAGAAATGGATACACACTTTTCCCAGGGGCATTAACACGTAAGTGAATTTAATGAACTCGACTGGAATTCAAATTCAGCTTTCTGGTTTCTCAATCCGAGCCGCTATCTATTATTCCACCGTGCCTTCAAACTGTTACTTCCTATTGAGATATAGACGCTGATATCGGAGTAAACAAACATGTTTTTTTTTTCCATTGGTCAAAGAAAACGATGTCGTATTTTTAAAAAGTGAAGTCTTTAATTATCCATTTTTTATTTTCATATTTTACTTTGTTTATTATAATGTTGTTATATTATTATGCATTTACAATATTCATTTTTATGTCGATATATATATATATATATATATATATATATATATATATATATATATCGGTAGTTTTTTGTTTGTTTTATTTTTAAAATAAGTGTTTCAGCAAGTTTACTTATTTTATTAAAAATGTCTATTATCACTAGGAATTATTATAATAGGAACGTTTAATGCATTGTATTTGTTAAATTACTTATAAACTGGCATGAATGATTCTATATTTAGCTTTAAACGTAACATTTCTCTTTTTTATGAAGGAGGACGTACTTTTCGAAATTGTAGGAAATGCATTTCAAGTCGTTTGTTTTGTTTATCATTGACTATTGTTTCAATATTGTCGATTTCTTTACTTATCATTTATCATTTTTAAGATTTGCCAATAATTTATAAATTCCTTGAAATTTGCCAGATGCGCAATTGTCAGTTCAATTCCTGGGTAATCGTATTTGCTTTTTGATGCCTCTAAAATGGCATATGACAATGGCTCCTATAAAACAGGATACTATGGCCTCCTTAATTTTTGCTAAGGCCAAGATAGCGCCCATAAAAGCAAAGTCTTTGCCTTCACTTGAGTTGTTATCAGTATGCTTAGCCGTGAAATGTATTAAGAACATCTTAAAACCTTTATCAAATGTTTGTATCAAAGGTCTAATTATTGCTGTTGATACTATCAATTGTGTGCCGGTTATGGCCAGTAACATGTATATACAAATAAAAAACTTATAATGCAAATACAAGTATAGTGCAAATATATATGCATTTTTTTAAAATAAAGGATATACTTCAAATAAAGTATGCTGTTTTACAATAAAAATATAAAATATGCTGCTCAAATATTCTGAAAAGTCAGATGAAATTATAACAAATATAGAAATGTGTAAGGTACTACATGTATGAATGCATTTCAAGTAGCAGGTACAATGTCCGTAGAGACCTTTCTTGATAACAGTGAAGAAAAGATATCACACTCGTCCTTGAATTTTACTTAGATGAAGGAGTATTCTTGATTTGTTTCAGTTCTCGGCTAACGGTATCAAATTTCTTTCATGTCGTTGTTCTTGTCCGAGGTGGCCTGGATTCAACCAGCAGCTGAAAATGTCGTCTTTTCTCCCTATCGATTCAATTGAATTCTTTTCTTTTATACACCCAAATCGTCTCCAGATTGTGTCTCGGGATTTGGAGCGAAGCCCTTTGATTGGTGCCGAAATAAATCACACGCCGCTATAAAAATAGCGGCGTGTCATTCATAAATCGGAAGGACGCGAAATATTTTTTTAAATTCAATATTTTTTTAAGTTGGTGCCCAAAAAGCGTCTGCTTTCCCTCAGAAAAGCAGACGATCAATCAGCTTAAATTTCTTATATTGTCATGATTGATGGCTTATTTGTTCCAGTGATTCCAAAAGCAAAGCCATCTGGAGTTTCAACCTATGTAGGGGCATCCATGGCGGGAAGGCCGAAGAAGGAGGACCAGACTGGACGCGACCAACCAACGGAAAGCCCAACTGCGGAATTGGTAAAGAAATACACGATCTCAATGACCGACGGAAGAGGGCAATTATATTTATTGTCGAAGGTTGAGGTGAAAAGTGGGCCTTGTAAAAATATTCAACTCGTCCACAAAGAAAAAGGAAATAAACAGAAGAAAGCCTATAAAGTGCGAATAGAAAATTTTATAGTCAAGAAATTGTTGAAGTGATTTAATTATTTTTTTTCTTATGAAGACGATGTCTATACGACAAGAAATAGACAAAACAGAGGAAGAATTTTTTAATATCCCTTACACCTTCGATACAGACTTTTACTCAGACCGCCTTTTATTTATACATGCGCAAACATGCAGTATTTAAACACAATAATACACGCGAATATTTAAATATAGGATTTTTTTATTTTGGTAAAAAAATCAAGAAAAATAATAATTCAAACAAATGTTTGTAGTAATATTTTAATGGGCACACAACAAAAGTTACAATACAGACGACACGAGCCGAGTTTAAAAATAGACGATAAATGTATTGTTAACGCACAAATTACATAAATTAAGTGCTTTATGCATCAAATGTCCAATAACGTATGTAAATTATCAATGAAAATGAAATGTACCTTTTTACAATGAAAATTATAATGCTGCAGAAAAAGGTCCTCAGATAAGAAAAACTACTTAAAAGATGTGACGGAAAAGAGAAAATGCTTCTCTGAATAGTTTTCAAAGAATAATTTGGTACAATTTTCGAAGCAAAGTTAACAGCAAGTTCTTGATAAAGAATAGGTCAAAACACATCAGACGAAGACTTTTCCTTGATATGGGAGCAACTTTTATGTTCCTTTCAATTCTCGTCTGGTGGTTCTCAAATTTCTTCTTTGTTGTTTTCTTTCTGAGTTGGGGTGACCTGGATTCCTGTTCCTGCAGCAGCTGTCCGTCGACTGTGAAAATTAAATCCAAGAAAATAAATAACCTATAGATAGGCTCCAAATACACTTCTCGGAATTTGAAAGGAAACTCTTTCATTGGTTTTCGATGAAAAACAAACGTAGATGTTTTACTACAAATCAAATTGTACCAAAAATACATTCGAAATTCAAAAAGAGCCCTATGCAGCATCTGGTTTCTCTCTGAAAGCCAGATGAGGCACGTTCAAGCAGTTTAAATTTCTTAGATAACAGAAAAATGATCGGCTCTATTCTAAAGTGTTATTTGAAGAGTGTGAAATTTCTAATAACTTAATAAATATACACGCTTTAAGGCTTAGGAAAATTAATAATTCGATATGTTTTAAATGCTGGGTAATTTTTATTATTCTCCATAAATCATAATTAAATTTTATTTTAAATATTTTTCTGCACAAACACCACAATATTATTATTTGTTGTCCCTAACCATTAAAGTGTTGGGTAATTTTTTTAATAATTTCACAGTAATGCTGGGAAATCTGTCCCGGCTTTCCCACATCAAAGGGTTGAGGTTAAAAAATTGCAACAAAAATCGAATAAAAACAGCAAGATTAGAGTGGGCAAACACTCTCTTTTAGAAGGACGAATAAAGAAAAAAACTTCTGCTCGGTGTGTAACAATAAAAGAAGAAAGTGTTTATTTACATATACAGAAAAAAAAGGGTAAAGGAATAAAAAGACAATTAGGAGAGAAAGAAAGGGAAAAGAAAAAGTCCTTTAACTTTAAGCGAAGTGAAAATGTTCATAACAGAAAAAGGGCTTGCTCAAAATATTTCTTTAGCGCCTAAAAGTTCTTTAAGCGAGTAGAATTTTGTTAATGGTTAGAAAACAGTCACAGTTTTCTTCAAAGTTCCGGCAGAGTATGAAAATGTCGGTAGATACAGGAATTTTGCAGTTGAGTGAGTTCGTAGGTCGACAACAAAAGTCTTGTAGGTGAAAGGAAGCTGCTTTCAACTGGTCTTTAATAGTGGGGCCGACGTTCGTTCTCGACAGCCCTTTAGTAGGTAGTTCTGAAGTTGACCGGAGCTCTCTATCGCCGACCTCAAAGACGGTGGGATGAATTCTGACTACCAAATAAGCGAAGATCCTCCATATTTATGGAGATTTGGGAGGCTCAGAAGGATCGGGGACTTTTCCCTCTAAAATCGTTATACAAATTTCTTTCTCCATTGATCAGAAAATACATTCTTATCTCTGATAAGAATCAAAGCTTTAAGAGCCGCTTATGACACCATGGAAAGAAAAATGGTGGTTGAATTCCTTTTTATATTTTCCAGCTCTCTCGTTAGTCAGAAAATATATACTTATGATCTGATAAGAATCAAGGCTTTGGGAGCCGGTTTTGAAAATAAGGAAAAAGGTTGGAGTGAGGATTGGAAAAATAGGTTAGAATATGAGCTTGTAAAATATTTTGTTCTCAAATTAAATTCGAATACTAAGGGAATAAAGCCACTAAGACGCAAGGTGTACTGAGAGCGTGAGAATATGTGAAAAAGAAAACATTTATTAAGGAGATAATGGAAAAAACGAATAACAAAAACGTTCCCCAAATTTTGGGCCAAAACACTGACCTGTTTTTATTCGTACAAAAAGAGAAAAACTTAAGCAAAAAGAATTTTTGCCAGCCACATATAGGGATGTGATGGATGCGGAGTTGGTTGGCGGAAGAGCTGACATATGAAATCGACATAGAAGGTGAGCAAAGTCTCACCTGCCTACCCACACAGTCGAACAGGCGAAGCCCTGAATAAAAAGTCCTAACTCACTTAGGAAGCGGAAAGAAAATAACATTTTATGAAGCAACACCAACATTTATTCTTCCAAATAAAGCCCATCATTCTCGACGATCTCCTGCCAACGATCAGTCAGCATCCAAATCTGTCTCAGAAACCAGTCTGCTGGCTTTGAATCAAAAAACTATAAACAAGTTTCTTTCACTTCATCAAAAGTGCTAAATCGCTGATCGCAGAAGAACTGTGCCATTGAGCGGAATAGGCCATAGTCACTTGGAACAGCATCGGAACTGAATGGTGGATGTGGAAATATCTCCACACCGTCCACCTTCTCCCGAGTCAACCTGGCATTGTGTGGCCTCGCATTGTCTAGCTAAAAACAAAGCCCGATCTCGATTGACCAAAGCTGAAAACTCCTCCTTTAGTCTGATTAGAAAACACTCACAGCTTTCTTCAAAGTTCCGGCAGAGTAGGAGAATGTCGGTAGATACAGGAATTTTGCAGTTGGGTGAGTTCGTAGGTCGACAACAAATGTCTTGTAGGTGAAAGGAAGCTGCTTTCAGCTGGTCTTTAATAGTGGGGCCGACGTTCGTTCTCGACAATGCGGTCTAGCTGCTGGCTTTGCAGTTTAACGTTGATGATGCGACTGTGTGGAGCAAGCTCGAAATCCTTAGAAATTCCGCCAGACAGAGATCAAGATTTGTTGTTTTCTTTCCGCTTTCCTAAGTGAGTCTAGATGTTCTGGCCAACCTGATAATATGTGAAACAAGGTTCACGTTCTCATTTCTCAACGTGGCGTTTGTTTTTTTCATCTTGTTACCTTACGAACATGCTGCGGGTTCTTTCTCAGCTTTCGGTGTGCACCGACGTAAACGAGAACGCAACGTGGAGAAATCATTGGCCGGTCGGTGGAAAGATCATGTCAACACCCAACATGTGATTTTCTAGCTCTTTTGATCCGAATCTCATTGGTTCTTACGTCTTAGACGTGCCTGCCTGTACGTTTAGAAGATATTTTCCCGTCTTTCAACCTAAACAGTTTACAAGATTCGGTTAAAAAAAAAGAGAATATATGTTTGATGCGTCCTTCCTGGTTCGTCAATGTGCCGCAGTAAGTGTCCAAAGCTTATGTATTAACAGCAGACCGAATTTTTCTGTCCACGAAGTGTAATATTTGGCATTTCTCCTCCGGTATGTTTATTTTGTGATGTTAACGAACAGTCGTTGCCACTTTTGTATCGTCAACAAATACTCAATATCTGTTTATATTTCTTAGATGAGGTATTATGTACATTATTTACATTATTCGGACTATTGTCGCCATATTTATTACAACGTTTCGGCCGTTGTACGCTCCGACCTTCTTCAGGTGGTTGGAATGTCGAACTGAACCCTTTATTTCGCTCACTGGGGTAGACTGTTCTAGTTCCACGTGCCATGTTTAATGGATGTCAGTTATCTCCTGTTAATTTTCCCTCTTAACCGGGTATTGAACTCACACTCCTTGGGTCCTGTCACTGTCTAACCAACGCTTTTATCTACTGTGCCATGAGGACATCTGTGTATGAATTTCTGGGTATTATAAACCTAATGTCTTCAGTAACCATTTTTTTCCAGTGCTCATATTGCAATTTTTGCTGTTATCATTTCATGTTTTTATCAGAGCTCATATTGCAACTTTGTTGTTTATTATCGCTTTTCTCAGGCACTCCTTATTACTGTTTCCCATGTTGTATTTATTTCTATGCTTGGTCGGCTCAGGAGATTTTTGTGGCCTAGCATATGTGATGATTCCTTAGGTTTACGAATTTTCCATGGTGTTCTTTGTCTATGATCTCAACCTGATTCCACAGAGGGCGGTGATCTCCCTTCTCTTTCCATATGTGGTCAGCCACGCCTGATTTTTCCACTTCCCCTCGTGTTACAGCTTTCTGGTGTTATTGAAGCCTTACCTTGAATAATATGACGACAAAGATGAGGACAATAGTCCGAATAATGTAAATAATGCAACGAATACTCGTTGACATTTTGGTAATGCTCGTTGTAGTAGAGATGTTGTAATTGCCGATATAACTATAAAACGCCCTTGAACAATGCTGGTGTCAGACGCCTTCGAATAACACCCGCACTAATAGTACTTTCTCAATAATACTTGCTTGAATAGTAACCACCAAATAGTATTCCATGTAGTGATCAGTATAGAGAAATAGTATATTGAACAGTTTAGAGAAAAGCGGTCCGTATAGTAATAGAGGATAATGTAGAAATAGTGATTCATTAGACGCCATTTCCTTTACCATCACGTGATCTATTTATTAAAAATGGGATCGCCTGTTCAAACTCCAGTGTTGGCAGCGACACTTTATTCCTATATAACACCTCCCCTTTGAGATGACTTCTTCTGGAGTCTATACTTCTTCAGCTTCAGTTCAATAGTTAGAAATTCTATTGCCATTCTTTTTCTTTTGCCATAAACTCTTGGTTCAACAATTTCTGATGGCGTGGGTACGTTAAATGTGTCATACAGAATTTCCATTGGTACCTCTTTTCGGGAACTTTTTAAATCAGTGAATCAACGTTTTAACTGATTAAGGTGTCGCTGATGTTCCCACCTTTGTCCCTGTATCATGTATGTCATTTTGCCGATCCGTTTTTTTTTTTTTTTTTTTTTTTATAACGCCATCTTCCCAGAATCCTTATCAGCGCTGATACATTTTTAAAAAAATACATTATCTCTAGGTTTGGAGTATTTACTTATATTGTTATTTCTTGATGCTCTCGCCTTACGTTCTGGTGATAATTTATTAAAAACGGACTTAATCTTCCTGGCGAACATTAACTCTGCAGGCGACATTCCAGACACAGTGTTTGGGTTTGGTGTTATTTTGTAAACACTCAGAAATTGCTGAATCATTACTTCATCTGACTCCTCTCCCTCCGACATTTTAGTGCCCTTTTAAACGTATCGACAAACCGTTCCGCTTGTCCGTTTGATCTTGGTTGATAAGAGAGATTCATAATACAGGGTAACCCGGATATAAGAGAGTTGTCGGGACCGGAGAAGAAGTCTCTTATATCCAGGTTTGGTCTATTTTGTTTAGGTAAGTATGGCACTAATCTGGGACCAGAGAAAATCTCTCTTATATCCGGGTCTCTTATATCCGGGTTACACTGTATATTCTATTGCTTGAAGTGAATTGAGTCCCGTTATCTGAAACCAAAGAGACAGGAACACCGAACCTTGCAAAAAATTTCGTGTAGGAAATTTATCGTTATCGTAGTAGTAGTATGTCTTCTACATTTTAATATTTCTGGCCATTTAGTGTGACTATCGACTACCACTAAATAGTATGCTCCGTTTAACGGTCTAGCGAATTCTATATGTATTCTGGACCATGGCATATCGGTTTACGGCCAAGGTTGAATTTTGATGAGCGGTGACTTCGCTGCCAGATAAGGCTTCTGCATGATTTCACTAAATTTTCGATATCTTGATCTATTTTTGGCCAATAAGTATAACACTTCATTTCATCCTAGAAATTCCTGGATATCCTAAGTGAAATTCTTTTAGCATACGTGTTTGCAACGATGCTGGTATCACAATTCTTTTTGCGTACAAAAGTACACGATTACATAATGAAAATGCATTATTTTCAGTAATATTTTTTTTTCCTTTAGATTTTAATTTCCCCTCCATTTTCATTATAAAGTCGTCTTTTTCCGCCTCAATTTTTATTTCCTCCAATGTTATGAGCAGTTTTCTTGTAGTATTGTATAATACGTTATTAATTTCATTTTCGGCCCTTATCGCCGCAATTACTGTCTTCAAGTGGTTCGAAGAATCTTGGTATTGATCTAGATAACCCGTCTGCATGACTTAATTTTTTGGATGGTAGAAATTGCATTTTATAATTATAATTCAATAGGATAGTTCCCCAGCGCTACAATCTATTTGCTGTATGTGTGGGAACATCCTTTTTTTATCCATATATGGACAATAATGGACGGTGGTCTGTCTGTAGTATGAATTCTCTACTATGTATGAAAATGGGATCGCCTGTATTTTCTCCCTGGTGATCTGTGTTCAAACTCCAGTGTCAGCAGCGACACTTTATTCCTATATAACAGTTTATAATTTGAATATGCGCGTCGCATAGCGGAGATGGAAGTCGGAAAGTAGAATTCAAAATCTAAACTAGGCGGTTGCGTTCTATTTTGCTCAAAGACTCTTGGGAATTCTCTCTCCAGCTATGGATTAAACAGTTGTTTAAATTAGGCTCTCTAGCCTTGGTTAGCAAACAGAAGAAGGGCAACTCTGAATTTAAAATCGTTTGTGCGGGTGGCTGGCAACTCAACCACGTAAAAGATAATTGCTAGGGAAATCCCAGCAGCACTACCACACATGGTGGGATTGTGGCGCTCTCAAGGTTCAAGAGATTATTAAGTTTATTAACTTGGAGATCAAAATTAGGAAAAAGTGAATCTTGTAAACACAGATAAGGAAATAAAATAAAAACGAAAATCAACGGTTACAAAATATAAATAGAATAACTTGGCGTTAATACAATATTGATTCCAGCTACGCACTAATATACAATACATATCAAACGCAAAAGAAAACGTTCCGAGTTGTTGCACAAACAGCATCATGTTTTTAGTCCAAGTACACGGAGAAGTTTAATTGTCCGAATTAACAATATTGAGCATAAAATATGACGATTTTCATTTCAATGGCGTTTATTCCTGACAATATAGATCAGTGTGTGTGTGTATTTAATATATTTTTACGTACAATCTTGGCACAAGGTTGATGGGGAAGTGGGCTGAGGCTGGCTATCATTGACTATCTGAAACCTAGCTAATCTGATTTACATTTCATTCATTCGTTACAATTTACTCATTCACCACAAGAACACATACCTCTTCAGCTAATCCTACATTTACCAAAATACCACATACTCACAGTGTGTGTGTGATGAAGTGTACATATACACAGAAGAATGAGGTTGTTTACGCCAGAAATAAGTGAGTATGGGAAGGTTTATAACAAAACGTTTTAATTGACTTTGGGCGGAAGTCAACAAATGCACCAATAGCTGAAATAATGCACCATGTATTTGTGTGCCATAAAATGGATGACCAAACGTAATTCTACTTGAGACGTATCGAGAGCATTAACATGACCTACTGTGCTTGTGACAGCAAACGCTAATCACGACTCTGAAATAGATGAACAGGTGACTCTGATTGAATCCCGCGAAGTTACCTATCATGAGTCACAAGTTGACGTTGTCTGTGATGGTCCTGAGCGTTTGTGATACGGGAGTCAAGCTCTGGATTGAGAAGCTTCCATATGGATCATGGGTACTAAGGTGTCTAACCGAGAATTAACATGTTACGCCCAACACGTAGTTTTCTAGCTCTCTTGATCCGAATCTCATTGGCTTCTACATCTTGGGCGACATCGAGAGAGAGAGAGACCTAAGTAAAAAAAAAGCAGCGTCAGTGCACTCCTTCAAATCAGTCATCATGGACGTAATGGTCAATATAAACGATAACCATCTGATCAGAGACATGCAATCGCTTCCAAGGCAACAGAGACATAAAAACGTTTTTATCGGATAACTTTTCTGTTTTTCTAAGTTAACTGTATACAGATTTTAAGTTGATTTTTTTGTTTTTTCTTGATATTTGTTCTAAAATACTTTGCGCGCCATCTCCAAAATTGATTTTTTTTTCTGAAATGAAAGCAAAAGGTTACTGTTTTAAAATTACCATAAGTCAGGGAATTATCCGGTTTAAAATTTTTCAGCACTTATCAATTGTATCTTGAACGGGTTATTTTATTAGAAAACATGGACTGAGACGTATCGAGAGCATTAACATGACCCGCAGTGTCTGTGAGAGTAAACGCTAATCTCGACTCTGAAATAAACAGATGAACTGGTGGCCCTGTTCGAATCCCACGAAGTTACCTGTGGCACGAGTTGACGTCGTTTGTGGTGATCCTGGGTGGTTTTGATACGGGAGTCAAGCTCTGAATTGAGAAATTGAACATACGTGTTCCAACATGAATTTTGCTTCTTTCCATATTGATCATGGGACCCAAGGTGTCTAGCAGTGAATTAACATGTCACACCCAACACGTACTTTTCTATCTCTCTTGATCTGAATCCCATTGGCCCTTACTACGTCTTTTGTGTGTGTGTGTGTGTGTGTGCGCGCGCGCGCGCGTGCGTGCGCGCGTGCGTTGCATTTCATTACTATACTGGAGTCAGACTTCTTAAATAATGACAATTTTTATTATTAACATATAACTGATTAGTTCACGATTTCTAGCTGATCTAAAAGCAGCGGCAACCAACATTTTCACATGGAAATGACGGGTTGTCATCATTTGTGGGGGGTAAAAGGAAATGGAATAAATTTCGAAACAGATATTTTCACGTATTTTTATATAACTGTTTTGACCAAGTAAATGGTTAAAGAAATAACAAAACAAGTGTTACAGATATAGCATATATTAAACAGTAAGTGCAACAGAAGAGTATTACACGACTAGTGAGTGTATGTCGGTTGACCAAGCGTTCAATCTATTCGACTGTTAATATTTAACAGCCCCCACCCCCCACGAGGGATGTATATGTCACAAGGCCGAGTTTACCGTGGGTTCTCCGAGCTCGTAGGCTCGACTAAAAATATCCCCTTAGAACCTGTATAAACGGGTTCAGGGCCTGTCTACCTCCCAGGGCGAAATTTTGCCCTTCAGCAAAGCCTCGTTTAGGTTCCTCTCTGCTCGAGGCAGAGAGTTCGTCAGATGAACAATCTGGTCGACTGTTCCCCAAGGCCTTCTCCCCTACTAATCTTATAGTAGGCGGAAGAGACCAACAGACTCTTTAGAGTGAGGACAGCACAACAATAACAAAAAAATGATTAACAAAAAAGAGGAAATATGCTAATGTGTAGACAACAGTTTTAATTTGATGTGATTCGTTTTTACGGTTTATCAACCCTTTGCGAGTTATTTAAAGCCATAAAATATTTTAGAATTTTTTTTTTTTTTTCTGTAAGAATTTAGTGATACAAGTCTTACTAATTAATTCATAGCTGGGGGAGAAGAAGTGAATTTATATCGTTCCCAAGTGTATTCGCACGTAAGTGAATATAACGAACCTAACTGAAATTGAAACTCATATCTCCGATTAACTCTTCCGAACCGTTATCCATTACACCACCCGCACATCTAATCTTGATCGTACAGCAACCGGTGTTTGAACGTGATGTAGACGTAAGCCTGTACACAGGCGCGTGAGTAAAAGGTCAGTCGTCAGTCACCCGGAGAAAATATATCCCCAGCGTGGAAAAGAGCGTTCGGCACATACCATATTCCAGATGAGAGGTTATGTCCGAGTGTAACACCCCCATCTGGTACAGGTGTTATCCTGGAGGCTGAGTAGGTTTTATCATCTCTCAGTTACGTCTCTGTTTTCTGGTAGATTGCAACTCAGTTGCGGCTTCGTCGGAAGACAGGCACGCAACTGAGGATAATCACAATGTGAAGTGCCCAGCTCTGGGTAACAGCTGCCCGAGACTACACCCTCTCATGGCACTAAAGAGAGAGATCGATGCTCGCCGCCGAGGCCAGCGTTTGCGGGGAATTTTTGTCTTTGTTCCGAGTGTACGCGCTCGAGTTCCCCACATAACATTCCCGACTTTGTGTCACATCCCGTCTGCAATTGAGAAACCGGGTAAATAAATACAACAGGGTCACATCCTTGGCCACTGACACCAAATAATGTAACACCTTTCGCCGCTGCTTACACCCAGTGGTGTAATCACGCTTAGTGGTCCGATCCTCGGGGTCTTAGGACGACGCTTTAATCACGAGCTAACTCTGCGCTGGTCAACGCTGACGCTGGTTCAAACTGGTTGTTGGTCGCTGACCGCTTCGCTGCACACCGTCTCTGCCCAAGTTGTATTCTTGATCTCAGAGCAGTAGAAGATCGAATGTCGCCGTAGTCTCGCAGCACCGGTCAAGCCGTGATGGGTTCTATATAAGGAAAAAAAATCTTCACGGCGAAAATAAATAAAACAAGAGATTCATAGGGTTAATCTTCAATTGGTTTACACAATTGGTACAACAAAAATGAATCCTTCCCGCATCAATCTTTCTAGTGACGCTGGGCTTTGTCTAAACTTCTGTAAAGCTGGATTCAAAATCAAGAAATTAGGAATTCTACTGGCAGTTGGCGTAGATTCCAGAAGCACACGATGCAGCTTCCCAACCCAAGTCCATGATCTCACCAAAGTCTTCTGCTTATATGCACTTCGGCCCAAAATAGCATGGAGTCAAAGGGTTCTGGGGATTCGTTGATTCTTTCATTTTCATTAATTCAAATAAGGGTTTCCTTTGTTCCCTATTTCTGCTTTCTTAATCAATTTTCCAAATTTGGAGAACTATTCAGATAGTTGTCGCAGGAATTGCTTCTCCCTTAACTCCAACCTGCTTTACTTCACAACCTGCACCGGTACTTTGCACAAACTCTTATGTGACAAATCTGATTTTCAAAATGCGTAGGAGAAGGGGCGGAGTTCTATTCCAGCCATTAATTTTAACTCTCCGAATCTTTTCCATTTTTCTGGAACCATCTCTGTCCAGCGAAAATATAAATCAGACCACCCATGACAGAATTTGTTTTCATAACTCCAGCCTTAATTGTACAATATATCCGACACGTTAAGAGAAATTCGTTCTCATTTTAACCTTCCAAACAAAAGATAAAAATTCTTTCCCAAATCTGTTTTCGTCTATGAAAATATATTTGTTTATCTAAATTCCCAATAAAGAGACTCTTTGTTTTCCGTCCCTGTCAAATCAGAACACCTTCTTGATATGACATGATTGATTTTTTCCTAACTATATCCCAAAGAAAAAGGGTTCGTTCTCCATTTTCGTTTTCGTCAACGAAAAATATATGCATTTCCCAATTTCTCAAGAAAAAGATAAAGCCATTTCGCCGAATCTGTTTTCATTTTCATGCCAGACTCTCCATAGATATGAAAAATAATCTTATAGAAGAGAAGAAATCCAGAAGTCCCATTCTCATCGAGGTATATGGCCGACCGTCTCTCTCTCTCTCTCTCTCTCTCTCTCTCTCCTCCCCCCCCCACGCCTTGGGTTAACCCTTCTCTTTTCCTGCTTAGAGTTAATGAGTTAATATTTAACCACTTCACTGTCTCAGGTTTTATAGTCCTAAAGTGGGAGTCACCTTGCGGCGTCTTGGTGGAGCAGGTTGGATTAATCTCCACATCTTTCATATTAATATTTTTATTACAAGGATAATATTGTCTCTAGTCTATGGTGTAAATGGGATTTGAATTCACATTCCTTCTTTTTGCTATAACGAGCGTTTGGTTGCAATGGAAAGGACATGGATTAAAATTTCAGCAGCGTGTATTTATTAAATTTCGGAAGTTGTAATAGTTGTTTGAAAGGGTGGCACAAATTGTTAATATGTGGTTCTTCAGTTGTTGTTGGTAAGAACAGCGATTAAGTGTAATGTGTTGTCGGTAGGGTCAGGAGTTGACCGATTTCTTGGGTTGGTTGGTTGGTTGGTCAAGGTCATTGGTGGGGTTGACGTATGCCTTTCCCCAGGGTTGAAATCAACATCGGTGAGGTGTTTGATGGTCTGGCCTTCGTGTGACTAGGCCGAAATGTTGAAGCTGAACTGCCTGGTAAGATGGATTCGCGGTTTGGTTGATCGAGGTCACGATGGTGGATTGATTCATGGGAAGGTGCGTTAGTTGCCGAAATTAAGGCGGTGGCGACGGGGGATTAGGT
This sequence comes from Acanthosepion pharaonis, assembly GCA_903632075.3. NCBI lineage: Eukaryota > Metazoa > Mollusca > Cephalopoda > Sepiida > Sepiidae > Acanthosepion > Acanthosepion pharaonis. The sequence continues at coordinate 145,519 of CAHIKZ030000894.1, read as the reverse complement.
GTAGATAGTGAACGTTGATCGAGCGGAAGGTCTCTGTTGGGTTCTAGACGAATCGGAAATCAACGAACATGGAGAAGCAATCATGACGATGACGGCGGTTTTTGTGTGAGGAGCTTTCTTTTAAGCAAAATCTGGTCGTCCCCAGTGTTTTTTTTTTTTTTTTTCGGCAGGAACGTTAGTGATTGGCTATTGCATTTTACTCTGGAGATTTGTTTTATAGACCATATGCGATACTCGTAGCTGCTGCGCAGAAAACGAGATTTTGTTTTGTGCTTTGCTTCCTTGGCGTTCACATCCGGCCGGCATGTCGTGTGAATCAAAAAGAGATCTAACTGCAGTGGAGTATAATATTATAGCGGTTGCTATGTTTTTCACACCCACATACACTCCAAGTGATTTTATTCGCCTACGATTGGCTAATAAATTACTACTACCTTTGTATAGGACAATTTAGCCATCTCATTCGTTCCTTTGAATCTTTTGGTTCTGAGCATACTTACCTATTCTGTTTAGTACGTGTGTAGTGATTGGTTAATTTTTAACCAATCACATATTTTTAATATAAGATCAAGTTTTCCAGCGGTTCCGTGGGAGCCTACCTCTTTTCCTTACTTACCTATTCTGTTTAGTATGTGTGTAGTGATTGGCTAATTTTTAACCAATCACATATTTTTAATATAAGATCAAGGTTTCCCGCGGTTCCGTGGGGGCCTACCTCTTTTCCTTAAATAGGACGACTTTTCGCAAGTCGCCAGTAAGATCCCAGCCGTCAACACAAATCCACGATCTTGCTCATCACACTATAACGCACACACGGACACAGAATTTCGTAACTACAAACTTACATTTTCTCTCTGTAACTTTCGCCAAGCACAATCAACCAGAACTTTGTTGATTCAAACCAGTTTACTCACAACAACACATTTCAAGCAATTGTATTCTTGGTGTTATTCATTCTTCACATGCAAACTTTGCTCTAACAATTATTTCGGTACATTTATCTCACAAGAGAACTTTCTTCAAACGGTTGATTACGATCATTCTACAGTCAAAGGGAAATAACTTCCTTCTCTTTAATCTACATTGTGAACACGATTTTATTTCATGCTTGTTGTTGTATTTTATTCAATATATGTTCGTTGGTCAACAAATTGGAGTTGTTATTATTTCTTGAATCCTGTACGTAGAATTATCATTAATATAAATAGTAGTCGTACTTATATATTTGGTGTTCCTGCTACATTTAGTGAATCGACCCGACGCTATATTTGGTACATACGCTACAATATCTTTGAAATTGAAGCTTGGTGTATATTGGTTAGCCTTGATAGCCAATCAGTCGCTAAGGCGCTGTTTTGAATACACAGAGAGGAAATGGGAAGTTCTAAGTTTTTTTTTTGGGTAGGTTAACTATCCTCGGAGGTTTATCCTACACAAGTCAACACAGCTCGAGGTTGGCGAAGGAAAAAAAGTAAATGTAAAAGAAAAGAAAAACTAGTAAAAAAGAAACATTAATAATAATGATGACAATACTGTTTTTATTTTGAATAAATTAGATAATATTAATAATGACAAACTTGTTTCATAGTTGATTTTTTAACTGTAGTAAAATATTCATCAATAAATCATGTTTCCTGCCATATTTGCAGAAGGCTGAAATTCAAATTTTACAATAGTCTTTCAGTGACGATTTTATGTACGACTGTCGCAACTTATGACGTTTTATGCTTTATAAATTAAATAATAATGTTTTTGCTTGGAATCTGTGTGTTTTATGGCGACAGCTGTTTTAGTCTGTTTTTTTGTTGATATTCAAAAAATCAAAAATATATGAGGTTGTGAGTGCTTTAAAATCTCATTTAAATACTTTTACCTCCATGTAATAAAGACTACAGCTTTACCAAAATGCAAAATTATATCTGGATGAACACTTATTTTGTGGATGAAAAGGCAAATGAATAAAATTAATTAACACTAACAGTCTCTTTGATAACCAGTTTGGTGTTTTTATTGCATAAGGAATCCCGGATATGCTTACACCGGCTGTCTTTGGCAGTGACAACCAGCCTTTTATTATTGTATGTATGTAGATATGTGTGTTTGTTGTTTTTACCAAAAAACTGCAACAAAATTACTGAATGAATTTTAATTTCCATCCACCTGAATATCGATGTTCTTCCTAACAGACTGACAATCTCAATATGGCTGATAGTTCCTGGTTTTAAAGCAGCATCTTTTCTTTTTCTGCTACCAGTACGTTCTCGTCTCTTATAATTGCCATATTATTATTATTGTTCACAAGACAAGAGTTTTCAGATTTTACGGATGGTTTATTTTGATTTGTTTTTATTTTTTGTGTCCTTTTTATTTTATATTTCTTAGTAATTAATTTTTAAACAGCAATAATTTTTTTACTTTACACGCGAAAATTTTCAAAAGCATACAAAAAAAGTTTCTATTGAAAAACTATTTTTCTGAATTTTGAACAGTAATTGTTATATCCCGATCCTCCAAGATCTGAAAGTTTAAAAATCATATCAGTTCAATTTTTAGTCATAGTATTAAATAAATTTAAATACAAATATTTTTAATTCGTAAAAAAGTATTTCGTTTATCGCAATTTGTACGAAAAAGAAGCAAACAATTTTACAATAGTCAAACTCGAATGATTTTATTTTAACACGTACGAATCTATGGAAATATATTTTTAAAAAGGTCATTTTGGCAGTGCAAAATTAGGTTTGGTAACAAAAAAAATCTTTTTTTTCTTAAAATTTCAGATAAATATACTAATTATTGAACCTCTTAGATTTACCTATCGCTTAAAAAAAGGTCAATAAGGAGGGAGAAATGAAGATTGTGTTTTTGTTAGTTTATCAATTTTCTTTCAAGGTACGATTTTTTTTTACAGAGTGTTTGTGAAATTATTGAATATGTTTCCAAAAATTACTGCATTACGGTACTTAAAAAAAATCATTTATTTTTTTAAATATAAACTTTTAAATTGTAATTTTAATAACGTCGAAAAATAATGTTTTCCCAAAAATCATTGAAAACAATTTTATTCAGATAAAAAATGTAAGTTTTTTTTTTTTTTTTTTTTTTTTCAATGTTAATTCTAAAAAAATATTGTTTTTTAATGAGCGAATAGTTTTCTTTCCTATTTTTTTATCTTGTAAAACGTACTTAAGATAAAAAAAAAACATTTTTTTCTGTACTTGTACGAAGTTAAAGGAGATGATTAAAAAAAAAAAAACTAAAAGAAAAACAGTCGTTTTCCACATTTACGTCAGTTTCTTGTTTTCTTTTTAAAATGGCTCGCTCGGAGTATGAGGTATGGTAAAAAGAATTATTTGTTTAAATGTTTTTTAGTTTACCTAATTAAATCCACATTTCCTTAACTAACACTTTTCCGTTTACGCCCGGTGTGTCTTATATATGTTTTTAAGTTTATATTTTTTTTTAAATGAATACTTAAAAAATTCCTACTATAAAAAAAGCAAGAATCGTTGTTAATCTGTTGTAAGAGAAGAATTTTTTTTTGTTTGCCTCTTCATAGAAATTAGGTTTATTGTTTTTAAAGCTCCACAAAAAACAAAACAAAGTTATTTTTAAATGTTTCTTATTATTCTTGCAGTGTTTTATCGTTTTCTACGTCTAAATTTTTAACTCTTCATATTTCAATTAGAGATTTATTTTAAAAAACTATTTAAATTTTCTGCACCCTTTAGTTTTCTTTTTTAGTTTTATTCACTTACTTTTTATTGGCATTCATTCATACCACTAAAATTTCTACAAGACAGAATTCACGATTTAGTTTCTGCTTTTGTTTGTTAACAAACAAAAGCAGAAACTAAATCGTGAATTCTACGATTTTTAAACTTTATATCTTAGAATTCACGATATAGTTTTTTTATTTTTTTAAAGACAGTTTTTTTAGTTTGTTTTTTTTTTGTTCCACCTTTAAATTTTAAAGGTGGAACTGATAAAGAAAGAAAGACCTTTTTTATTTATTTATTTTTATTTATTTATTTTTTTTTTTTTTTTTGATTCAAACTGTTGAAATTTTGATCTTTCCATAAACAATTCTACATTTGTTCTTTTGAGTCACAGACAGTCTTGAAAGAGAAGAATTAGATTTTTTTTGTAATATGGTAAGAAAAAAAAACTGATTCATGGGTAAAGAACTTCACTTCAGGGTCACTATCATCGGGCAAAAAAAAGCCAGAATTTTTTTTTTAATCTTTTTAAGGTAGAAAGCCAGGTGTAAAAAAAAAAATCCCATCACCCCGAAAAAAAACACCCTTGGTAAAACGAATCCTCCCCTAAAATACGGAATTTTAAAATCATTATTTTTTTTCTAAAATTTAAAATCCAAATCCATTTTTATCCTCGGACTTTACTTAGTTTTTTTGTATAACAATTTTTTACTGAACTAATCAATTCATGAAATTGAAATCTTTAGTAAGCTCCACGCTAAGTTAAGAAGAATAAGATCCAATGTGTTTTTTTAGTTCTTGTTTTTTGTTTATTTATTTATTTACTTTTTTTAGGATGGATCAAAAATGTCTTATAAAGAAAAAAAAACATGATTATTTACAGAAATTAATAAAACTAGATATTTTCTTTCGACACATCCCATTAAAAACGGAAAGGTTCTTCATTTCATTGTTACAATAAGATTTGTTTTTACTCCAGTTTTTTATTTTCTTCACTTTGTTATTTATTAGAATTTTATTAATTTTATCAACCACCCATTTATCTCTATTATTGTGATATTGTTTAATGTTTTATTAAAAATATTACAGTTTTAATTTTGATAATTAAAGAAAGTTAATTTTTTATCTCCTCTCCTTTTTGTGATTTTTAATTACTCAATAAAAAATGGGATTAATTTTTTTTCCCTATTTACATTTTATTTTTAACCTAACAAATTAAAATTAATCAAGGGAGAAAAAAATAAATATATATATTTTTTTTTTTTTTTACACGTGGTTTTCTATTTCAATATGTATTTTTTTGTTAAAAATTGTTAATGATTTTATTTTCTCTTACAAAAAAAAGTTTTAAAACTCAAAAAGTAAAACCTGTTATAATATTGGAATTTTAAAAATAAATAAATTCAAATTTTCACATATTTTTCAAGAAAAAGTAAAGATAAGTTAGTCTGGAAATAAGTGCACTTTTGGGGAAAAAAGTTCAAAATAACAATGTACTGATTGACCCAATGTCATAACAATGTACTGATTGACCCAATGATTTATCCCTGTGCATGTTCCAGAAATGGTGCCTTTTTCTTTGGTTTTAAATTACTTTTTTAAATTCGTTTTTGTTTTAATTTATACTTAGTTTCTAAATTTGATTAGTTACCAGGTTTTTCCACTACCACAATTTACTTCAGTGAACTAAAAATTTGTTTATTGAGTGGCTTGCTTAAAATTAAATAAATGAATCCTTTCTTAGTTCTATATCCCTGAATGCCAATTTTCTTATTTTTTTTTTATGTAGGTACATCCAAAAAAATCGCTAAAAAGGAGGATACTATACATGATGAAAAAAATCCCAACACAATAAAAACAAAATTTTATCGCCAAAATCTTTGTGTTATTATTAAGAGGAAAGATCAAAGGATTTTTTTTATGTAATTTTTTCTTTTTCCTTTTTTTTTTTTTTTTTTCTTTCTTGTTTGTTTTATCCATTTTAAAATCATGGAATTTTGGTGGGGGCGTCAACACAAGACCATAAATTTATACGGGAAATTTGATCGCTATTTTGCAGTGAAAAACATTGATTTGGGACGTTTTACAAAACATATAACAGTAACTAACATGTCGGATTACACATTCGCTGCAATACATGATGAAAAAATGCCCCAAACTTAATAAAATCAAAGTTTTATCGTCAAAATCTTTATTATTAAAAAGGAAAAAAAATCAAATAATTATCGGATTTTAATGAGACTTTTTATTTAATTAAAAAAGCTTTTAACTGCTTTTATAAATAAAATATAATTAAGGTCACTTGTCTAAAGAATTTTTTCTTTACTTTATTTTGATGAATAATGAATTTTTACGACAGTTGTTTTCATTTTAATTAGAATAATTTATAAAGTTTGAAATTTTTAATTAATTTCAGCCTTTTAGATTATATTAAGCAAACACTATATTTACTAACCATAAAAATGGAAAAGCTTAGTACAAATCATCAAACATCAATATTTTTAAAAGAATTTTGTTGAAGTATTTTTGCTTTTGTTTTTTCGTATGTGTATAAAATTTATACTATAAATAGGTTGATTTTTGTAGGTAAAGACTTCTATACACAACATTATCAGAAAATAAGAAGAGTGATAACTACAGTAAATCTAAAACTAAATTAACAGAGGATATTTTCCTAAATGATTACTGAGTGCTTAAAAATTATATAAAAGTAGGCCCTCGCATAAATATTATTCTTCAATTATGTTTTACAGGTAATGTCCCCATAAATCAATATTAGATCTGTCAGCATGTTAGCACCTTAAAAATAAACAGCTACTGATGAGTTAAAAAATGCATTTCTGCGATATTTTAAACTTATTGTTTTAAATCAGCCAATCTGCTTCAAATAAAGTTTCAGAAATGTATATTTCATTTTTAGAAGATTTCTTTTAATAAAGGGAATTACATTTCAATAAACGAAGGCAAAAAATGCCGCTAAAATCAAATTTTTTAGCCAAAAAAATCTGCCAGTCAATTTAGTTTTGAAAAGAGCAAAGTATTTTGCTTATTGAAAATATTAAATTTAATCTATTAACATAAAGTTAAAACTAAAATAAAAGCTTCAAGAAAAATTTTTCATTTAAAAAAAAAAAAAAAAAAAATAGGTATTATGTTTCTTTGGAGGTAACTAATTTTAATGAAACTTTGCACAAATGAATTAAATTATTTTAGAAATTTTTCTTTTTTAGAAAATCTTGATAACAAAAACCTTTATTTTTATATATATATATATATGTGTGTGTGTGTGTGTATATATATATATATATATATACATGCACACACATCTGTTACCCACAACCTCCATTTTATTAAATTTTGAGAAATTAATGTTTATATTAGTTGTAGACAGAATTTAAATCAATTTATTTTTGTAAAACCAGACCTCCTGTTACCAAAAATCCGCACTGAACATAAAATAAAAAATGCATTAAAACTAAGACATTATTTAATTAGAAAAGCTTTTAATTGCTTTTATGAATAAGATATATTATGGACAATAATTTCTTAAAGTTTATTCAATGAATAATAAAATTTTACAAGTATTTTTTTTTCATTTTTTTTATTTGTCTTAAGAAAAAGTTTTTTTTTTTTTTTGATGAATAATGAATTTTTACAAGAATTGTTTTCATTTTGTTCATTTTTTTTTTTTTTTTGTTTTTTTAATTAGAATAATTTATAAAATTTTAAATCCTTTAAATTTTTGTATTAATTTGTACTGGTTAGGTGATATTGTTATCAAGTAAAAACTCAATTTACTAATCATAAATGGAAAAGCTTACTACAATTCAGCCCCCTCCCCAATATTTTAAAAAGAATTTAGATTTTTTTTTGTATTTGTGTATAAACGTGCTGTTTTTTGTCAATACGGATGTCCCTTACACGATTTTATCAGAAAATAACAGTGATAACTATAATAAATTTAATGCCAAAAAACCTAAAATTCAATAAAAAAAAATATTTTGCTAAATATTGAAGATTACTGGGTAGTTAGAAATTATATAAAATGACACTCACATTCTATTCCTCAAGTAATTTTACAAATATGTCCCCCATAGAAAAAAAATTATATAAACTTCTGACTGTCAATCTAGCTGTCAACAACTTAAATGAACATCTCCATGTTAAAAATGCATTTCTGCAATATTTTAAACCGAAATTAAGTAATATTTGTTTCAAATTATATCAATTAAACTTTAAATCAGCTAATATTCCTGAAATAAATTTTCAGTAAAGTATATTTTATTTTGGAGAGATTTTTTAATAAAGAGAATTACATTGTGATGAAAGTTGGCTAAAAATGGCAATAAAATCGTTGATCTTTAGTGATTTCAAAAAAAAGAAAAGAAAAACTCCCTTCAGCCAATTTGAATTAGTTTTGAAATACAGCTAAGTATTTTGCTTATTGGAAATGTAAAATTTAATCTGTTAGTATGAAATTAAAACTAAAATAAAAGCTTCAAGAAAAATTTTTCATTTTTTAAAATTAATTTTAAACCTTAGGTATCACATCTCTTTGAAGATACCTAATATTAATGAAACTCAAGACTTCTTCAGAAATTAATGGAATTTTTTTAATGTTTCCTTTTTAGAAAATCTTTGTATGTCTTTTTTTTGCCTCTGTTACCTCCATATCACACATAAGCTATGTATCACACATAAGCGTGTATCACACATATGCTATGTGTGATACACGCTTAGGCGATCATATATCTTTCAATACATGACTGACAAGGCAGATTTTTCCCACAATGGGTTGCTATTTCTTTCTGCGGTAGACCATCCAAGGCTATAGAACCTGGTCTGTCCTGCTATTTACCCAACGGTATTAACACATAAGTGAATGTAATGGATTTGACTGAATTCGAATTTGGCTTTCCGATTACTCAATCTGAGCCGTTATCCATTATTCCCTTCACACCTTGAATTGTAAAATAAAAATTGCAATAAAACTAAAACATTATTTAATTAGAAAAGCTTTTAATTATTTAATTAGAAAAGCTTTTAATTGCTTTGATGAATAAAATATATGGACAATAATTTAAAGTTTATTCAATGATTAATAAAGTATTTTTTCATTTTTTTTTTTAAATTTAAATAGAATATAAAATTTTAAATCTTTTAAAATTCTATCTTAATTTGTAACATTCAAGTAATAGTTATTAAAACTAATCTTAACTGGTAAAACTTGCTATAATTTAACAACCTCAAGATTTTAATTTTTATGTAAGCACATCTATTTTTGTAAAATCAGATATTTATACACATTATCAGAAAATAAGAGTGCCATTAAAAATTTGTGATTTTTATTTTTATCAGCAAAAAACAAATTGCTCAGAATATTTCAACTTGTATTTCAATGTTGCTTTAATTTTCATAAAAAATTTGGATTTTTTTTTTGTCTTGACCGCATGTTATTTAGAAAAAAAATATTTGTTTAATTCACGTTAAAATTGTCTAGAAAATGATTGGCAAGTAAGTTTTATTTCAAAGTGAAAATGTTAGGAAAAATCGTTTGAGTTTATATATATTCTTTATCAAAAAAATAAAAGTTCTTTGATGCTTGACAAATTTTAAAAAGGTTTGATTAGAAGCTAAAGCTAGGTAAACACTTTAAATGAGAATAAAAATGGTAAAAGGGATTTTTTCCTACTTTATACTGTAATGGTGGGAGTTGTTATCTGGACCCCAAATTAGACAACCCTCCTTACTTGAAGCATCGCATTAACACTATTTTCCTCTCCCACACTTTCATTACATTTATACTTTTCTTTTGTAATACCAAGCTAAACTCAGTAAAAAAAATTAAAAATTGATTTTCGTTTTTTGGGTTTTTTTTGTTTTTTTTGTCATGTTGGCTTTTGAATTGATCTATGACAAAAATATTTTTTCCAATTAATGAAACTTAGTATTGTATATTTTATTTTCTTCGATATAAAAATAAAATACACACTCACTGATTTAAATTTTAATTTTTTTAAATTACGTGAGGAAAATGTCAAATGTGGTGAATGTAAATTTAAACATTTGCTTGTGACATTTGTACTGTAAGTTTGATTCTAATGAAATATTCGTCTCTTCTAACCTTGTGTCAGACGCTAAACTTATTGAACAGACTTGGTTGAAAAAAAAACTCTGTTTAGCTTTACACTTCAGTTTGTCACCTATTAAATTAAGCCAATGAAATAGTGTTTTTTTTTCTTTTTTCTCAACTCTTAAGTAAAACTGAATAATGGTTAAACAGTTTTTTTTTTCCAAATAAACTTACGGAAATTCCTTAGATATCAGGTTTATTACAATTAAGGAATAAATTAAAAAGGAAAGTCCCAAAGGGTATCCATTTACAATTTTGAATGATAGCTAAACAAGTTTTGTAACTTTATGAATGCATAAAAAAAAACTGTTAGCTTTAATTTTCAACAAACTTCATAATAATAATAATAATAATTGAGAAAATTTTTGTGTTGAGCTTGCTCTTAAGATTACAATATTTCACTAATTGCTTATTTTAAAAAAATGTAAACATTTTATTTCAAAAATTTCTAATTGGATAATTTCTTACAAAAAAGAACAAAAATTAATTTGAAAAACAATCCCCCCCACACCGCCAGTTGATTTGTTTTCTATGGCTTATCAACCTTTTGCAGGTTATTTAAAGTCAGAAAATATTTTTAGATTGTAAAAAAAAGTTTTTGTTGGGGTGGGGTGCAGATAATAACGGTTTAGTGATACTAGTGTTACTAATTAACCCATAGCTGGGTGGAGAAGAGGTGGATTCCTATCTTCCTAAGGGTATTTGTGCATAAAGGAATATAAAGAAACTTAGTAGGAATTGGAACTCAGCTCTCTGATTAACAATTCTAACCCATTATCCATTACACCACCTATACATCCATGCTTACAGTACTTGATATTCCCAAATGGTCACTTGTCTAGATACTGATGACTCAATGTTGCTTAACTTCAGTGATTGTACGGGATCACATGTTTCAACATTGGCTGGAAGTCTTACAATCGAACCAGTAAAAAGAAAGAAAGGCAAGATTATATACTGACTGCATTTGTTAATACAGGCTCATTTGGTTTGTGATTGTATAAAAAACATATTACCTACATAGTACAATTATCTTGGTGGGAATAAATTCACACTCCTCCCCTGTTTTTTGAATAGGAGTAGCGATTTATCACTTGTTTCCTATTTAGGATTGGGTTTCTAGTGCCATCTAAAGTCTTTTCATTCTCTTTCACTCCCAGTAACCCCTTGAATCTTTATCACCTTAATTGGGTTGAATTGATTTTTGAAAAAAAAAAAATAATTATGTACTTACCCTGTTCTTATTTTCTGGTTTAATATATATATATAATTATTTTTTAAAAAAAAATATGATTCCATTGCTACATAGGAATTGCCATGTTACAAAAACAGAAGCTAAATACTTCCAATTCAATTATAGAAATTAAATTAAAATACCTAGTTCTGTTTCATCCTCAAGCTAACTTTGAAATCAAAATTTCCAAAATTCACTTGAGGATGAAACAGAACTAGATATTTTAATTTAATTTCTATAATTGAATTGGAAGTATTTAGCTTCTGTTTTTGAAACATGGCAATTCCTATGTAACGATAGAATCCTATTTTTTATAAAATAATTATAATATAGGCTCTACTTGTGTATAGAGCACTGTTTTAGAGGATTATTTATTGCATTCCAATAAAATCAGCTATTCATTTAAATTTTTTTGACATACATTTTGGGTATAATGTCTCACCAATTTCATTTAGTTTCTTTTTCATTTTGTTTATGTTTTCATCACTAAAAAACTAAATGAGATCATCAAGTAGACTATATGCCACCACCACCCCCAACTCCAATAATTTATATTTAAAATTCTCAGCATCCTCTTTCCTTTATGCACAGGTGTAGTCACATCAACGTAAACATCACTTTAGTTCGAGTTAGTACTAAAGAATGAAATGTGTCACACCAAAAACTTTTTACACTTTATATTTTTTTGTTTCACTCTAAAATTGTTCTTGATATATAAAAATTTATATATCGTTTTACCATACCATTGGTATGTAGGTATTTTCAGATACAAGTGAGCCTTGGGTATGACAAACTACATCCTCTCCTCTGATCAAGAGACTGGAGGTTTTGAGAACCACCTCCTTAATTGCTATTGTTCCCAGGTCCACCCTGATCTAGTGTGGTAACACCTGTTAGGGTCCCAGCTATGGGAAAATAGTGAACTCCCAAACAAAGATAAAACCTTATGTAAGTATAGAAATACATTTTAATAGTAAAAATATAAGTAGTACATTATATATATATATATATATATATATATATATATATATATATATATATATATATCTATTTATAATAAATTGACAATACAATTGCATTCAAAATATATTTAGTTGAAGCCATAGAATTGTGTTCAAATTATTCAGATTTCAGCATTAAATAAACTTATAGAGGTTGATATGCCACTAAACAAAACAAAATCAACCAACCAACACGAACGAACGCTTTCATGACATTAATCCATATAATATTTTACAATAATACCCTACTATTTCTTAAAAAAATTAAACTGTATTCCAAAATATAACTTCAACAAAACTACAACATAAATACATACACACATGACCACCACCTAGTAATTATGTCCATGCATATGTATATGCACAAAATCTGAGTATCATCTACCATGTATTGAGTTGTGAAAGCAGAATAACATAACATTTTTATTACTTCAAAGCTCATAAGAAAATTAAATTTGGGCATTAAAAGACCCATAAGGATTTGATATGCGATTAAACCAAAAAAACAATCAAAACATGACAGTATAAAAATACAAGCAATATATTTTTATATTAAAAAAATAATACCAACAATATTTATAGTAAAATTACCAACAATACAATTTTATACTAAAATGACCAACATTATATTTTATCTCTAGTTAAAGGCATACAATTACATTCAAAATATTTAGATTTCAGTATTAAATGACCCATAGATAGATTGATATACCACAAAAACAAAATCAATCAACCAACCAACCAGATACAAGTATCATTATGTAGATTATTATCAACAATTTAAGATGACTTAGCTTTTTTGGCGACTCTTGCAAGACTGAAAGACTGACCATTTTTCATTATACTTTTTGTACTCTTAAGATGCATTTATCATATAGTTGTTTCATGCAGTTTTTTAATCTTTTTTTTTTTTTTTCTATTTGTATCTTTTTAAATGTTGTTCAGACTTGAATTCATTTTTTATTGTTGCTTTTGTTTTTACCTCAATATTTTTATTAACTTATTCAATAACCCTTTTTAAAGGGGACAATTTTTAAGGGCAAATAAGGTCTCTTTTTTTTTTTTTTTTTTTTTTATTTGGAGGGGGGAATAGGTGCTAACAGATGACACATAGATGAAATGCAGCACAAGGCCATTTTTTCTTTTTCTGTAAATGTGTGAAGCCATACACGTTTACATGTGGATGAGTTGCAAAGACTGTCAGTTTTCATTGGCATTCTGCTACAAGAGTCAGGGTGTACCTACTTAGTGCAATGTGGAATTGCTGCCTGGGTGATGGATCCCCATGAACATAGAATGTAAAAAAAAGTAGAATCTCTTTTTCCAGGATTGGTGGCAAAAGTACTGATTGGCCAAACCTATTCCCAATAATCTTTGTAAAACAGGCAATTCCATATTTTTCTATGAAGGGGAGTGGTTGTGGTAAGGCCTTCAGTCATGAAGACCCATTCAGTCAAAAGAAAAATTGATGTATCTACTAGTTCCATTGCCTTTCCAGATAAGTGATTGCTGCAGAACCTTTGACTAGTAGGTCATCACATGCATCAATTATTGTGTTCATAACAGCACCTTGTGGTAACAATATAAACCCTATTCTCACATGGGTATTAAATTTGGCATTACCAGGTACCTCACAGTATAACTGGATTGAATAGGGTGGAAGTCTGGCACTCTGACAGTCATTTTGATGTGATTTGGCACCCACAAATCAGCTAATTTATATGGGTCAACATGAGAATTAAGCATCCCAATGATAGACCAGGTAGCTTAGAGTAAATATTCAACATCTGTAAAGGCAGGTAAGACATCCATTGGCTTGTGGGTATCTTCTGGAGAAGAGAAGGCTAATAACAAAACCCTACATATATCCAGAATGGAGCCCCTAAAGCAGTTGGTGAAAAGGTGTATCTGGATGCTTGGTCAACCCGGGATTTCTATATTTCTTGTCTGTTCTGTTGCCTGGATAGTTGAATGAACATTTTGGAAAAGACTGTTACAAATACCTCATTGTACATGCAGGCATCACTATTGCAGAGGAGAAATAAACTTGACTGATTAGACAGATTAATTTGTTTTTATGGCTTAACAACCCTTTATGGGTTATTTAAAGCTGAAACATATTTCAGATTCTAGGAGGTTGCTTACAGTACCTGGTGTTCCCAAGTGGTTCACCATCTAAGTACTGACCAGGCTCAAGGCTTCTTAATTTTGGTGATCAAATAGGATCCAATTTTCTCAACATTAATTGACCATCGGCCTAACTGTTCAGGTAGAAGATGGAAGAAAAGCTGCATTAGTAAACATGAAGCAATCTACCTTCAGTTATTGTGTCACTGAAAAATCAGCATGTTCGACTTATGCTGTTTCACATCAAACTGAGATATATCTTTTGTCTAATTAGATGCAACCAAAGATTCTCCCTAATTCTCTTTGCTAAAAAAAGTAATTTGCATTGGTCTTGACTTATTTATATCTCTGTTAGGCTTTGATGTTTTTACTCTCCAATAACACCTTATTATTTCAACTTTTCCCCAAAGAGGATAACAAGCCCTCCTCCTTCCAAATATGATCTGGTATATAGACTTTTGTTTTAACTTTTGATATTCCCTCTTAACAGTTAACTCTGATATAATACATCTCTAAGAAAAGAAAATTAATTTATAGTAAGGAATAGCGGAATATGAGTGCTTTGAAGGGAAAAATGAGAAAAACAAAATGTTTTTGTTCTCTTGAAGGCATAAGCATGATTAGAAGTTGGAAAGGAAGCTGACTGAATTCTATTAGCATTTTTAATGCTCTCTTGTTTTTTTTTTAAAGATGAGATCAGAGTTAAAATTCTAAAGAATGATTCATTCATTCATTTTTACAGTTTACCAACCCTTTGCAGGTTATTTAAAGCCAGAAAATATTTTTCATAATAATGGTTTAGTGATACAAGTCTTACTAATTAACTCATAGCTTGGGAGAGAAGAGGTGGAGTCATACCTTTCCCCAAGGGAATTTGGGAGTTTCCTGGGGAATTGGAACTTGACTCTGATTAACAATTCTGGGGACCACCCCCGGCATCCAAGCTTACAGCACCTGGTATTCCCAAGTTGCTACCCATTTAGGTACTGACTAGGCTTGACATTGCTTAACTTTGCTGATTGTATAGGAGCCAGTGTTTCAACGTGATATAGCCATAAGCCCTAAAGAACAAGTGGGTAATAATGATTACTATATTAGCGTAACAAGAAGTTTTTTTTCTCTTTATTCTCATGAAAGTCATAGGTAACATTTTAATGCTAGAAATATACAATGTCTTATTGAAATATTTCCATCTTTTCTCGTGCACTTTTTATGTGTTTTATTGAGAATGACTTCTTAAAACCTAGTATTCAAATATCTGTTATACCTCCAAAAAATAAGAAGCAACATTGTTTTGTTTTTTTATCTTAATGTTATAACTAGAAGAAATATTTCCCAATAGGCAACTCTCCAACTGATTTAAGAGTAATGTGTATTTTCTAACTTTTTGGTCTATTTGTCAAAATTTCATAATTCTAATTTATTTTCCTCTATAAAATAATGTTTTTCACGAGAATTTTAAATGTACTCAATATTTCCTGTAAGCTTCAATCAAAAATAACTGATAAATGTTTAATAATCATATTGAATTAGGAAACTATTTTTTAACTACATTTTTATTCAGTATTTAACATGTTTTTAATTTTAAAAAGATTTTCTTGTTTTTTTTGGTTTTTATCAAGAATCTCTCTCTCTCTAAAAAAAAAAAAAAAAATTGTTTTCTCTTCATCATATAAATATAAGGGTGTTGCTGAAAAGTTATCAGCCTAACCCTAAAATCTGATCAAATGATTTTTTTTTTCTTCTGGGAAATTCTTGATGAGACCAAAAAACTTTCAGTACCTCCTTGTTTTCAAACTTTGAATTTTCTCTCTCGAATATTTGTGTTATCCATTTTAGTTTATATTTAACTTAACTTTTTCAATTTTTTAAAATTAAAATGAGTGTAGTTCTCTTCACTAAATAATTTTTTTTTTTAAATTTGCAACTGTTATGTATTCATTTTATTAGCACTTCATGTAATTATGTATATTGTTAATATGATAAGGAATCATTAGATAATTTGGAACTGACTAATGTAAAGTTTTACAAAGGATCCAATGAAACTATTATCTTTTATTTATTTCTTTATATTGTAAAGAAATTGTTTGCGGCTTTGCATTTGTTTTATTAGTTTAATTCCTCTGCCTGAATAATATTTTCAATTAAAGATAATATTTTATCCATTTATTTGCTTAATCGTGGGGAATGACTTTATCACCTCCAGAAAAGATTTGTAGGACAGGAAAGTCATAATTTGAGCAAATTGTCTTTAGTCATTTGTTACTTCCCTTTACATTAAAAAACAACCATAAGACAATTTTTTTTCATCCTTTTCATTTTATTTTTTAAATGAGGAGAAAAAAATGTGGATGTAACACATACAAAATTTATCTACATATTATTATTATTATTATTATTATTATCACCACCACCACCAACAACAACACAGTTTTTCAAAGATCTAACATTTTGTTCTAGAAAAGTACTAAATACACAGACATTTTAACAAACTTGGACCTTTGTGCCCACAAAAAAAACTAAGAGAATCAAAAGAACGGTTTTTCCCTTAACACCACTATTATTTTAACTACCTTCACACCTTGGCAATGCTTGTTGTTTTCAAAAGCAATCATTAGAATTGTAATAAAACCTAAATATAGGATGAAAGTGAATTTATACATTTTTCTTCTTCACAAAAATAATAAACACTACTTATTTATGAGATTGTTTATTTACAAGAATAATTTTATATTTGCAACATCCTAAAATTAATAAAATTGTAATGCAATGCAATATTTATCATTTACAAATTTATAAAGAAATAAATATGAAAAAGTTTTATTCATAATGTTATAAATATTTACTAAATTATTAAAATATGGGAATCAACTATAAGGAAATCCTTATTTACCATTTTATAAAGTTTGAATCAATTAGCAATTAGCCGATATTTGCTAACCACGCCAATAAACTATCCAATAAATAGTGCTTATTATTTTTGTCAATTCCCAAGAACATAAAAAATGTATAAATTCACTTTTATATGTTTAGGTTTATTTACAATTCTAATAATCTAATTATTCTAAAATAATTTTAAAACAAAATATTGCTGAGGAGTGAAGGTAGTTAAAATAATAGCAGTGTCAAAAGGGAAAGTGTCCTTTTGACATTCTGTTTTTTTTTTTTTTTTTTTTTTTTTATTTTATTTTAATAAAAGACTCACTGAAAACTTTCCCATCAAGCAGGATTTTGAACTATTTCCTGTGGGTGGACTAAATGAGGCCTTTGGTCCCAATAAGAAAACATGAGTTTGAATTGTGCATTGAATCATACCTTATTTGAAAATCATGAACTCTTGAATAACATGTAATTTAAATATCTGGAGAATTAAAAATAAATTTCAAGAATTCAAAAGTTAAATAAAAAGATAAATATTTGGTTTAGCTAACCTGATAGAAGATAGTAAGGTTCCAATTTAGCATTATACTTACTTTATAATTGAACTCCTTCCTAAAGTTTACAAATTTTTTTTATAATATACTCTTAGTCCCATTAATAACAATAGAAAATTTGGTGCCCAAAGCTCAAGTTGTGCTTGATCGAAACAATAACCAAAAGATGAACAAAATAATTTAGTGAATTATAAGATTGCAGGATTTATCAGTTAAAAAAAATTTTTCAGGGCATAAAAAACTGAAGATGAAATGAAAGTTTTATGCTAGAAATGTCCTTATTCCTCTTTTTCTGTAATTATTCATAATTTCTTTCTTTATAACAAAATGGAATATCATTATTTGCGAGTTATACTTGATGTAGAAGAAAAGAATCCATTTTATAATACAATGTCTTATTCAGAAATACTAGTTTATATGGATTATACTTCAGAAGGATCTACATATACAATTTTATCAAAATGGTGTCTCAAAAATAAACCAATTTTAAAAAAAATTTTTTTTTGTCAGGCAGCACCAAATTAATGTACTCTCAATATTTTTAATTGATTTGTTTTTTCTTTACCAGAAACCTTTACAAAATCCCTGGACTGGTTTCTAAAAATTTCATTAGTCACCCACTTCAGATGTTGCTAAGAATAATTTTGTTCTTTAAGCAAGTCCAAGAAAACATTTTCAAAAAGATCTTTCATGATGGTGTTAAGATTTTCAGTTTGACTGAAGTCAAGGGAATTTACAGACTACCCCCCCCAACAGCCTGTGTGTTGCTCTGAAAACAATATATGCAAAATCTCTTTGTTTTCCAATAAATGAACCATCAAACTACACAAAAAAAGTCAAATATTTATATGGTGTACACAAGTTAAATCAAAAATATTGGTAAAAACAAAGAAATCCATGTCCACAATTGTCAATACCATCCAATTCCAATAATGATATTATGTAACTCATCTTTTGAGATAAAGCATCCAACAGCAAATGAAAAGGCTCATAAGGTACCCTTTAACATATGTTGCTTAATAACAAGCGAATTGTGTGTATGAGGCAACCTCTAAAATCACCACTGAAATTTTAAATTTCAAGCTTTACTTATTGTAGAAATCAAGAAATTACTAAAAGCTTCCCTATATAAAAAAGGACATTGATTACAATTTATATTTGATACATTTATCCACAGCCTTATGAAAACTTCCCATTAAAGTTGCAAAATTTTATTTCCTTATTTAAGTTAATAGAGTTCCAGGACAAAGCAACTCTGTAAATTAAGTAGCGTTTGTATTTTTACTGCATAAATTTCATAAGGTTATTCTTACAAGTCAATATTTGGAAGTGAGGAACAAGAAATAGGTTTATACCATAACACCTACAATAAAGCATCAATAAACTATATGTCTATAAAACATACATTTACCCTGAAAGTATAACACTATGTGCAAAATATCTAGTTGAAGGCATAAAACTGCATACAAAATAGATTTTGGCATTAAATAATCCATTTGGATTGATATACTATTAAAGATATACTATTAAAGATATACTATTAAAGATATACTATTAAAGATATACTATTAAAGATATACTATTAAAGATATACTATTAAAGATTGATATACTATTAAAGAAAAACACTGAACTACAACTATGTTGGTTTATTGTGTAGATTTATTTTACAGTAAGTTAGGCATTTTTAAATACATTTTTATTATTTCAACATGCACTTATTGTTAATAATTAATATTTGATGATAAAATCAAAGGAACTCTACTACTTTTTAAGGTTTATTAAAGGAGTTTGACCTGCAAAATGTAATGTCTTAAATTTTATTTGTTTAAACTGATCTAAATTCTGACTAAACTGTTTAAATGTCTGTAGTCTACCATATATACTACAATATTTATTAACTCTTTTTTAATGTTTTTTTTTTTTTTTTCATTTCAGATTGTCCTTACAGGAATCTAAATGTTATCCTCAGTTTGGGAACAGAACTTAGTACAGAAAACTATTGTTGCCTGTCTATTTTCCTTCCTTCTACATGAAGGAGAAAGAACAGATGTATTCTTTGTTGGCTGAAATGCTACCCTTGGACAAAAGAAAAGGGACCATAATAATTCCCCTTGTTTTTAGTCTTTTGTTGCACTTAATTTAATCTGTGGATTCCAATTTAGATGGGTTGAATTTGTCTGCATTAAAATTAAACAAAGAACAAAAAAAAACATTTTTGCACCAGAGAACTGGTGACCTGAACACTCAACTTGCCTCACCTTACTAATCATAATCATATACTTTGGCATCCATTTCTCAGACTTCACACCTTTCCTGTTTTCAAATTGTTGACAATATGAATAGCCTAAAGAGTAAATTCTTGCCAACAGCTGTGTATTCTATTTTTGAGTAAGACTTATCTTGAAGGAATCTAAATAACTTTTATACATTTCACAAAGCTCCTTTTTAATGCAAAATATAGGCTCTTAAAACAACATCCTTGGCATTCCATATGAGGTTTTAGAAGTTCTTTCAACTTGATCTTAATACAAACATCTCAGAGTTGATTTTCAATGACACTTATTTGATACACATTTTTAAAAATGAAGCCAGTAAATGAAGCATTATTCTAATTTGTGTTAGCTGTGATCAACAGTTAATTTCTTCCTTGCATGATCAAAAAATAATTTTAGGTATCAAAGGTGTATCTCCAGTCTTTTCAGATTTATCTCCCCCTTGTTCATTCGTATGATTCAAGTCATCCGAAAAAATACAGTTCAGCAACACTTCATAAACCTCGATTTGAAAAGAACAACACTTGGAAATTTCAGTTTTTACAAATGCAGAACTGATTGTTAAAAAAAAAAGTATTTTTAAGTAAAAATTTTGTCTCTTCTTCATTAGTTAGGGTTAGTGTTTTTATCTACCAGATATCATCTGGCTTTTTTGATTTTGTCGTATACTACAGAGCTAAGCTGCTACTAATTTTTTTTTATAAATATTGTCTGATTTAATATTTAAAACATTCAATTTTTAAATATATCAAAGAATTCTTTATTAATCAAAAAAAAAATTTCTCTGTGAAAATGAGAAGTTTCAATAATTATGATATAGAAGAAAGCTATAAGTTCAATACTTTATAGATATTTTGTATCTATCTTGATATATTTTATATGGTCTATGTTTGTTTAATATTAGTATATATTTTTCAAATACATAAATTATTGAAGAAAAAAAAAACTTTTATCTGCAACAATGGAAGATAGCATCAGCCAAGGAATTACTGCTGCTAACCCATACTTTTGCAATATCTGTCTACGTGGTTTCTCAGAATCTGCTGAATTAGAAGCTCATGCTCGGGAACATGAAGCTGAGGAGGCAATGAACAATTACTCAAACACACCTAATGTCAACTCACCTAATGTCAGTCAAGAAAGCATCAAACTCGCCCTTCCTACTGGTATCGTAAACCCTTCTCTTGTAAATGCGATTGTTGCTTCAAACACATCTGACCAGAATATTGTGACCTCTTGTGTTGACCCGAATGTTGTGGCTCCTATTGTCATTGTCAACAATGTTGTGAACTCTGAAGTTGTTACTCCAACCAGTCCTTACACCTGCAATGTCTGCCAGCGCGGTTTCTCTCAGCGGTCCCACTTAGAGACCCACTCACGCATCCACTCAGGTGAACGTCCATTTGAGTGCAACCAGTGTGGGGCAGCGTTCTCCCGCCGTGGTAACCTGGTGCGCCACAGGCTGTCACATGGCGGCGAACGCAAGCACAAATGTAATGTGTGTGGACGCAAGTTTTCTCAGAAGTCTCACCTACAGGTTCATACCAGAGTGCACACTGGCGAGCGTCCTTACAAGTGTGACCGATGCGGTTATGCCTTTTCTCGCAATGGGAATTTGGTACGACATAAAAGGGCCAACAAGGGGGGCAAACGGAAATACAGTTGCATTGCTCCTTCCCTTCTAGAGCAGCAGGAACAGGATCTGGGTGTCACACAACCCCAGCAGGTTGCCCTCGTCCCTGTAACGCAGCCTCAGGGAGAAGTCCAGGTCCAGGTTCAACCCCAGCTGATTGGAATTGCTGAAGTTCAAGCTGGAGTTGGTGATAGTGTTGCCAAAACTGCTAACCCAAAAGAAGTAAATCCCCAAGGAGAACCTGAAACTAACAAAAATGACCAAACTCCTGTTGTTGCTACTGCAACTAATATTGTTCAACTTGGAAGTGTCCCTTATCAAATCATGGCTACTGTGCCTAGTCAACTGGCTACGGTTCAGCCCATTGCAAGCCTCCAACAAATGCCCAATGTCCCTCATCAGCTGGTCACTGTTCCTCAACATATCAGCATTCATCACTTGACTGGTATCCACAATCTCGCCAGTGTGCCACTACATATAGATATCCCCACAACGTAAATCTTTGTTCTTCTTACTTCCTGACTTTCATTTTCATCTTAAAATTTATTGCTAGTCAGTCTTTAAAGCATCGTGTGTGTAAATTTTGTGATAGTCCTGCAAATTCAGTTCTTCGGAACAATGCTGTATTCAATTGTTTTGTTTTTTTCTTCCAAGTAGAACAATTTGAATAGCCAATCATTGAGTATCTTAATAGGTTTTCCAATGCTACGAATTGATATTCTTGGATCAGTCCACTTATTTATGATGTTTTGTTTCAACATCAAATTCTAAATTAATCAGTGCAACATACCAGATGAAAATGAAACCACTTTGGCTTTTCTTTTGAATTTTTGAACTGAAACATTTCCAAAAGGACAACTTCTGTTGTCTGAAAATCAAACAGAAGTTCTCTACATAAGTTGATTTTTTTTTTCTCTTTAATACCAACATACTATTTAATTTTGATGACAACTATGCAAGTTCAAACACTGTTGGCTTCTGTGGGATAATCTCTGGTCATTTACAAGCATGACAACAAAGTGTTTAAGATGACATGTTTATTTTTTACATTTACTGGATTAATGACTATCAAACCTACACATAGTATATTGGTAATGATGCCAATGTGCTTATGGAATGTTTTCAATCTCTGAAATTTTTTGCTTGAGTTAGCTGATGCTACATCTCACAGAAAAAAAAAAGCATAGACCTACTGTTGCATAGACAGTAAACTTGCCCTTAAAAAATGGCTTCAACTCATCTCCTGAAAAGAATCTCTTAAACTATTGGAAAAGCAAAAATTATGTCCTTGTACCTAAAAGGCTTTTAATTTAATATGAAAAGAATTTTGCTGGGTGTCAAGGATTTTAAAAAGCTGTTGTTTTTTTTGTTTTTTTTGTTTTTTTTTTTACCATATTCAGTAATGGAACACCCCGTCCCCAAAATACTAATTATCAATTGCTTTGCCTGCCTCAATGTTGATATACTTGAATTGTTATGTTTATAGAGTATAAAATTATCCAAATACAAAAGAAGTGCTGTTAACTTGTACCCGGAAAGAAAAAAAGAGGTCAAATCTGTTAATGTCAAATAACCAAAGAGTTTTGTGCTATCATGAAAACATTAAGTAGACATTTTGTCTCTTAAAATTTTTTCTCTTAAAAATTTCCTTCTGTTTGTCTTTCTCGTTAATGTTATTTGACTCTGCACTTCCAATTTACTAATCACCAAGCATCGATTTTTTTTTTTCTTTTTTCGTATCATATCTTTAATTCTGTGATTGTACAAATCAATCTCTTTATATTTATAGCATTATCTTAATATTCTTTGCAGCATTAGATTTCCAACTGTTCAATATTTTTTTATTTTTATCATCTCCTAGGGTTATGTTACAACTTTTTTTCTTATTTTAATGCAAAGTGTATTTTCAAAATGTCCACTTCTTTATAGTTTCACTATCCATTTTTGACTAGCCTTTCAGCTTCTCTTTCTCTCGATCCAAATTTTGTAGGTCATGTGTCCTCCAGCCATTCAATTAAATTACTTAATTTAAGAATAAAGTAACTTCCAAGAAGACTTGAATTTGCATCCCATGTCACAAGAGTGCATCTTTCATGGACAGTGCTTTTAACCAATTCGGTCGTGGAAGGTTATTGTTAGAGGACACACATTTACAAAGCATCTGCTTTATTTTTACTTCATACTACTCACCCTAATGGTGGGAGAATATTTGACTTTGAATCTTGTGATAAAAATAGGATTGCCACATGAGAAAATTAAAAATACAGGCACTTTTAAAATCTCTCTCTCTCATATATATATATATATATATATATATATATATATATATATATATATATATATATATATATATATATATACCCCCACACACACATACATGCCTACACACCCAGACCAATCCAATATACTATATAAAAGGAAAGACATAAGTTAAAAACATAAAGCAATGATTTTAATGGCTTATGAGGAACATAAAATTATTTAATGCAAGTTAAGAAAGTCTGATTCAATTTTGATGCAGAACTGCATGGCAGTTGGCAAGCAAAATTGTAACAGTGTTGCTGTCCTCAGCCAAACATAGCAACTGGACAAGTTGCACACACATCAGTTTTGTGTAGACCTTTAGCAGCACTAGTTTCCTCATTACATTTGGGTTATTTTCATCAAGAAAATCTGAGAAAAGAAACTATAATTACTTATAAAGTTATAACCAAGAACCATAAGAAGGTATTAAAAATATTTTTATTACGAAATTTGAAAATGTACTAAATATGGGACATTTGGGGTGTCCCTGAAAGGTGAGTACAGGACATGGGAACAAAATTATCCATTACGTGATATGTCCAGTATATTAGGGACATCTGCCAATATTAAATCCTAAAGCAACAATAAGATTTAAAAAAAAAAAAGACTAGTCAAAAATGAATAGAAATAACCTTAAATTTCATTAAATGATGATTACTGTATTTCCCACGATATAAGATACACTTTGGTTTTATTTTTTTCTTTAAGTAAAAAAAAAAAAAAAAAAAAAAAAAAACTCCTCTAAAAATTGCTCTGCATCGTATACCCTTATGGTTGGGTGTGGATAGGTTTTAGGGTAGAGGTTACTAGACATAGACTAATGCCTAAACACTCCTGTTTAAACCAAGAATTAAAGATATATATATATATATATATATATATATATATATATAATTTATTTGAAAATTATAACAAATATTTTATAAAATCACTACAAAAATAGCCATTTTGTTCAACATTTCTGATGTCTTAAAAAACTGGTTTTTTTTGTGAAAAAAACTTTCTTTTTTTTTTTAAGACACCATCAGTGTTGAAATAAAATGGCTATTTTTGTAGTGATTTTATAAAATATTTGTTATAATTTTCAAATAAATTATATTTGCTCTACTCAGTATTGAGCACTTTTAAAAATAGTTTGGTTATTGGAATTTATTCCATATACACCAATCCTATACGATATATAATTATCAATGATTGAATTATGATTAAAAAAAAAATTTTTTTGAATCTGTTTTATTTTTACCTAAATATTCTTTACCAAAATATAGGTGCCTGTTAACTTTTGTTTTCCATGCTTCAAAAAGATCTTCATCTTTTTATTATCTCCCTTCCACAATCGTACGTTTTGTTTTTTTTTTGTTTTGTTTGTTTTTTTATGAACACTCTCAAAGCTATTTTTAGTATGTTATTTCATTTTCCAATGCCCTTTATTTATTTATTTATTTATTTATTTATTTTTTCTGTTACTCTATCAAAAATTGTTATTTTACATGTGTGCATAAATTAAATTATACATTGTGCACTCTGTCAATATTTTGATGAAATAGCAATGCTGCTCATTGATTTCTTTGACCTAATGTCCACATCTTTATTATTAATGTTCAAATTGCTGCATTTCTGGCAGGATTATCTCAGACAGTTTTTATAATGTTAGCTTTTTTGACAAGTGAAGTTCTACTGCAGTTGAATATTTTGTTCCACTTGATAGCTTGAAGCAAATATCAAATTACTGAATTTCTCCCATTGGTGAAATTTACCTTTTTAGGCAGAAATATTTTAAATAAACACCACATCTCCCATTTATAGTTTATCTAATCCTTGTATGATTATTTAGTTTAACACTGACTAAAATATTTCTCAAGGTCATCATTAACCTTTTTATTAGCTAATTTTATTTTTTTTTTAACCTCATGAAAGATATTTTATTTATAAAAAAATAATATCAGTTTTTTTCACTTAACAGTGTAACACAAAATCTTTATTTCTGGTCTTGTATCAGTCAATTCTTTCAATCAATGTATAGAACCCTTTTTTACTCAAATAGGGAACATTCATATGTTCATTTATATAAAAAGGGAGAATGAATCCTATTCCCCTTCTCCAGGTAAGTAAAAAAAAAAAGTCTCTTCTTTTTCTCTCTTTTCAAGCACATCAAATAATTTGATTTTGTTTACAAAATAGAAAAAATTTTATGTAATATTTCAATTATGAAAGTGAAATTTCAAAAAGTATACATTACTAAGTTTTCATATAAATTTACATGAAAAATGGTTTCTGTCTGAATTGTTAGGGTGAGTTATCATTTATGTTATTTATATTCAGATTATTGTCCTCATCTTTCTTATTATCACATTTCTCAATGAACACTAGAGGGCGCAATGGCTGAAACATTATAACAACAAAGATGAGGACTATAATGAAAAACGGTACTGTATTTCCATGTTGCAAATGTCATTTTTCTTCAGAAAGCAACTTTTAATTTAACTTTTAATCCAAACTTGTTACTCAGCCATCAAATTTAAATTGGCATTGCTTGAATTCATTTAACATTATTTCTATATACGAATATAAACAGTCACGAATAAAATAGCCACAAGTAGGATTCAAACCCACACATCCAATCAGTGTGACACAGCTTATGAAAAAAAAAAATTGCTTCACTTAATCATAACGACAACTTGATAGCTTATTGCTTTGTCCCAATTGTTGATAAAAATTCATAATATAACAATATTGTAAAATGCATAGAAATAGGTAAATACAGAGTATTTCATTAATATTGGTTGATATTGGCAAGTTATTTGATAAATAAATATTTAAGCTTCATAGTTAACCCTGGCTATGTCATGCATATTATAGCAAACAACCCTAATTCCTTTTTTATTCCATTAGTGAGAAGTAAGTTCCACACAAGCAGCTTCTTCCACTGAACCACAGCTTTGTGAAACCAACTCCCCAAAGAATTCTTCTCTGGTCACTACAATCTTAACCTGTTCAAGTCTAAGGTCAACAGTTAACTTCATCATGTATCCTCATAAACTGTGCCTCTTATTCTATAACCCTTTACGTTGAGTGGCTCTTGGGCCTTGTACAGGGTGAAAAAAATCATTGTTAAAAAAAATTTTAGATACAGAATACCAAATAAATTTTTATAACAAATATATTTATTTCATCAAATAAATGCATGTTCCTTTTATTGCTGCAGAATGAAATTTGGTATATATAGTAAATTTCAAATGTTAGGGATTAAAAGATGATCAAAACAAAAGGTGCCACAAAATGTCTAAAATCAAAATAAATTACTAATTAATACTTTACCTTTTGTTAATCAAGACTGCTTGCAAATGTTTCTTGTAGAATGACAAATTTCAGGTAGCAAATTTTTAACTATTCTTAATGGCATACTTGCTTCAAATCAGCAAGATTAGACAATGCTTCCCAACCTGATTCTTCAGTTCTGTCCATAATTTTTTTTTCTTTTTATTAGCATCAACTCTGGGAATTTCTTTCTCTTTGATTTTCTTTTTGAATTTCTCTTTGATTTTCTTTTTGAATTTCTCTTTGAATTTCTTTTTGAATTTCTCTTTGAATTTCCTTTTTGAATTTCTCTTTCTTTTTTTCTGCTCTTTCTTTTTCATTTTATTTTTCTTTTTTTTTTTTCACCTCTTCTTTCATTTTCATCTTTTTTCTTTTCTCCTTTTTCTTTCTTTTTCTTCTCTTTTTAAATTTTATTTTTCATCTATTTCTTTCTTTTTCTTTCTTATTCTTTTTTTCATTAACTTCAAATCTGGTGATTCTTCTCTTCTTTTTCTTTTTTTCCTTTCTCTTTCTTCTTTACAGTGTGTTTGCAACTATTGTCTTGTTAAATTACCCAACCACACCTCATGTTGATTTTTTTTTGGCAAAAATGAAATGTTAATTCAGAATTGCATAATACTTGACAGTTCATACTTTCTTCAATTATATAAATATCTCTTATACATGTAGATGAAAAAGCTCCCCCACATTTTGATATGCCACCACTGTGTTTCATGGTGGGTATGGTATACATGGCCCAGAAGTGTCTTTAAGTTCCTCCACACCCACAGTACTTTTGGAACAGTCGCACAGATTGTTCAACTGTCAAACTCTCTGCCTCGGCAGAGAGGAACTCAAACAAAGCTTTGCCACAGGGAAAAGTTTCTTTCCGGGGAGGTAGACAGTCCCTGAACCCGTTTAGGCGGGTTCAAAGGGAATATTTTTGGCCAAGCCTATGGGCTCGGAGAAACCCACGTTAAACTCGGCCTTGTGCCACATACATTCCTTGTGGGGGGACTGTTAAAGATAACACCCACAGTACTTGTATAGTTATTACTAAATTGGTCGATTTTGGTTATGTCTGACCACAAAATGTTGTTGAAATCTTTTTTATTCATATGTTCATTAGAAAGCTTAATGTGTTTTTTATTTTTCTTCATTGATTATACTGAGGTCGTGTTTTTATATCCTGTCCAATCACAATGTTTATAACAATTGTCTTTTGGTCAAGCTCAGGTCATCTAACAATTCTTTGCAATTAATTCTTGATTCCTGTTTGGCTCTTCAAATAAGTTTCTCAAAATCTTTTTTGGAATACCAATTCTTGGTTAATATACAGCAATTTCTTTTGTCCCATTCCTGATTTATATACTGGACTAAGCTTATCTGATTGTTGAACTGTTTTAAGAGATTTCTGTAAACCAGTGTTTCCCAATGGGTATTAGTACCCCCTTGTGGTCTTTATGTTGAAAGGTGTGGCACCTTGAGTTTTTATTTCATTTGAGTGGCCATGGGCATTTATCCATATTTTTTTTTTTTTTTTTTTTTTTTTTCAACTTTTCAAAATTTATTCAATATTGGCTACAAAAGAAAATTTCTGAAAGGAATCTAAAGTTGTGGGAAGCTATCAAACTTTTCTCCATTGCTTTTCCAACTTTCTATACAGCGGAATGTCATTTTTACGTAGGCAAAGGAACCGCCTGCAAATTACAAAATGAAGAGATCTACGATTATTTCTAAACAGCATGGAACCTAGAGTCAGAGCCTTAGCCAGTCGGCACCAAAGTCAGCTATTGCATTGAAATAAGTTGTTTTTAGCATTTTAGTCATAGGTATTTGTAATAGAAATGAAAACAATATTAAAATTATTTTTGAACTAATGCCTAAGTGTTATCTTGCTATGAAATATGAATTCAGTATGATATTCAAAATTTGATGGGGTGGAGAGTATCATTGTCAAAAAAAAAAATTTGTGCCCATGGGGGTTGAAAAAGGTTGGGAAACACTGCTGTAGACTTTTCCTTATGTTCTTCCACAATATTATTTCTGACTTCCAAAGTATGTTCTTTTGTCTTTGATATGACAGATGTTAGCAGTACAACATTTAGAAATTAGATAATAAATTGTCAATAACAGAAACATGGAATCACTTTACATAATGTAACAAAAATATCTCAAAACCTCACACCAGGAAATATGTAAATTCAATAATTAATATTATAATAATTATTAAAAAAATTATTAAAATTACAGATACATTTACCCCCTCAGTATTCCTATTTTTCAAATAATTTGTCATATATACAATTGAACTGCAGTAATCATTTTCTAATTCTGAACAATTTGAAACTTGGTATATGTCATCCTGTTGCCATAAATTTACATGCATTTTATGAAATAATTTCTTTTTTTTTTCTTTTTTTTTTTTTTTATACATAACAGATATTTATTTGATCCACTGTATATTAATAATGTTTTCTTTTAAATATTCCTATAAATTCTAGAATATTTCAAAAATTGATCTATGTATTCAATAGTAATATAAATGAGGTAAATGAAAATAAATAACTGAAAAGTAATAGCATTGTTTTATTTTTTTTTTTTTATATATTTATAATTTTTTTAATATTTTAACCTCTGAAGAGTGATATTTATTAACTTTATTTGCCTCAAAGTCAAAAAATATATTCTTTGACTGCAGCTGACTATTAAACATGTAAATTTTTATTTAATATTATAAAATATATATTCATACATATATATGTACAGCCATGTCGGCAATATTGAAAGTTATGAGTCAAATGAAGGATTTTTGTTTTGTCTACATCAGTGGTTCTCAACCGGGGTCTACATGTAATATAGTAATATTTCCAGGGGTCCACAGGCAAAACTCAATTGTTGTGTTAATTAAAAATAGTAATAATAATTATTATTATAATTATAGTAGAATATTTTATTTGTATTAAATTAGTTTTCATTTAAAAATAAAGCTTAATCGTATACTATTTCTTTGATAATTAAAACCTTAAAATTTATATTAGTGAAGAATAGAAAATTGTTCTTATGTCCAATAGCTATGAAGGGGTCCACCAAGATAAAAAGAAGGGGAAAGGGGTCCATGGGTAAAACAGGTTGAGATCCACTGGTCTACATAATTAGAAATAATAAATACAGACTGCGGTAGAAATATCTCCCACATTTTAAAGGTTGACAAAAGGACTGCTATAACAAATTTATTTCACTGTTGCTTAAAACAAAAGGCTACAGTTTTTATCCATTCGGTTTTTAAAATTACATCCTCCAAATGCTAGTCTCTATTTACCATGCACTGTTGTAGATGATTTCTAAAGTTTTCCATCACTTAGACATTTGGGCACTTTGAGGTCTTCCAGGTGGCTTTCTTTTAAGTGCTGAACCTGTGGCCCTGAAATTTTCAACCCGTAACAGTATCAATTTTCTATCAAGAACAGAATCATTTCGACGTGACACAAAAAAAAAAAAAAAAATGGTAAGATATTAGCTAGATAATTAGCTTGCTTAAGTTCACAGGTGACAGTTTTAAAATGTGGGAGATATTTCTGCCACACCCTGTATAATAAAACATGAAAAAACATTTTCTCCATAGGGTCCTGAGCTTCCTGAGTCCACCTTGAGAACATCTCTTTTCACATTTAGATATCCTAATAATTTCTTGAAATGAAATTACAAAGATGGGATGAGAAAAACAAATTCTTAAATAATGAAAACTTGTAGAACTTTTAATCAAATCAAAGACAAATTCATAAAAACATTTCTAATATGTTTATAAAAGTTATTGAAATCACAAACCTCTTTAAGTTCACTTGAATTTTAGTTTAATCAAATTAAACTTTTGCTTTTGTACCAAGAAAACTTCTTTGATTGAATTGTGCCAAGAACTTTGTTCAGATATTTTATTAATGCAAAGAACATCTGATTGGACAGGCATGATTGATCTTGGATCCATTAGTGCAGGTCGATTTTTGGAACCATGGTATTGCACTCAATTTGAGAGTTGGGGTTTCACATGATAAATAACGATAGAATACATATTTTTCCAAATCGTTACCATTTTTCGAGGAAACAAATTTAAATTTAGGTTCAAAATCATATTGTTGGAATTTCATTCCAGTGATCAGCAAATGCCTTATAGTACGGCCTTATAAAATTTATAATCTACTGAAGCTTTACAAATTGTATATGGACAAGAAGCATGACACAAACACATTGTGCCATCAAATAAGACCTTCATTTACTTCAAAGGGAAATTATACTGAAAAATTTAGATATATTATGATGTAATATGTTATACAGTGCTGTAGTTTTAGTGTGATTTTCAATAAAGAATGCAAATTTAAAACATTTTGGCTTATTATTTGTACCCAGAAGTATTATACACCTTTTTTATTTTTTTAATGATCTAACAAATCTTACTCATTGGATCACCTTTTCTTTTTTTTTCGTAATCTTACAATTTTTTTTTTAGTTTTTACTTACCGAATACAATAAAAAAAAAAAAATTGCATATTTTGCTTGTGACTCATAATCGGAATTCTGGTTTGAATATATTTTCCATTCAATGTATCTAATTTCAAAAGATATTAACTTTATTTGGATTTATTCTTTCAATAGTAAAATTTGAAGTCAGTTTGTAAGCAAAACCTGCATAAATTGGTGAACGCTAAGAATCTAATTTTTGGTGTCAGTACTTATCACCTCAAACCCCAGCTTTCATACTGAGTGCAATGTTGGTTTTCTAAAAAAAAAAATTATCCATGGCAACTATTAAGGCTGGATTGAACTTTAGCAAAGATTTAAATGCAAGAAAGTTCAGAAACCTGAATCCCAGGAATCATCCATGATTTCACAGGTGCCAATACTCTTTTTTTCCTTTTTTTAGATTTGCCATCACAAACAATAAATTTTTTTGTTTTCCTATCTGGACTTCAACATTACAGATCACATTTACTGCTGACGATGTAATGTTGCATAGAGAATCCAGTTTCATCTGGAAATACCAAATTTTGTACTAGTATATAGGATATATGCCTCAAGTCTAGAACCCAAGCTGAGTTTCCCTCGGTACATTTTTTTTGGTTTTTGAACCAACTGAACTATTTAATGATATGACTTAGCATTAATCTGGATTATCTTATTTTATCAGGTAGATACTCCATGGTAACAGGACAAAATCGCAGTGGACAAAATTCCATTCTCTTAAATAAAAGTCTCATATATAAAAAGAAACAAATTTGAAACAGAAGTGGACAAAATTCCATTCTCTTAAATAAAAGTCTCATATATAAAAAGAAACAAATTTAATGTTGAAAATTGAATGAACTGTTAAATTTTAATGTCAAATTGAGATGATGATGATGATAATAATAATAATACCCGATATATACACTTAATATATACAAATGTACACTCCAATGTCAAATTGAGACTATAAACATAATATCCAATATATACACTTATTTCATGCTTCATATTTATACATATATCCTTCATAGCGGGGGCACCTCCAGCCAGTGTAATGGTTAGCAGGAACAATTACGACTGAGTAGTGAGTTCGATCCTCACTAGGTGCCCCCTTGTTTCGACCTTGTGCCACATCTAAGCTTGGAAAATCACTATATCCTTCATAGCGCAGTTTCTGGCCTCTCTTGTTGCTCTTGTTCCAGGTTAAATGAAAAGTAATACAGGTTGAAAATCCTTTATCCAAAACTCTTGGGACCAGAAGTGCTTTGGTTTTCAGATATTTTCGGATTTTGGAATAAAGGCTATTTCATTTGTATATAGCATCTATAAAATGGGGCATATTGGGAATGAAACCCAAGCATAAACACAATATCCCTTTACATTTCATAACACAGCTTATACATATACTCTGAAGGTAGTTTTATATAAAATTTAATAAATTTTGTGTACATACAGATGATGCTAGTCATGTAATGCTAACACAGATTTTTAAGTGGTGAAATTAAGATTTCACATAAAAATAATGTTTTGTACTTTCTGTACATGTACAAAAAAGTAAGTGATCACTACTTACAAAGAATATATAAATACAGGACTTTTTGACATTTTGAATATCTTTACTGAACATGAAACACCTGGTTAGTAATCTACAACTGAAGGTGTTGCTATTTGATTTGTTTTACGGCATATCAACCTCAATGAGTTATTTAATGCCGACAAAATTTTTATTGCTGGTAATATTTTTTTTTCAAAAATGTATTGCTGGCAATAATGTATTGCTGGTAATAATTTTTTTTTACAAAGTATTTTTGTATTAAAACTTCTTTTTACACTTTCATAGTGTTTTGACCCCAGTTTGGGGGTTAACTATTTACCCATAGATGGGACACTAACAGGTGCTACCACCCTGGGTCAGGGTGGACTTGGGAACACCAACAATTAAGAGGTGGTTCCACATTCCTCAAAACCTTCTGATCAGAGGCTTTGCTGTTGGACGTAGTTTATCATCTTACCCAGGACATGAATGTGGTTTATCATCATACCAGGATGGAGTGTTACTGTGATGATCACTAACAAAATATTAGTACCAACATAGGCTTTCTGAAATTTTCCATTTGTGGCAAATCATGTCAGCCCCTGAAAAACCTTTGGATTTTGGAATTTAGGATAAACGATACTCAACTTGTACTGACAATATGTTATTTTAATATAATATAATAACAGGCAAATGGCCTTTACTCTTAATCTTATTAATTAATCTTATATAAGACTGGGATTTTGTACACTGAATTTTTGTCATAGATTCATTTCATTGAGTGTGGACATGTTGCTTTGGTTTAGAATCTGTTGAACGTCTGATTTTAGTTGTCCATTTTCTTGGGATCAGTTGCCTTGCTCTTTGAAATGTTCTCAATGAACCTCTCTGTGGATCTGACAGATATTCTTATCATCTGTCCCATTTTTGCACTTCATTTTCCAATATGGAGGACTAGTCACTTATGCATGATTATTAACAATGTGTTAAATTTCTCTTCTGCTCATCGACTAATATTAACGAACTACTCTTAACTGACTTAGTTTTCAGTTTCAAATAGCTGAGTTGATTATTCTTTTTACAGATCTATCAGAAAGATGAAATTTAAATTTTTATCATTGCGTCATTCCAAAATTTTAACGTCAGCAGATAGCAATTAATGTCAACAACTGAGCACAAATAGTTATTAATTTTTTTTTTAAATTAGTAATTAATGTATATCATCCATAACTACATGTACAAGAATGTTATTTTTGATAAAAGTTAAAAAAATAACCATAAATACGTAAAAAATGTATATATTCTCAAAAATTCCTTTTTCCAGAATATAACTATTTCTGCTATGTTATGATGTTTATTACCTAAATAATAATATTGAATAATTTTTTTTTTTAAACATTAAAGTATATTTAATCACATCTCACTAACAGTTGTTGCGATCTGTTAGAAGAAAAATCCACCTGGGACATAGTTATTCCAACTATCCTTTTTATTAAATATTGAAGAATTTTACCTATCACTTAATTTAGGTTACAAGCTTTTGATGACAAAGTATTTTATTACTAATAATTATAAAGAAAATTCCAGACACCCCTTTTATTCCAACCACCTTGTCCATTTGAAACTACGAAAACATTGTTTGACTGTAAGTCACCTTGTTATTAAAGTTTGTTTCCTTAATTTTTTTGGTCATTTCTACAGCTTATTTATTTCTTGATAGATTATCTACTTAATTTAATTGTATAACTAATATGATAGGTATTGTGTTATTCTACAATACATGATCAATAATCAACTTCCACTGTCTGTTAGTTTACTACACGCTTTATATCTATCCTTAGTCCTGGGTATGATGATGAACTACACCTGACAGTAAGGACCCCCCCCCCCGCCTGATCAGAGGTTTTTGAACTCTATCAAGACAAGCAAGTGAGGACTGGGCAACAATATTCCATTTTTTTATCTGAATTGGTAAAAATAGAGTATAGCAGGGAGAGTCAAACCATTCTGAGTGACTCTGCTCCTTATTGCTAGGGTGGGAGCTTATATATCTACTGCTGTCATGCGGTTTTGTTCCATGCTAGCAAACCCAGGTGCAGTTGGTCCATCACATAAATCTGCATTTGGCAACTGGGAGGTTACCTCAAGTCAACCCTGTATTTGACTTCTCTGACATCACAAAGTGCAGAGTCTATTCTGGCATGATCTGGAGTAAGACCCATGTTACAGAATGATTATTTGGATCAAGATTTAAGAATCATCTCTTAATTATTGTCGTTCCCATGTTCACTCTGACCTGGGGTAGTAGCACCTGTTAGGGTTCCAGGTATGGGTAAATAGTGAACCCCCAAAACAAAATAAAATACTATGAAAGTATAAAAATACTTTTTTTTTATAGTAAAATGAACAATAATATGTTTTATAGCAAAATGGCCAACAATAAATTTTCTCTGTAGTTGAAGGCATGCAACTGCATTGAAAATATTTAGATTTTGACATTAGATAACCTATAGAGGTTGATATGCTGCTAAACAAAATCAACCATTATATCTCTTCTACTTAACATATGCAGATACAATCCTTTTTACCAGCCCTCTACAATGGATAGCGGCTCGGATTGAAGAGTCGGAGATCCAAGTTTGAATTCCACTCGGATCCACTACTATGTATTAGCACATATGAATGTGCTAATACCCTTGGGATGAATCCTCTTCTTCTCCCCACCTATGGTTAAATAGCAGGACAGACTGGGTTCTGTAGCCTTGGTTTGCAACTGGTCTACTGCAGTAAGAAATGGCAACCTACTACGGGAAAAAATCTGCCTCAGCAGTCATGTATCGAAAGATACATGATCACCTAAGTATATATCATGCATGGCATATAACTGACTGACACTATTTACATTATTCAGACTATTGTCCTCATCTTTGTCACCATATTTATTACAACGTTTTGGCCATTGTATGCTCCGGCCTTCTTCAAGTAGTTGGAATGTCGAACTGAACCCTTTATTTCACTCACTGCGGTAGACTGTTATAGTTCCAGATTTAGGCCATAAGAGGCCCCTGGATTAATAGAATTTGGGGGCCCTTTCATTACATATATTCTCCCGAACCCCTGTGTCCATATAAAAAAAATATTTTTAGATGATGTTGTTTTGGTGCAAAACATGAAACACTTCAACTAAAATTTTTAATGATTTTAGAATTCATCCAATTTATTTCATTAGCAACTTCATGATAGTTTTTATCCAGTAGCGTAGCTAAGGGGGGGGGGGGGTGACACAATGTCACCCCCAACAAAATTTTTCAACCAGGCTAAGGTGCCAAAAATAGTCTGAAAACAGTGGTGGAGACACAGGGTTTCGCAGGCAGGCATATAACCCCCTAGAAATAATTTATGACCCCTCAGTTTTGTCCCCCCGTCAAAAATTTTCTAATAAATTGTCGGGAAATTTGTGAGTAGGAAAAATAGCAATGTTTTCAGCTTTTGATTTGAACTGATTATTTTGTCGTATTGGATTTTGTCTTGGGTCATACATGTAAACAGTAACGTACCGGTCAGTAGAGTAAAGTAGAGGTAGAGCATGTATGAAAATTTAGCTACAGCTAACCATTCAGCATAGGGTGAATCGGGGTCATTGGGTTGACCGCCCCGGGGTGACGTTTACTCTAGCTACGCCACTGTTTTTATCCAAACCTTACATCCTTCAGAAATGTATCTAGAATGAAGGGCGACCTGTATTAGACTGAAATTCTATTATTTAAATTCAGTAGCAAAGTATTCTAAAATATAAAGATGATGGAGAAAGAAAATTGTAAGTTGCTACATCAAAAATCTATATATATATATAAAAAAATGCATCTGAATCTGAATTAAAGACAAATTTAAAAGACCCACTCCAACTAGAGGAGCCCAAATACTCTAAATTGATTCAAATTACTGTATATACTTGTGTATCATGTGACTCTTGAAGATGTAATTTTGAAGCTAATTTGACTACAGTAAATGGATATATAGTTTGGTCATTGCCATAGCCAGGACCAGCAGTATATATGCAACCCACTTAAAGTTAGGTCTTCAAATGTTGCATAATACATGGGTATATACGTTAGTTCGAAGGAGCCCCATTAAATATGAAAATAAATAAATCTCCTCTGTTTTTATATTTTTATTTTATTTTTAGTTTTTCAGGGGTCCTGAGACTAGAGGACCCATGAAGGCCCCCTCTAGTCTCAGGGCCCCTGGGTTGCAGCTTGTACTATCCCATAAGCCTATTCCACATTTCTCCCAAGTTTTTTAGTTCTGCGAAAACGAAAATTGATGTATAGCTATTTTAACTTCTATTATAAAAATTACATTATAACGTTACACTGAAAAACAAATAGCATATACAAAATTTTCTTATTCCATTTGTTTTTTTGGGTTTTTTTTTTTTTTTTTGTCATAATTTCATTAATGTATTTTATAATATTAAAAATAAATCACTTCAAGGCATCTGGAAATCATTTTCCTTCAAGGATCCCAAGAATTGAAGTATACAATTGTAAGAAAATAAAAAAACAAGTCAAAAGGCAAAAAAGGATGAATATTGTAGCTTTTTTTTTCTGCAGTGTAAAGCATCCCAGAAAGATATTTTTTATGAATAAATTAAAAAGAAATGTTTAAATGATAAATGTTAAGTAGTAAAATAGAAGAGAGATTTTATTTTTAAATTGTGGAGTCAGGGTATTTCTTTTGGCCACCCCATCATGTTGATGATTTTACCTATAATTAGTTATGGGTGAAATGTAAATTTCAAAGTCTTAGTTAATATAACAGTATTATCTAGGATTACTTAAATAGACTTGTTCACTCATGAAAAACAGGGAAAAATTTTTTTTTTGCATTGTGGGGGGGATAATGTTGGTAGATAAGCATTCTTTAGACCTTCCATAGGGTGCAACACTTGTCAGAATCGAAAAATATCAATTTTTAGAAGGGTCATCCTATCTATAATATCAAAAATAAGTCACCTGCAGTCGGGATCATCGAGTCACTGTGATTGATCCTTTCCTTACCTGCACAGTATGTGCTTCACCAGGGCCACATACAGTTTTGAATTCAGAGTTTTCCTTCTCCTAGATCAGTTGTCACCCAAGGCTATAGATCCCAGTCTGTCCTACTATTTACCCATAGCTGGGAGGAGAAGAGTTAAATTCATAATCTTTCCCAAGGGTATTAGCACATAAGTGAATATAATGAACTTGAGCGGAATTCGAACTCAGCTCGCCAATTCCTCTATCCGAGTCACAATCCCATTACTCTAGTGTGCCACAATATCAATACAGTATGGATTTATTTAAATAGTTCTCATTATCCTCATAAAAGAAACTAAATGCATTAAACTATTAATTTTTTTTTTAATTTAGAAACAAATCACTTGATTATTTACACTATTGTCCTCATCTCTTGTTCTGTCCTGGATAAGATGATAAACTACATCCAACAGGAGGTTTTGAAGAGCGTGGAACCACCTCCTAATTGGTGGTGTTCCTAGGTCCACCCTAACCCAAGGTGGTAACACCTGTTAGGGTCCCAGCTATGGGTAAATAGTTAACCCCCAAACTGGGGTCAAAACACCATGAAAGTGTAAAAATAGGTTTTAATACCAGAAATACTTTGTAAAAAAAATTATTACTAGCAATACTTTTTGAAAAAAAATATTACCAGCGAAGGAAAATTACCAGAAATAGATTTTTGAAGGAAAAAATATTACCAGAAATAGGTTTTGGGGAAAAAAAAATATTACCAACAATGAAAATTTTGTCGGCATTAAATAACCCATTGAGGTTGATATGCCATAAAACAAACCAAACCAAATCATTTCTTGTTGTTAAAACAATGTTTCAGCTGAACCCTCTGTTTTAATCTAGATTAATAAAATGGTTAAGTTCGAAATTCCCTCTAAGTTGCCTGAATTGATATACACTTGATGAAGGCCAGAGAGCACAACAGCCAAAACATTGTAATAACAACAAAGATAAATACAATAACTAGTGTGAAAATAATAACTCTTCATCCCAGAAATTCAGACAGAAATCACTTGAGGTTAAACCAAATACATTTGTACAAGAAGATTTTAGAAAAATGAATTGAATCTATTACCATTTAAACAGTGTTCTAAAAAATTTACCAATTCTTTTCCTTTGTTTTAAAGCACTTATCAAGGATTAATATGAAATAATCCTCAGATATAATGTAAATGAGGAACCTGTTTCAGTATTTATCCCAATTATATTTCAGATGGAAAATTATCATTATTAATATGCCTTTCCATTCAAACTAAATACAAAGTTTTTATCAAAAAGTATCAGAACTGGTGCAATAAAAAGAAAGCCACAACGCATCAGTATTTAATCTCCTTCAAAGTAGTCCCCTTTTGAATCCATGCACTTTATGGAAGCATTCCTAGAACTTTATTTGGAGAGCAAGCAGCTGCCTCATAGCATTCTCTTGGATTTCCTCAGCGTCATGAAATCTTGTTCCTTTCGAGTGGCACTTGAATTTTGGAAAAAAGTAAAAGGGGCAAGATCTAGGGAATATGGTTGTGATCAGACCTGAGGGAATGTTGTGCATAGCCCAAGACTGCTGCACAAGCCATGGTCACTGATGAACCCCTCTGTGATGTCGTGAGACGACCACACACGACACACTTTTCCTTCCAAGCTCTGCTATAAACAAGGGAAGTAATCCGAGAGTATTATAACTTAGTGTGTATGCACGACAAAGTTCAATCTGTGTACTGTGGCTTCACTCTGTGTACTTCAGCTCCTTTGCCATAGCACCAGTCCCGATATTTCTTGATCAGACCTCATATAGTCATCTTGATTGTTATACTCACAGTGTTTTGACTGTTATATTCACCAGTTTTCTTTGGCTACCTGGCGTACTCCATAGCCATCTTGGAATTTTGGATCTCCTTGTTTAATCTATTGGGGTTAATTTCTGATTTTTATGTTTAGGTGATG
The DNA here is from genome assembly GCA_903632075.3 of Acanthosepion pharaonis. Lineage (NCBI taxonomy): Eukaryota > Metazoa > Mollusca > Cephalopoda > Sepiida > Sepiidae > Acanthosepion > Acanthosepion pharaonis. The sequence continues at coordinate 105,318 of CAHIKZ030000894.1, read as the reverse complement.
CTTTTTATCAGTTAATATACTCCAGTTAATTCTCTCCATGACTTAGTGGATTAACACATTTGTGATAACATGTCTGGTTTTCTGGCAGTCGTCTATTTTTGGGTGGGTAATGTGAAAAAACTTATATACACTTGTTCAGTGGAACAAACAAGGACAATCAATACAAACACAAATAATCTAAAAAGAATTAATTGATCTGAAATATCCCCTAAGTATGGAAAACAGAATAAGAACAATCTTCTCTCATTGATTAAATAAAAAGTTTGCTTCAAAATTCCAAGAAAGTTACCGAATATAACATATCTGAAGAAAGTCGGCAAGTACAGCTATGGAGATTTGAGTATAAAAACCAAGATGAGGATACTAGTTCAAATGGAAAGATATATATACTACTACTACTACTACTACTACTACTTTTGGGGTATATTAAGTGTCATACAAAATATTCTTGGCTTTTCACCTGTAATTGATTAATGTTCAGAAACAGTGAAACAAAGTCAAGAGATATGTCAATTTGAGTCAGCAAAAATTTTACTCAAATATAAAAATAATTTCCACAAAAATTTTAAAATATGGAAAAGATTAATTTAGAAAACTTTGAAAAATCTGTTTAAATTATTTTAGCCAGAGAATTCAGTAATTTTAAACCATTGAAAAAAAAAATGACCTATTTTTTTAGGTTCATACTTTATTAATACTTGACTAAAAAGACTATAAATAAATACAAGTGGATAACTTTAAAACTGTTTTGAAAATATATGGTTTGGCAACATTCTTTTGAAGACGTTTTTTCAAACTGCAGATGTGATACTTTTTTTTATTATTTAAAGTATTAATTTTTTTTAAAATTAAAAAAAACCTTGACTAATTGGAAATGCTAGATATGCTATCTGTTGAAGCTTATAAAATTAAGTTTAAGTTTCCAGAATTTAATTTAAAATGGTAATGTCTGTGGTGTTTTGTGTTGTCATCAGCAGAAGTACAGTAATGTGGCACTTTCATTTTTTTTCCTTCATAGTCTCAAGAAAATAAATATAAGTCTTTTCTAAATTCCTCCTCCTTCACTGCAGTTTTGCACTAGTGTTGATCTAATGAGCAGATAGCTATAAATGCTTCAAATCATCAAATAGATTTTAAAGAAACATGAAAGTAACTACAGAAGTACTAATCAATAATTAATATCCAAGAAGGTGTGGTTCATTTTATTAACATTGAAGATTTATTCACATTACCTTCAGAACAAATTTCTTTTACTTTCCTCTCCCCACCAAGATTTTAAGGATTATCTGCTTGATTATCCAGGCACACAATCCAATTTTCATTTGCTTCTTCACAGTAAATAATCTTATTTGTTCCATCATTTCTTCTCTGTATTCTAATTACAGTGTGACCCGGATATAAGAGAAACCCGGATATAAGAGAGATTTTCTCTGGTCCCAAATTAGAGCCTGTGTTAATGTATATAAAATAGACCAAACCCGGATATAAGAGAGATTTTCTCTGGTCCCAAATTAGAGCCTGTGTTAATGTATATAAATTAGACCCGACCCGGATATAAGAGAAACCCGGATATAAGAGACTTCTTCTCCAGTCCCGACAACTCTCTTATATCCGGGTTACACTGTAGTATACTTTGGCTGAATTTATAAATAAAAATCCAACGACCAAGGGACCAACAGTCACTTTAGGAGATTAATGTACATTATTATATAGAAAAACTAAAACAGCAGTATTTACCATATTTTCTTGGGTACAATATAAAAAAATTTGAATGAAAATTAAAGGCAAAAAAGGGAAGTTGTATTATACACAAGTACATGTTTTCAAAAATTTTTAGTCAGCTTAAAAAAAACCTCTTATTTGAAACAGCAAGATTTCAGTTACACTTAGTAAAATCTTATATATAAAGTACAGTGTATGTATGTCTGTGCATGTGTGTGTGTCCAAGCAACTCCTCTGCTCCTACTGGTCTGATTTCAATGATTCATAGCTCATTCAAAAGCCCTAGAAAAGTTAGGTGCAGGGAACATTTTTCGTTGAGCTCAAATGCAAGGTTGCCAGATTATGCAAGGTTAAAAATCTATATTAATATATTATACAATCCATTATTGTTGCTTTCATGGTTCAAGGGGAGTAGCTCTCATTTTCCTTTTGTATCCAAAATTGCAGTGCACAGTTTATTATAAACTAGTTTAAAAGCTGCCCTATTGGGTAGCATTTAAGCTAGCCCCTATGGAGGACTCTTGGTTTGGCCATTATCACAATAGATAGGGAGGATGCAATAGGCATCAATAAACTAAAGACAATTTGATGTACACAGATCCTTATTTTCAATACAAACAATTATTTTTATTTCATGGGTGATGGAATAGGGTACAATTTATAAGATGAAATTAATATAGTGTAAAGATGGAAAAATAGAAATTAGAATTAGTTATACATTTAACATTTGAAGAGTTAGAGAATCATAATAGCTAATTAAGTAAAACCTATGTTACGGAATCTATAAATGCAAAATTGGAGCTCAATTCTCCCATGAATTCTGAGATTAAAAAGCCCAAGCTCTACTTTATAGTAATTTACACATGGTATTTACTCTGTCCCCCTGCTAGGACGAGATGTGACACAAGGTCTATTTTTAGGGGACCCAAGCATGTATGCCCAGGACCAAAAATTCCCCTCAGCCCCCGCAACTGTCGGTTGCACTGGCCTCGGTGCAATGAGAGGGCATCGCCTCGAGCAGCTGTTCTTCTCTTCAGTATTAATTTCCTCAGTTGCCTCTCTGTCTTTTGACTGAGCACACTCTGCCAAAGACAGACACGCAACATACGCGTGCACTGATCCTTCTAGGGCAGCTGTCCCCCAGGTCTGGCATCTCTCAGCATAATTTTCCTCAGTTGCAACTCCGTCAGAGGATAGAGTCACCAAAGACAGAGATGCAACTGTGAGATGATAAGTAGACATGAAGTAATTTACACATTAAAAGCTCAATATCTGTATTATATATTACCTGCTACTAGGTAATATCACTCTTCAGGTTTAACTAATTTGCATATTGATTTTAAAAAAATTTATTTCATTAATTAACAGTCCTTCATTACTTTTCTTTTATTTGAGGATTGTTTAGAAATATTGTCTTATATAGTGCAGAAAAGTGTTTGAAATTTGCATTTTACTTGGCCTTTAACAAGTTAACATCTATTTGTGAAACTTTCCTTAACAAGCCAATTTATGAATGAAATGTTGATTTAAAATTTTTGTTTCAAGTAGTGAATATATCTTACTTTGCAAAGTGATAGCAAGCAGGTGAAGCTTGCTAGTAGATAATAAAACACAAAGTAGACAGATGTTGATAACAATTGCTTACAAAAGGGATTTGATATATCAGCTATATTTTTTCTTTGGGAATTTGCATAATTGAATGTCTTTTGTCTCAAAGACAGGAAATCTACCAAAATTGATTTAAAAAAAAAAATTAATAAAAAGAATACACAAGATCGGCCATGTTTTGATAACATTAATGTTACAACACAGTACCTTTCCCTAAAAATTCAAAAAAAGTTTTGAAATGGAAATTTGGAGAAAAAAACATGCAATGGCTAAACACCTGATTCATTTTTATTCTTTAATATTGTGAAAAATCAAATATTTTAGTGAAATATATGTATGACATTGAGATCTTAATGGATACTATGGTACAACTTTTAAAACAAAATTGACATAGGAATGGCGGTACTACAGCTTTGTATTACACTCAAGGATGTCATTTAATTTTTAGTTTCAGAAATACAGGATTATATTATACTCAAGCCATATTATACACAAAACAATATGGTAATTATTGTTATTTGCTTTAACAATATATGCATAGCTGCATAAGTAGACTTTTTTTTCATTATTTATGTGTTCACAAGATTAAATTTTTTTATCAGTTCACATCATTTTCCACGCTGTTCTTCGGGATTTTTTTTGATATTTTTTTTTATTTTTATTTTTTTTTTTTTTGTTAATTCTGTTAAATTATCAACTTTTAACTCTTTACACTCTAGAGCAATGTTTCACAGCATTTTTCAGCAACTGCACCCCTAGAAGCAAATGAAAATGTCATGGCACACTTCCAAAAAGGGCTATACATTTAAAATATGAAATCAAACCATAAATTTTGAATTAAACAAAAAATGTTCAATACAATTATATGAAAAAAAAAGGTTAATATTCATTTATTCAAATAAAAAAAATCTTAAAAAGTAAAATGAAAAAAATAAAAATACTTTCTAAAAACTAAATACTGAAACAAATTATTTAAAATAATATCGAAGAATAGTGAAAAGAATTATTTGAAAAAACTTCAATATTTATTAATTTATTCAAATACTAAAGCTGTGCCATTACTACTTCAGCACACGTATATATGTATGTTGTAAGAATATTTCGCAGCACACTCAACAGGATCACACAGCGCCCTAGTGTACTGCAGTATGGCAGTTGAGAATCACTGTTCTAGAGTCAAAAAGAATAAATTAGACACAGCAGTTTTTAAAAATATATCAGACCAAATGAAACAGAGAAAATCTCTATATATAAGATTGCCTGTCCTTTAGAATTCATTAGTCATTAAAATATATTGACTGAATTTGCAAAAAGCTTCTCGCATCTGGAAATGGCATTGTTGTATTACTCTTGCTGTCAAGTTTCCTAGAGCTCATTTGAATTTGTAAACTTCTATTCATTTTATACTAACTACAGACCCATTGATTCTCTATAGGGTTTAAACCTGAACTCTGACCTGGCCAATACCTAATCTTGTCCTTTAATCTCTCTTTGGTTATATACACTATTTACATAATTCAGACTGTTGTCCTCATTTTTATTGCCATATTCACAATGTTTTGGCTGTTGTACACACTGACCATCTTCAGGTGATATACACTGGAATTTTGAACCAAAACTTTTATTTAGTCCATGGGGATAGATTGTTCTAATTCCATATGCCATGTCTTTTCTGGATATCTCAGTTGACATAGGGATGGCTGTGCTGTAGATTTATGTTATACTCAAGGTTGTTTTAACAATATGGGCAGATACATTATCTTGTTGACAAAAATAAGATTCTTACATGAACTTTCAGGTATAATTTCTGGATGCTGGGATACAATACTTTCTGTAAAATTTTCTGATAGTTGTTAACATTTACAGATTAAATGCATTGTAAATATTAAACAATTGCAGCTGCTAGAAATGCAGTCTGGATAGTGCAAACCTACCGTCTCCATACTGTAAAGTTCTTGACATGCAATCAAAATGATTCACCAGATCTATGAAGGCAACATTCAAGAATATAACTGAAAAGCTCAAATCCAGGATCATCTCTCCACAGAATCCTTTCAAACCTATCTGAATTACAGCATTTGTAATAAGTGAAAAGGTATTTTCTGTATTTAATGATCCCATCATGCAACAGTTTTCCCATTACTTTTTTCTGGTGAAACCAGTTTCTGCCAGTCACCTGGTTGTTCTAGAAATGAAATGTTACAGTTCTGAATCAGAGCATTCATAAAAGTGAAAAGAACTGTTAGCCATTTGTCATCTTTGCTTACAGTATCTCGATTATATTATTGTTATTTGAATCTATCTCTTGGAAAATATAAACCAATTCTCTTTTGTGTGCGTGTTTGTAATAAGTGAAATGGTATTTTCTATATCTAATGATCCCATTATGCAACAAAGGTTTCCTATCTTTTTCAGGTGAAACCAGTCAAGTTTGTGTTGGTTGTTCTAAAAATGAACTTATTGTTAGTGGTTCTGAACTTTGTGATACTTTCAATATGTTCTGTCATGAAGAACTGTTAGCTGTTTGTCTTCTTTGTTTATGGTACCTTGATTCTATTATTGTCATTTGAATCTAACTCTTGGAAATGGAAACCAATTCTCTTTGAAAGAACATGATTCTTCAGATTGTCATGTGTCAAACATACCATTTATAAAATAGTTATTTTTCCATAGCAGATTTGTTTGAATTTCTTTTACTAATTTTTTTTTTTTTAATTGCCTTATCTTTTTTTTCCTGACCCCCCCCTTTCATCGGATATCTATGATTATGCCTATAATACTTAGTTTGGTGCTTCTGCTATATATTTAAAGATTCTTGATAAAAATACAAAGAAGAATCTGCAATCTTATTAGTCCTGACCTGGCATCTTGGCTTCAATTACTTTCCCATCATCATAATGTAGATTCCCTGTGCCTTTTCTATAAAACATTTTCATGGTAATTGTTCTAAGCTTTCCTCTTTGGTACCTAGACTCTATGAATTTAAACGTGCTTGGCAACAAGGTTTCATCATTTTACAGTTGAAATGGCTAGATACAGCTGTAAGTTATATGCTAACAGTTTCTTCCAGCTTCTTGCTTTCCAGTCAAGCTTAATCTTCAAAAATTTAAATGCAATGTCAATCGTTATCTTCTTAATTCCTGTTCTTTTATTGTTCTCTCTCCTTAATAATGTTTTCTTTTTCTCATACTTTTTAACCCCTTGCATCTTAGTGGCTTTATTGCTTTGCTTGGGGTGAAATGATTTAAAAAAGAAATTGAAAATCCCATCCCACAGGAAGCATTAAACCTGTTTGTAGCTCCAGGGCGGGTATTATATTGCGACTGTATTCAAGGAATGCTTATTTCTAAATTTTGTATGCCATGTAATTTATTAAACTTTGTAAACGATAATTTGTATGCTTCTTTATTAAGACTAAATCAGTAGAATTATTGATGTATTTATAAATACTATGTGCAAAATTCCTACATTTTTAAAATATCCTAACTTATTTAACACTTTCTAAAGTGGAAAGTGGATTTATTTATCAATATTCTGCTACAATTCTATTATAGCTTTCCGTGTAATTTCTTAAAATTACTAAAAAAAATAGTTTTATCTTTTTCTTTCTCATTAAGGTAAACATTTTAACCAAAATAAACCCACTTGGAAAAATGTTATGAAATAGTTCGTTTAAACCTCCCAAAACGTTTTATTCAGTAAACTGTCTAGTATTTGAAATATGCCATAAAGTGGGATAATCTGAATATGCTTGATAAAATGTAGACAAAAACTCTTACAGTAGTTGATGAAATTTGACATTTTTTTAGAAAAAGATTTTTCCTAGTAGTTATAATATCGAAATTAATTGGAGCCTGTCTGAATCGACACTGATGGAAACTGTCCACAAACACTGGATGGGCAAGCTATAAAGGGTAAGATATATGTCGAGATAAATCAGGAAAAAAAAAGAATTCACAATAACAGTAACATACAAAATGCATGGAACATTCAGTGTATGCTTGTGTACAGATATATGTGTATATAAAGCAGTTTGAGAGTTCAACCGTGTTTTTTGTATTTATTTCATTTTTATTGAACTGTTTTATTGTTCTGCTTTATATTTTGAACATTTATGTCATTTTTATAACCCTCTTTCCCCTGCCATCCACTCCGAACCATCATTTAACAAACACAGAAAGGAAACTACAAAAGAGCTCTACTAAGAGCTGCAAAGGACAGGAAATTGTGAAGAGCCATGATTGCAAACATCCCATAGATGTCTCAGAAGTACTTGTATCCTCTTTTGACAGATGTCTTTTACATTTTACTGAGCAAAGACAGGATGAGCAAAACTGGTTGGTGATATTGTGGATGATGAAGACTTACTGTAATATGAATAGACTTTCAGAAGATTGCACATGGCAGCTCATTATTTCAACAAGGGGATGCTGAAAAGTTCTTAGCCCAACTCACTTCCAAGAATTCTGACCAAAACTGGATTTTTTTTTTTTTTTTTTTTTTGTGGAAGATGTTCTCAGTCAAGCTGATAGCTTTTTCAATACTCCCTTTTTTGTTTTTTTTTTTTTTTTTTTTTTTTTTGATGTGTTCTCAGTCAAGCTGATAGCTTTTCAATACTCCCTTTTTTTTTTTTTTTTTTTTTTTTTTTTGTGAAGATTTCTCAGTCAAATGATAGCTTTTCAATTGTTTTTTTTTTTTTTTTTTTTTTTTTTTGTGAAAGATGTTCTCAGTCAAGGATGCTTTTCAATACAAAATTGTTTTTTTTTTTTTTTTTTTTTTTGTTCTCAGTCAAGATAGCTTTTCAATACTCCCTTATACAATTGTTTTTTTTTTTTTTTTTTTTTTTTTTTTGAAGATGTTCTCAGTCAAGCTGATAGCTTTTCAATACTCCCTTATACAATTGAATTTTTTTTTTTTTTTTTTTTTTTTTGGAAGATGTTCTCAGTCAAGCTGATAGCTTTTCAATACACACAATTGTTTTTTTTTTTTTTTTTTTTTTGTGGAAGATGTTCTCATTATTTCAACAAGGGATGCTTTTCAATACTCCCTTATACAATTGTTTTTTTTTTTTTTTTTTTTTTTTTGTGGAAGATGTTCTCAGTCAAGCTGATAGCTTTTCAACTCCTTATACAATTGTTTTTTTTTTTTTTTTTTTTTGGAAGTCAAGCTCTTTTCAATACTCCCTTAAAGATGTTCTCAGTCAAGCTGATTTTTTTTTTTTTTTTTTTTTTTTTTTTTTTTTTTTTTTGAAGATGTTCTCAGTCAAGCTGATAGCTTTTCCCTTATACAATTGTTTTTTTTTTTTTTTTTTTTTTTTGTGGAATTGTTCTCAGTCAAGCATTTTTCAATATTTTTGTTTTTTTTTTTTTTTTTTTGTGGAATTTTGTCAGTCAAGCTGATAGCTTTTTTACTTTTACAATTGTTTTTTTTTTTTTTTTTTTTTTTTTTTGTGGAAGATTTCTCAGTCAAGCAAAGCTTTTTCAATACTCCCTATACAATTTTTTTTTTTTTTTTTTTTTTTTGGAAGATGTTCTCTCAAGCTGATAGCTTTTTTTTTTTTTTTTGTGAATACTCCTTATACAATTGTTTTTTTTTTTTTTTTTTTTTGTGGAAGATCCAGTCAAGCATAGCTTTCAAATTTGTTGCCATTTTTTATTTTAATTTTGTGCATGCACATTTTTTTGTTTTGATTTTGCCAACTGCAAAGTATAGTAAGATCAGTTGGGCACTGCAAGAAAAAGAGCACCATGATGCAATTCACTCCACCAGAAATTTGGAAACTGTATGCTGTACTGCGTTCATGCCAGAAACTCCAATACAAGCATTTCAGAGTGTTTGGGTATCAATCAGAGGACAGTGAAGAGGATTCGGAAAAAGTTGGATGAGTCTAATGGTGATTACAAAGGCACAGCTGCCTGGAAAACTCATTCTGATAAGAAAAGAACTCCCAAATTTGTTGGTGAAGGCCTCAGACTCAACACAGAGACCTACACCCAAAGCCATTGAAGAGATAGTGCTGCCTTGGGTCAAAAGGGTAGCTGCCAGAAGACCCTATGTCTGGCAATAGGACTCAGTACCATGCCACACTATCAGGTGAGCCTAGTTATGGCTGTCAAACAATTTCTGCAACCACATCACCCTTTACATTGGCTACTTAACTCCCCAGACTAAATCCTCCTTGATTATTAAGGACAGGGTACAATTGGGCGTGTGACCAACAAATCTCCTTGTAAGACCAAAGATAAACTGAAGGCAAGGATTATGGCAGCATTCACCAACAAACAAGGAGACCATTCAGAAGAATTGCAGGAGATTCTGAAGTGGTCTGGAGGCTGTGGTTGAAGCCAATGATGATTTTATTGAATAAATTTCCTCTTTAGTATTTCAATATATTTTTGTGTAATTTTGGTAAATATATCTGTTAAAATCAGATGTCAGTATTATTTTCATTTTTGTATAATTTAGACGACTATTTATCCATCGCACCTTGTGTATAGAAATCTGCTAAATATAGGTTTGGTAACAGGTTCTATATTTCTCACAAGAGCCATATCAAGTGAAGGCCAGGATTTTGTGAGCCGATTTTCAAGAAAAACAGGCCCTCCCCACTTGAGAAATTGGTACAACAATCTCTCATTTCTATTTGTACCTCTGTCAAATCAAGCCACTGTGGAATGGTTGAATCAGAAAGTTTCTGGGCAGGAATCTCTTGTCACAGAAAATTAGAATGAACTTCTTTAGCAAAGTGATTGATTGATTTGTTTGTTTAATGTCATATCAACACCTTATGGGCCATTTAATGCCGAAATTTAATTTTCTTGGGAGTGTTGAAGCAATATAAATATGATATATGTTATTCTGCTTTCACAATTGAATACATGGTAGATGATACTCAGATTTTGTATATATGTTTGTGTGGAGATAATTACTAGAAGCCGTGATGTGTGTGTGTGTTTGTTATAGTTTTGTTGGAGTTATATTTTGGAATACAGTTTAATTTAAGGAATTTCAGGATATTATATAGATTAATATCATGAAAGAGTTCTTAGATAGTGTTTGTTTGGTTGACTGAATTTTGTTTAGCAGTATATCAATTACTATGGGTTAATTAATACTGAAATCTAAATATTTTGAATGCAATTGTATACCTTCAACCACAGATAAAATATAGTGTTGATCATTCTGCTACAACTATGTATTGTTGGTAATTTTACTTTAAATTAGTAGTGTTGGTAATTTTTAATATAAAAATATATTACTGATATGTCTATTACAAAAATTTTTTTTTTATATACTTTCATAATGTCTTGTTTTTGCTTGGGGGTTCACTCTATGCCTATAACTGGAACACTACCCTGGGAATAACAGCAATTAAGAGATGAAAACTGAAACATAGTGAGTAAATTCTTAAATCTTGAATGAAATAATTATTCTGTAACATGGGTCTTACCCCAGATCATGCCAGAATAGACTCTGCACTCTGTGATGTCAGAGAAGCTAGATGTAAGGTTGACCTCCAATTCCTCAATCCAAGCCACTATCCATTACTCCACTGTTCTTGCTTCACACACTAGCTGATGGGAATTGACAAAAGTCTAGAGTTAAATAAAATTTCATGTTAAATATGATTGATGTAAGTGTTGTGTTCTCATTTCTCTGACAGAATAATGATTTCATTACAATTCCTACTTATCCATTTTTAGTTAAAAAGTAGATATGCCATTCTGATCCTTGAAAGTCAAATATTAGAAGGCGACTTACCCACCAACAAAAAAGAAAAGTATTTGCCACAATATTAGTATTAGATTTTACAAGGTGGGTGTAATACTCTTTTGCACTGATTCATGACACAATATGCAGTGCTGTTCGATAAAAGTGACTCACCTGATTTTTTTTACTAAATGTTCTCTTCTCCGATGAAATGAAAGTTGAGCTAAATTCAAAGGATAAGCGATCTAAAATCTGAAGAAGAAGCTTTGAAAGCTCTTTGAATTTAGCAGTAAGTATTGTCAATCATCCATTCAGTATAATGTACTGAGGATGCTTTTCTTTTCATGGAACTGGTTTCTTAAAACCCATTGAAAAGACCCTCAGGAGCGAGCAGTACAAGAGAATTTTACAGTCTTGTCTGCTCCCTTCTGCTGAAAGGGTGCAAATCGACCCCACCAAGCTCATTTTTATGCAGGATAATTTCTCCCTGTCACAAATAAAAATTGATGAAGGAATACTTTGATGAGAAGCAGGTGAGTGTTATGACATGGGTGCCGCAATCTCCATAGAAAAATTATGGAGAATGTTGCTCAAATGCTTTCTCGACAGCCTGTACTTTATAATGCTCCATGCTTGACCTTGACAGTACTTACTGCTGAATTCAAAGAGCTTTCAAAGATTCTTCTTCAGATTTTAGATCGCTTATTCTTTGAATTTAGCTCAACTTTCATTTCATCGGCGAAGAGAACATTTAGTAAAAAAAATCAGGTGAGTCACTTTTATCAAACAGCACTGTATATTAAAAATCAATCACTCCAAACAATTTCTGAAGGGTAAAATATTCTAAATTCTGCAATTTTAAGTTAAATAAATGGTTTTAGTGTTAAAATTTCACCCCACATTATACTTTTTTTAAATTGTGAGGCTGGGTAAATCTTTATCACTAAAACTCTTGATTTAGTTTGGAAATTTAAGATCAGGTAAATTTTTAAACACCAAATCCCTTATTTTAGTCTGAAAATGTTAAGTGAGTAGGTTTTTAATTTTAAGACTAAAACTCAATTTAATATGAAATTGTTAGAGGGTGAATTAGAAATTTTAAACCCCTTGATTTAGTTTGAAAATGTGAGTAGGGTTAAGGTTTTTAAGACTCAAACCCATGATTTAGCTGGCTAAGTTTGTTTGTTTTTTTTGTTTTTTTAATCAAATCTTTAATACTTATTGATTTCATTGATTTTTTTTTATATAGTTTATCAACCTTTTGCAGGTTATTTAAATCCGGAAAATATTTTTAAAACTGAAAGTGTTTAAGTTCACAATGTTAATATCAATGTAAGTGACAAATATTTTTTTTTCGTTTTATTCTTAATATATTAGGGTCTTTTCCTTTTTGTCAAATATTTGTCATTCTTTTCATGAAATTTGGAAGAGGAAATACATATCTAAAAAAAAAAAAAAAAAAAATTCAACCCCTGAAAATCTTTTCATTTTTGCCTTGAAATTACAGAGGAGTTACTAAAAAGTATTGATTCCTCAAAATTCCTAATTGTAAACCCAACTATCATGGTAGTGTATGAAAGATGATTTCATTTTATGAGCCCAAAATAATGTTTGAAATCATGTTAAAAATCAATGTACATTCTGGAATCAATTCTTACAATTCTAAAATCTACATTTCTAGCCTTGAGAATATTTTGGGAATAAAAGTATATTTGTTTACCAAGCCAACCGTTTTATTTTAACAATTCAGTAGCATATGTTTATTGCATCCACATATTCGGAATAGTATTATGCCCTCCCCACCATTCGAGAGAAAGTGTAAAATCAATTTCCATGCCACTGTAAAGCATGAATACTAGCCTTAAAATTAATTGGAATGCTGTGTAAAATAGATGTTTATTTATTTATGCAAAAGTTTAGCTGCAGTTGTCTTTAAGATATGAGAGTTTTCAAAACTGGTTATTTTTTAATTTTTTTTTTCTTAAAGAAATATTCAAGCTAGAACATCTTTATATTTATTTATTGATTGACTTCTGCTGTGTAAAAAAGTTGAAGCCAAAATGGAAGAGAGAAATCAATTGATTTTTTTTCTTCATCGATTCAAACCACCATTTAGAATGGAAGAGAAAGATCTGCATGTATTAAAGACAATCTCTGCCTGGTTTTCACTACCAGAATTCTAATGTGATAAATGCTTGGAATACAATATCCAACTTTCTATTCTAACTTTCCATGAACGTAAATTCTACCCAGCTTTTCTATAAAAACAAAAATTAGCTGAGTCAAACTAACCTCTTTATAATATGAGATTTCAAATTATTAAACACAAAATCTGCTATTTACTTTAATTACTAAAAGCTACTATCTTTGAAAGTCTTTTATTTCTAGTAGTTACTATTTTAGCAATTATTAATATACTAATGTTGAGATTTGTTTAAAAAATCCACTGGTAACATTTTTTTTACCCAGTAAGGATGGAGATCACTGTGAAGTATCTGTTCTTTTAAACTATTTTTGTGATTATATATTTTCAGGATTACAAACTGCCATTTTTATATAATTTTTTTTTGGCATCCCAAAGTATAAAATTTGAACTTTAGTCTTGTTCAAAACTAGTTCTGGATTCTGATCATCCACAGTTTAGTTTTATAGTTAGATTTGTTAAATAAAACATGATAAAAAAGCAGATAAAGGGAAAATTAAATCTAATTGGACCTGATTTTGTTTTTCAATTAAAAAGAAATAAATATTTACATGGACACATTTCTCTTGTAGCTGATCAAAATAAAAGTGGAATATAAGCCTTATTATCGTAACAAAAAAAAAAGCAATTTAAAAAGTCAAAATTTCTGATCTGGTATGTCGAAAGATGTAAAAATATATTCCAAGCAGAGCCCTACGGAATAAAAACAGGAAGAGCATCTAAAATCATATAAGATTTAAAATTCCTGATTCTATAGATTTTTATCTGATCCTCTCATAAAAGGAATATTTTTTAGATCAACTATTTTACTGTATGTCTGTGCAGGTAGTGTAATGGTTAGTGGCTTGGAATGAGATATAGGTGTGTCATGTTCAAATTCTGGTTGTGTGCATTAATATTCACTTTCATGCAAATACTCTTAGGAAAGGTATTAATTAATTTCTTCTATGGGTTAAACAATAGGGCAGACTGAACTCTCTAGCAACGTTTGGGAACCAGTCTAGGAGAAGGACAACTCTGAATTCAAAATTGTATGTAGCTCTGGTGTAGAATATACTATATATTATGTAGCCATTAACAAGATCATGGAGTTCACAATGACTCAATTGTGTTTGGCCTACAACTGCTTTGCTGCTGCTGATGATGATGAAGTAGCAGTAGTAGTAGTAGTAGTATAATATGTTGTAGTGGTTTTTGCATTTTTGTTTTATTTTTACTTCTTCTTCTTTGTACCCTGTAGAGCCGGGTCCAAACTATGCTCTTTAGACCCTATAGGAGAATTGTCATTTAACTGGTAGCACTTTTCTTAGTATATAGGATGTTCCTAGTAGGGTGATCTTCTGGGAAACTTGTATGTTGATGTTACCTGGGACACTGTTAGTAAAACTGTCCTTTCTTTTTCTCACAAGGTCCAGAGCTTCGATTACTATTGGTACAGTCTCAGTTTTTATTCCCCACATCCTGTTAATCTCGATCTCCAAGTCCTTGTACTTGGACAATTTCTCGATAATTTTTATGGAGGTGTTTATCTCAGATGGTACTGCTTATGCCAGTAAGCATACACTTCCTGAATTTCTTGTCTTTTATGATAATATCAGGTCTGTTAGCTTTTATTTTTCTGCAGTTTGAATTGGCATGTCCCAGAGGATAGTTACATCATTATTTTGGGTAACTGTGATCCTATTTAAAATATTTTGTGTTTTCTCTTAATTTTAAATTTGTTTTTGCTTTACACTTGTTTCTATTTTCTGGAATAAGACCAATAAATTTTTGAGAAACAAATGAAAAAGTGCAGGGAGATGTTTCCTGAAATTCAGTACATCATCATAGACAAACACTGTCCAGCATGTTTAATATGACAGATTTATCTGCCAAGCCATTTTCTGGCCACTTCTGTGTCCCCAGTCATTGTACTCCCATCCAAATTTTGCACAAATAACCTTAGGAGAAATATGTAATAGATAATATAGGAGAGTAGACTGGGCTTTCTAGCAATAGTTGGCAACCAGTCTAGGAGAAGGACAACTCTGAATTCAAAACTGTATATAGCTCTGGCATAGTACATAGTATATACTATGTAGCCATTGATAAGATTATGGAGAACACAATAACTGATCTCAATTGCAGTTGGCCTTTGACCGCCTTGATTTATTATTATTATTATTATTATTATTATTATTATTATTATTATCCAACTGCAATTATTTTGTTGTGTTTTAAAGATTCCTGGTTTTATTTTTTTTCTGATTCTGTCATAAAATAAATATTTTTTTATTTTTTATATCTGTTATTGTATATATTTTTTTGTCTTGTTTTTAAAGAGACATTTTTTATTGTTCATTTGTACTTACTTTCTCAAATGAGATCTATAGACTATTTTCTACATATAAGATTTATATGTATAAGTTTTAGAAGTTAATATTTTGGAAAAAAGAAAAGGAAAATAAAGTTTTCTGATTTATTTTCAAAATTAATGGCAGCAGTTTTTTTTTTCAGGCAAATGATACAGCTCAGCTCAGTAGCATTTTCATATATTGATATATATATATATATATATATATATATATATATATATATATATATATATAATCATGTATTTTCGTGATGTCTTACGCTTTGCTCTGATGTATATCATATTGCTCTGTAGTCTATACATCGAGCTCTCTATGGATCTATCTTTTTAATATTTTATATTAAAAAGAACCACTACAGTCAAAAATTATGTAAATGTTTTCTACAAAAACCAAATGCATATTAACTACAAACAAGATGAATCTTCACTTAGAAATATTATAATGACATACATTACCACAATCAACCCGAATAAAAAAATAAAATTAATTATCTATTACAAAAAATTTAAGACAGCTAACCTTATCCTCAAAAATAACAACACACCAGCTAAGTCAAAATTATAACAACCGAACATTATTTATGAGTTCAAATGCCCCTTAAGGAACTGTGTTCCTGATCAAACTGAACCCATAAATAATTACATCGGTCATACAACTACATGCCTATCCAGACACCTTACGTTACACCTATCTGACCAGAGCTCCATTAGAACCCATTTAAACACACACACAAACCTATCAGACTCCATTCGAAACATACTAGTGAAATTACAAGCATTATAACCTCATCCACTTGTAAAAAAAATGTTAAAATAATGGAAGCTCTAATAATAAAAAAGAAAAAGCCAACTCTTAACAATATTAACTATGAACAAGGCCACAATGTGCTAACCGTGTTCGGAAAATAAAACACCTCTATAACACACTAAAAACATACACATAACGCCCACACTCAATTAAACTGAAAAATAAAATCATTGTTGATAATGGCTAAAAGTGTAGCCGAAAGCACTTGAAACTATAGAACATTTGGGCAGTTCCTACACACACTGTGTCCAAAAAAGAAAGCTCTTGTGCGAACAGAAGAAAAATTAAATAAAAATCATAACCATAGTACATTGTCTGTTTTTTTAATGAAACATGTATAAATGAAGGATTGCTGCCTAAATACACACAAAATAAATAATATATATATATATATATATATTGATGTCAGGAAAGCAAATTAAGTCTTTTGTTTAGTTCTCAGTCTCAAAAAAGGAAGGGGATTCCACTCGCTTCAATAGCACCATGGATGTATTCAATTAGTTTTAGGTTTTTCTCTAATATTAAGTTTCTAGCATTTACTATTTTAAAATATTCATGACTACTAGCATACTTATTGATTTTCTATAAATTGGTGGTCAATATTTAACATTGTAACTGGAAAATGTTGAAAACTGTTTTAAAAAATAAAAATTACAAAATCAAAATCAGATTCTTAAAATTAATAAATTTAACTCATAATGTACATTTTAAAATTTTTACTTTTTGCTTGTTACTTTCAAATGAATGCACAAAGTTAAATATGAATTTTGTCCTGAAAATATTTTTATTATTGAATAAAGTTTCATGTAGCAAGATGAAAACTCTAAAATCAACAACATTTTTTGTTTTATTTGCAATAGAAGCTACTGACTTGTTCTCTTCTAAATTCTGTAAGCATTTAAATATAATTTTTACTGTCACAAAACTCAGAAAATAATGATTGTGACATTAATACTTTATATTCAAGTCTAGGGTTAACTGTTATTTTCCCCACATATCCCTATAAACTGTGCCTTGTACTCTGTAACCCACTACCTTGAGGTGCTCCTTAGCCTTGTACAAGCTGAACATTATTATGAAAAAGAATGAAGAAACTCACCCTGGGTAACCAAGCTTTCTTTCTTTATTCATTTTAGCATAGATGATTTCTAAAAATAACTTACTGAAAATAAATAAATGTATGAAATCCTGAGAAAACATGAAAAAATAAAATGATTCAATAGGGAAGTATTATTGTGAAAGAAATATAAACCCTGTAAATGTCACATATCACTTAACATCAGAATCAAACAGGATGCGTACCTTGGGTAAGGGAGTGTACTGAATAGAAAGCAGCAACAGCAGCAGCAGCATCATGAAATCTAAATAATAATAAAAATGCATTAATAAAAATTACTACAATGAGGAGACTTGCTGTCACATGATCTCTAATGATAACTACCCCATATGTAAATCAGCCAGTTATTATTTTTATTTATTTATTTTATTATTTTTTTATTTATTGTTTGATAAAATCATTTATAAAGTTTGAAACCTAAAATAAACGAAAGCTTTTTTTCTTAAGATGTCACTGAGTATAAGAGTTTTTTTCTGAATATGTGAGCAGTCGTCTTTTTTGCTTTCCCAATAAAGATGGAATTTTTTTTTCTGAGATTCTCAGTTTATTTATGTATTATTTTTCATTTCTGTTTGTTTATTTATTTATTTAATACTTAAATGTGTTTGCTGGTCAACAGTTTTCATTAAATTATTTCTGCTCAACAAAATTAAAGAAAATGTTTTACTTTTTTGTAACTGAATGAAATGGAACTTAACTTGCGTCAAACTTAGAAAATAATCCCTAAAAAAAAAGCAACCCTTCTTCCTCTTGAATCTTGCTATTAATTTAATGACAACAAATATTCAAATTTGAATATTTTCTTCAAATAAACATCAGTAACTCGACTACAATCATTTTTGGTGAGCAATATACTAACCAATGTCATATTTATTTAAAATAAAACAAAATAAGCTAAAAGAAAGAAAGAAAAGAAAAGCAAAAATTAGAACGTGCCCCCTACGCTGTTTTTAAAAGTCCAGCTAACCTTAATTCACCTAACGACATTAGTTATGACTAGAATAGTTTCTAAATCTAAATATTTTTTTTAAATGTTCTAATGATGATAAATTTTAATGCTATTAGTCTTTTTTTATTTTAATATTGTTTAACTTGACAAACTTTTCTTTTTACTTTTTCAAAATTAGATTTAATTTTTCATTAACATCGACCAATGTCAGCTGCAGAACAGTTATCTCCCCTTACTCATGAATCATCATTTCAGTATTAGTGATAAATCAATATTAAAGTATTACGCATCTTGTAACCTTACAAAAATTGTTTAAATATTTGACAGCATTAACAATCTTGTCAAAAATTCCAGAAACAGATATTAAAATATAATTTTACTAAACTCTTATAAAACAAGGACTGAAAATAGTAAAATATTTTTACCATTTACTTTAAAAAAAAAAGGATCATGCTTTATTTATTAGAAATATCCCCTTTAAAAACTTTCATGCAAACACCTAGAATATTTTGCAATAATAAGGTCACATGACTAGACACCCCCTACCTCCTCAGACGATATGTAAATGCAGGCTTGCTTTGTTTAATATTATAAACATGTTACTGAGCATTATTTCCTATTTAATTGATTAATTAAAATTTATTTTTGTCATAAACCAAAACTGGAATTTTAATAAATTTCTTCAATGTGTTTCTTTTTTAATAGCTGTTTACAACATTGTCAATTGTTTCAAATAAAGTGTATTTACAATATGATTCCAGGCAACAATTATTATAGCACATTTTAATTAAAAGCAAGATGCATACACGCATGATGAAATAACATTTGGAAATTAATCCAAAATTAAATTTTCTTAATGAAATTATTACATGCTATTAGTTGATAATATTTAGAATGCAATTTTAAATCTCTTTCTGCTGCCTTCATTATTTTATATTTATTGTTGTCTTGGAGAGAGTGTTGTTTCATTAAATGCATTGTTATCATGAACAAAATATAGAAACACAGTTTAGCAAAACTCACTTAGGATAAAATCGGATTTGCTAAATAAAAACAAGAGAGTCTTTGTTCAAATTAAAAAGATGTGCAAATGGTTACTGGCGCGGATAAAAAAAATCAGCGAGTTCAAATTCCATTTGAGTTTGTTATATTTATTTTCATGTAAATAGCCTTGGGAAAAGTATGGATCCTTCCGTCCTCTCCATTGGCTGTAGGTTAAATAGTAAAGCAAACTAAGTTCATCAGCCCTGATTGGCAACTGGTCTGGAAGAAAAGACAACTCTGAATGTAAAACTACTCTAATCAAAATCTCTTTCTGATTCGCAAATACATTTCACTAGACATGTTGGTCAGATGTGAGTGCTAAGTAAGCAAGACGCAAAATAAAAATGTCATCTTCCGTGCAGGGGCTCCAAACATCACATCCAGCTCACAAAACAAATCCCTGCAAAAATCCAAAAATGCATTAGCCAATCATGAACATTGCTGCAAAAAAAAAAAAAAATGAATTTCCCTGAAAGTCTATACCTGTTAAAACAAAGATATAAAATTGGCACTCATTGCCAATGACAGGCAGTTCTGCCTTCAACACTTCAGTCTTGTCACACAATTACCAGATCATCAAACACGTCACTACAGGCCTTTCTCCTGACACTAATTCTGATTTTGACCAACCAACTCAAGAAATCAGTCAACTCCCAGCCCTACCAACAACACCCTTACACCCAATCACTTTCCTTACAAAAGGCAACCACATATGAGCAATTTTTGCCACCTTTCACACAACTATGTACATATTTTGAATTTTGACTGATACATATTGTTGAAATCTTTGTTAGCTTTTTTCCTTTGCAACCAAATGTTTGTTATAAAATTAGGTATGGGACTAGCTACACCATCTTATAAAAACTTACATGCTATAGAAATTGCAACAGCAACACCTAATGTCGTTGGCAGCTGTATCTTCATATTACTCGGTGTTGTCTGAGACTTGAATGAGTTCAAATTTAAATTCAGAGAAATTCTTATTTGTATATTCTGACATAAACTGGTATATAATTTCATAAATTAAGATAAAATATTACTTTATGGAACAAACTAATTTATATTAATCATTTTTTAACAGTCTTTTGAACAGGAGTAGAGGTTTATCCCTTGTTTCCTGTTTAGGGTTGGATTTCCAGTTCCTTCAAAAGTCTTTTTCTGGTGGCCCCTTGTGTTTTGGTGTCATTATCACTTTGCTTGGGGGTGGTTTCTTTTACTCTGTAACCCTCTATCTTGAGTTCCTCGCAAACCTTGTATGGGGTGAACATCATCATAAAAAAAAATCAGTTCTTGTTCAACAATTGAGGTTAAGCAGTGTTTAGCCCAATCAGTATTTGGCGAGTGAAACGCTTGAGAACAACAGATACTGTAAGCAACTTCCTACAATCCAAAATATGTTCTGGCTTTAAATGACCCAAAAGGGTGATAAGCCATAAAAAACAATTCAATCAATAGCAACTTCAGATAATGCACATTATCAATGATTTATGAGTATGAGAACATGGCCAAGTAGTTAGAACATTAACATTCTGACCATGAGACCTGGGTTCAAATCACACCATGACTGATTTATCAAGGCGTTCATTTTTTGATTATATCAGCCTGGGGTGGGAAACATCCTAGTATATGGTACTGTTGGGAACTGTCTGAAAACTATACATGGATTGATCTAAATCTTGCCAATGAAAGTACGTAGATAAAACTCTTTAGAAGCCATCAATAGTTATACTAGCGCAAAGTCACAATTCATCGTGACTGAGGGTTTGAGCGTACTGTCTTTGTTCACTGATCATACAAGATTTTATGTTCTCTTCCAGAAGTTGTAACTAAGGTTTACTCATCCTAGTTGATGTATAAACCACAGGTTGGCTCTGCAGGCATTAAAGAAAGAAAAACATATCCAATATATTAATTTCTGCAAACAAATAATGTTTAATAATAAGTAATAGAAAATTAGAATTGTGAAACTACGTTCTTTATTCACTTTTTTCTATCATTTCTGTCTCTATTGGCTTACTCTGGTATCAGTAAATTGTTTATTTTTTATGCTGTTATAGGAATTAAATCTTATATATATTTTTCAACCAATAAAATCCCATCCGAAGGTTTCTTAGATAAATAATAATTACTCAGGCAAATACTTCCAAAATACTTGTCAAGCATAGTTGCAGATCTACCGTGTGTTAATTTCAGACTATTTAGAAAATAATAATAACTCCTTTCACCACTCCTACAAATTCAAGAAAAAAGATTTTTGTGAGCCAGTGTGAAATTATTTTCTAATTAATGAAAACCTTTTATTCAAAAAGTTCATGCATCAATGTGAAATTAGATTTTGAATCCTCTTTACAGATATAAAAATAGAAGCATACTGCTTCTCAGTGTTCAAAACAATTTCAGAGGCCAGTTTGAGCTACATGTGCATATACACACACACACACACACACACAAATGCACACAATAGAAAAAATGAGCCAGCAGCCACCAACTAATGCCTTGTCTATGAACTCACAAACACATTAGGCTGACCATCATGAAGTCAGTCTGTCCACATATCTTACACACTGCTCTAAGAACACTTAATTACTTGATAAAACAAAATTCTCGGCAAGGAAAATTGAACATTTTGTATATTTCTGAAAAGAACATATAAATGTCATTTAACTTACATTCTGCTTCTTCTTGATGATGATGATGATGATGATGATAATAATACCCTTGGGAAAGGTATGAATCCTCTTCTTCTCCACCCAGCTATGGGTAAATAGCAGGACAGACCAGGTTCTATAACCTTGGATAGTAACTGGTCTACTGCAGAAAGAAATGGCAACCTACTACGGGAAAAAAATCTGCCTCCTCGGTCATGTATCTTTCGATACATGATCGCCTAACAGGGTATCACACATGGCACATAACTGACTGACCATTGTTGAAGAAGCAAGAATGAAATCATTCTTCTATATGCCACATCCCTTCAAGAGAGGTGTTCATAGGTCTCCACAACTTCCTATTCCTTGTGGCTCTTAGCAATTTTTATCTCTTTGCTAAGGTCCCTGCCCCTATTCAGTCATTCATTCACATAAGCTTGTCAGGTAAGTGGTTTGTTGCCTTCCCTTATTTTTTAGATCTTCAATATAACCTGTGAGGGTTAATTTTTCTAAGCCTTCCTTCCTCATTATGTCTCCAAGGATTTCAGCTACTTTTTTCTGATTCTGAGTATTTCCCCTTTCTGTCGTCATTATCATTAAGACTCTATCTATGGGATTCTCAGTATCCTTCTGTAGAACCATATTTTTGCTGCCTCTTGTTTTTCCTCATCTGTGGGGAGATTGTCTAACATTCACTGCCATATAAGAAGATGGATATCATATAGTAACCCAGCACTCATTTTTTTGTTTCTAACAAAATTTTCCATTTCTCAGCACCTTGGTTAGTTTTGCTAGTCCAATGCTTGTTAGGATCTTACTACCCCATTTTTGTCCTCTGTTAAAATGCTTCCCAGATAACTTCTACCCCTTCTTGAAAATCATTCACAATGCTTTATTCATTGAACTTATGGAAGGGAAATAAGTGTGTGAGAGACCTGAATGAACCTTCAAAATGACTGAAGGTACCAATTTATTAAAGAAGCATTTGCAATCTGAAACGGAAGACCATAATGAATGGAGAAGACTGGATATTGACTGGCTGATTTTATGGACACATATGGAAGAGAATATGAGAGAGAGAAAATATGTATATGTATGTATGTATCTCACCAAATGTAATAGCTGCCTGCTTAACAATGTGAGTGAAGGAATGTATGTTTTCAAATGTAGCAGGACAGTGTGGCCATCTCAGGTCGCCAACTGGTTGCAATTTGGTTCTGGTTATGTTACAATGAGTACAGCAGAAGAGAATAGGCAATATTATTTATGATTCTAGTTTTGATTGATTTTCCATCTTGTTATATACAGATCTGCTTTGAAGTGCTCATAGTCTTATATTCTGGTTGTGAAAGCTTTATGACTGGTTGGTCAAAATATGGCTTTGTGGCCTGGCGATTCTGAATATACATCTATTTTTTTGACATTTTAGTCTTGTTATTATTTTTTTTTCTTATATCCTGATTGTGAAAGCTTTCTGATTGGTTGGTCAAATTTTAGTCACTTTGTTATTATATTATTATTTTTCTATCACTATAATTTAATGATGATGAACATAAAATAATTATATGACTACATTTTTTATGTGTTTGCACAACTTGTTTTTAAATTTGTAATTTATTTTTAAATTATGAATATACATTATCAACATCCACTCAGGATATATACAGGGTGATTGAAAAGTAACTCCCTATTTTATGGATAGGTGACCAGCCAGGAGTCCTCACTTAACACCCTGTGACTTTTTTTTCTGAGGATTGATTAAAAGAGCTAGCCTGCTATACCAAGCCAAGACTTTGGAAGAATTTGAAGGGTGAATACAAGAAGTTATATTTTCCATGCCACAAGAGTTCTTGGTGAAATCAGTTGATGCAATTCCTGGATGGTTCAAGAAGTCAGTAGCAAAAAGTGGTGACCATATTGAATTTTAAATAAAACCTCATGCTAATCACTTTCCTCTCATATCCATCTCTTGGGAAAATTATAGTTAATAAATAAATTATAAGTATTTTAAAATGGGGAGTTACTTTTCAATCACCCTATATATATCTGATCTCTTCAGTAACTCTATCTCAGCCTGCTCCTATCTATCTATCTATCTATCTATCTATCTATCTATCTCAGTCTATTTATTTCTTTATATCTATCTATCCCAGTCTGTTTCTATCTATCTATCTATCCCAGTCTATTTATTTCTTTATATCTATCTATCCCAGTCTGTTTCTATCTATCTATCTATCTATCTATCTATCTATCCCAGTCTGTTTCTATCTATCTATCTATCTATCTATCTATCTATCTATCTATCCCAGTCTATTTCTTTCTTTATATCTATCTATCCCAGTCTGTTTCTATCTATCTATCTATCCCAGTCTATTTATTTCTTTATATCTATCTATCCCAGTCTATTTATTTCTTTATATCTATCTATCCCAGTCTGTTTCTATCTATCTATCTATCTATCTATCTATCTATCTATCTATCTATCTATCCCAGTCTGTTTCTATCTATCTATCTATCTATCTATCTATCTATCTATCCCAGTCTGTTTCTATCTATCTATCTATCTATCTATCCCAGTCTGTTTCTATCTATCTATCTATCTATCTATCTATCTATCTATCCCAGTCTGTTTCTATCTATCTATCTATCTATCTATCCCAGTCTGTTTCTATCTATCTATCTATCTATCTATCTATCTATCTATCTATCTATCTATCTATCTATCTATCTATCTCAGTCTGTTTCTATCTATCTATCTATCTATCTATCTATCTATCTATCTATCTATCCCAGTCTGTTTCTTTCTATCTATCTATCTATCTATCTATCTATCTATCTATCTATCTATCTATCTATCTATCCCAGTCTGTTTCTTTCTATCTATCTATCTATCTATCTATCTATCTATCCCAGTCTGTTTCTATCTATCTATCTATCTATCTATCTATCTATCTATCTATCTATCTATCTCATTCTTTTTAATCACCCAGTAGTTTATTAAATGGTAGTGACTTTAATGGGAATGGAGCTTAAATTCTTATTAAGGTACATGATTCAAATATCATGCTTATTTTTGCAGATGATAATCCAGATGCTAATGAAGGCACTAGAAATAACAAATCAACATGATAATAAAGATCATTGGGTTCCCTGGAAGTAATGAGTTCAATCCCTTGGTCAGGTAGTGCAGAAATGTATATGGTCTGTCTCCAGAATCTGTTTTGAATTCTGGATATAAATTGCTAATCTATTAGAAGAGAATGCATGAACAGATCCTTTCTGATAGGGTTTACTCATTTGCCATTGAGACATTATAAGTAATTTTGTTGTGTTCACAGTGACAGAGCAAGTTTATTCTTTATATCCTGTGCACAGATTTTAACAAAACATTGCATCACCCAAATCTCTCAGCAATTTTTCAGTCCAGATTTAGCACTCAGTGACTTCTGGCTTTCCCAAAAGTAAAATCACCATTAAAACAATGAAGACCAGTTTAAGTAGACCATAAAAAGGCAGCTGATGGTAATTCCAAATGAGAACTTTTCAGACTATTTTCTTTGCACTAGAAATGGTATATTTCTAACATTTGTCTCATTTATATATATATATATATATATATATATATATATAATGGACTCTTCCGTCGATTTCAACATATGAGGATCTGACAGCTTAATTGATTCAGTTATGAAAGTTTATGCGATAATCTTAAGTGGCACTTAAGACACGCTAGTGATTTACAAAGGAGGCCACATATGGAGCAGATGTGAGGATTGTGAGATGAGATCACTGTTAGATTGGCTGACCTTTTAGATCCTGCTCTCGCTTCTTGAAGATGATTCAGACAAGCAGATTGAAAATTGCTGAGTCCACTAAAACCATGTTGATCTCCATTCTACCGGCTCCAAGGCTAAAGCGCTCAAAGGGTGTTATGTGGTATATTCACTGCTGACAAGTTGCTTTTCAGCTTGTCTTTGTATCTTAGCCATGGGCGTCCTACATTCCTGTAGCCCTGATCTAACTGGCTGTACATTAGGATCTTGGATATCCTGTCATCAGACATTCTCAAGACATGACCAGTCCACCGTAACTGAGACTGTATGATAAAAGTCTCGATTCCTCCAATATTACACCTGTTAAACAGGAATATATATATATATATATATATATATATATATATATATATATATATATATATATATATATAAATAAATTAATAATATAAGTGGTCAATATATATATATATATATATATATATATATATATATATACATATATATAAATTTTCAAGAGGATAGAATCCAGGTAGAACTCAATGTCCAGGACAGAGCAAGAATATATTATAAAAGGCTCAAACACTAGTATTCCATGGTTATAATTTATTACATTGGAATCATAATCACAATCCAATTCCTCAGACCTACAAATTTTTATAATTTGTAGGTCTGATAAATTGGATCGTGATTCCAGTGTAATAAATTGTAGTTATGATCCAATTCATCAGACCTACAAATTTTTGAATTAGTAGGTCTGATGAATTGGATCGTGATTACGATTCCAATGTAAAAAATTATAACCATGGAATATTAGTGTTTGAGCCTTTTATATATACATATATATATATATATATATATATATATATATGTGTGTGTGTGTGTGTGTGTGTACTTGCAAACAGGTGGATGTGTGGGTGATGTAATGAGAAATTGAAGAGCCAAGTTTGAATTCTTACATTCACTTACATGCAAATACCCCTGGGAAAGGTATAAATCCATCTCCTCCCAGCTATGGCTTAAATAGTAGAATTTGTATCTTGAAAATTATTGTTATTTTTTAAATTAATGTAATATTCACTTTAAGAAAAAAAGAATTATTCTTTAAATCCAAAAATATGTGCCAGTTTTAAATAACACACAAAGAGCTGATAAACCCTAAAAAACAAATCAATCAGTCAATGCCTGCAAATAGAGTTGGAAATTTCAGTTTCCTACATTTTCAGCATTTTTTTTTTTTTTTTTTGCATTTAAAAAGTTAGAATCTTGAATAATCTTGATGCATTCACAGTAACAGAACAATTAGATTTATGTTCTATGCACACAAACTTTGCATAATCCAAAATTGTCAGCTCCTTTACAGTCCAGATTTAGCACTCTGTGACATCCGGCTGATTATGAAGAAATGATGCTAAACTGTGAAATCTTGCATGTATTAATTTAAACTCTTCTTATTATTAACTACAGTATTTCTTTTCAAGTAAAGTGACATCAGACTGTTTATCCTCTTGGTCAAAAAAGTCATCAACAGCAGATATGACATCATCACTGCAATATTGGTTGTTATTTCATGTTGGAGAACAGATGATAGTCAAATCAGGAGAATAGGGAAGGTGATCAAACAGTTCAAAGTCACAGTCATACACAGCAGCCATTGAAGCCAAAGACTTTTGTGCTGAAGCATTGTCCTGATGAAACAAGACTCCTTTTGTCAGTTTTCCTGGGCGTTTGGTCTTGATAGCCTTTCGTAACTGCCTCAACAAGTTGGCATAGTACTCTCCATTGATGGTGTGGCCCTTTTAAAGATAGTCAATAAACAAAATGCCTTTTACATCCCAAAAAACTGAGATCATCACCTTCCCTGCAGATGAAACAACCTTGGCTTTCTTTTGGAGTAAGTGTGGAGGAGTGTTTGCACTGCATGGATTGTCTTTGGCTCAAAGTGATGAACTCAACACTCGTCCTTGGTTAGGAAACATTCAAGGAAATCAGCTGGATCTGTCTCAAACAATGTCAGATTTTCCCACGATGTGATCAGCCCGGGGTGCTTTTGATCAGATGTCAGAAGATGTGGCAACTGCCAAGCAGAAACTTTCGTCATGCCAAATTCATTGTGCACTCAACTCAACTCACGAGATATGCTAATTTTCCGAAGTCTTCTTTGAACAGTTAGATGTAAGTTTATCTGGAAAGAATTAATGCAGTTATTCTTAAGAAGTATTGAAATTAATGTATGCAAGAATTCTCAGCTCAAGCATCCCTCCTTCATAGATAAAAGTCAAAATATATTCTATAAATCCAACTTTGAATCACTTTTGTCTTCATTGCAAACTAACTTTCTTTTTATATAAGACTAGCAGTAGAGTCTGGCATTGCCCGGGGATGTAACAGTAAGAGATAGATCAAGTATCAACCATCATAAAGACTGAAAAATAAAATTGACAAAGATTATTGTTTAAGGTTGATGGACATGCATGTCTTAATTAGTTTTTTTTTTCTTTTTTTTTTTTTTACGAATTGGTCAAACCCAAACTCAAACAAAACATTGTTTTCAATTGTTATGAGTCTACCGATTGAATAGAATTTTATTATAAACAATTGTCTTGTAAATGGAATTTTTAAAGCATTCTGAATGTAAAAATAAAGAAAAAAAGTGTGCAAGACAATAAGAAACACTACCTGCCAAAAAAAGAAGTTTTGTTGAAATCGGTTGAAAAATCCGATCCCATATATAAACGAACACACACACACACACACACAAACAACCTGGGTTTTATAATAAGTATAACTCGATATGAGTTGTCCCCCTTTCATTCTCGCAACAACGATGCCTCTTAATTGTGTTTTCAAATTGATTTCATGCAAAAACAATTGTGTTTTTCCAATTTTTGGTGCTGTCAGAAACACCGCAAGGTAATTTTATGCAGTCCTGTGAAGTTTTGTTGAAATCGGTTGAAAAATGTAGGAAATCTGATCCAATATATAAACGAACAGACACACACACACACACACACACACACACACAACCTGGGTTTTATAATAAGTATGATTCTGATTAACCTAACAAAATCTTGGTCTCAAAAAGTTCTTTGACAGACAATAAAAACAGTTTTCTAACAAGTGCAATATTTCAATATTCAATGAACTTCATAAACAATTTAACCTTGTTAAAATTCATTGCTGAAATTCATTGCTGAAATTATGAAATTATTCATTGCTGAAATTATTAATTCATTGCTGAAATTATCTTTTGCAACTGTTATTAAATACAATTCAGCCTTTGAAGGTAATTCCCTAAACTACATTAAGACTTGGCCATGTGATTTTTCTATGAGAATGTCACAATTGTACTTCCCTGACCCTAAGATGTGGGGGGAGAAGAAGAGGATTCATACCTTTCCCAAGAGTATTAACATGTAAGTGAAAGTAATGAATCCAACTGGAATTCGAAATCAGCTCTTTGATTTCTTAATCCAAGCTGCTTATCCATTACTCCACCATGTCTCCCTCTACACTGCCTCCACTACATCACCCATATGTCCAGCATTACTTTTTTTATTTGATTTACTTGTTGAACTTTCTGTAGCTGTCTCCAGCTTTTACATTGGAAATGATATAAACACCTTTAAGAAATTATCAAGAAAATTAACTAATATTTTGTACAAAACCTCAAAGAAATACTAGTATAGGAATTAAATCCTATATATATTTTTGAACCAATAAAATCCCATCAAAAGGTTTGTTAGATAAACAATGATTACAAGGTCAAATACCATCAAAATACATGTGGACATAGTTGCAGACGTACCACATGTTATTTTTGGACCATTTAGAAAATAACAATAATAACTCCCTTCACTACTCCTGCAAATTCAAGAAAAAGATTTTCATGGGGCAGTGTGAAATTATTTTCTAACCAATGAAGAAAAAGTTCACACCTCCATTTTTAATCCCCTTATGGATATAAAAATAGAAGCCTACTGCTTCTCAAGACTCACAACTTTTTGGTAGGCCAGTTTGATCTACCCATGCATACACGCACTGCACACATGCATTCAATGGAAGATATAACAGCCAGTAGTTGCCAATTGAGGCCTTGTCCATACACACAATAACTGGAAGGGATTAACTAGCAACCAACTACTAAGCCTTTGCCTACAAACTCACAACCAAATTAGGATGAGCATCATAAAGTCTGTCTACACATTTCACAGGGCACTTTGTACACTTAATTACATTCAAACTTCACTGCATTGGACATTTTTATTGTGATTGTATATTTTTGAAAAGAATATATAGATATTATTTCAACTGACATTCTCCTTCTACTTTTTCTTCAGAAAATAACCATTTTTATGTTTCATTTAAAAGAGGTGTTATTTTTATTAAATATTTGGAATCCCGACACTCACATAGAAACAAAAATGGATCCCAACATCAGCTTCATTACAATGTCCAAAATAGTTTTCACCTAAATATCTTATACGTAAATATTTGTGACGACACATTTCTTGCACTAAATGAAAATAAAATTTCAACCAGGCAGATGGATAATGTGTTTATATATTATTATGTGAGAATAGTGTGTGATATGACTGAACACTTATGGAAATGTTTGTATATAAAAATCTGGAGTCAAGGTGCTGAACATCAATCAGCAAAGTGACAAATTTATTCATATATATATATATATTTCAAGAAATATATCTGATACCTTGGCACACAGTATAAGTGATGTTTTTAGCCAAGGTTCATTAGGGGTTTTGGATCTTATAACATCATACACAGTGCTGATACATACTACCCCCACTGCCCCAGGAAGAGGGATAAACCTGATTGGGGCCTCCTGGCAATGCTTTGCGACCCTCATCTTAACAGTTGCTTTTTTTCTACCTATATATATATATACATTACAAATTAAACTAAGCCCAACTGACTATTAAAGGATGAAAAAGTTTCACGGAGTTTGAAATCATTCTGGGGTCTTTTTTTTCATCCAAATCTGTGAATTTGAAGTTAGAAAAAACACTATATAAAATTCACTATTTTTTTATCCATAATGTTGAATGTGTTAAAATTCTTCAACTTTTTAACATGAAACATCTCAAGTTGATGATAAAAAAACTGCCGCAAAACATTGTTGATTTATTTAAGATGGAATGGTATATTATGACATGTCCCTATTTTGTCTTTAGATACATTGTATTTATTTTCAATTTTTTGAGTTGAAGTGTTCACCTATATTTCATAAGATCCATTATTGTACATAGGTAACAAAAAAATTTGCATTTTATATGAATACTACTTTATGAAAATTAAGATAGAGTCAAGTGGGGAGAGAAGACCCTTGCACTGACTCTGTTCATACCCCCTTCTCTATGGTGACCCAATCGATACTCATCAGATATCGACTTGTGTGCCATTTGTCAGCTACAACTATTCTCATAAAATTAGGTTGCCTAACATACTGCAACTCCTTGGACACACACTTATGTGTGTGTGTGTGTGTGTGTGTGTGTGTGTGTGTGTGTGTGTGTGTGTGTGTGTACTAATACACTATCAGTCAAAAGTTTGTAGCTACCCCTCTGAATTTTGAAAAATCACCTGAAATGTGAAGGTTGCATGCCTTTTCAAAACTAATTTACTAGCTCACTTCAGGCAGAGTGACTTCCACTACTTGAATGGTTTTATTATATATTTGATGATAATAATAATAACATTAAAATTAACCAATTACTGCATAAAGATTCATTAAAATTTTTGCTCCTTTTTTGCATAATCTACCTTGCTGGCTAATGATAATTTTAGGGCAGTCGAATTTTAAATTTTAGGTCACCCTTCTCTTAAAAATTGGACAGCATCTGTTAAATAGTTTCAATATTCATGTTTTGTAGAGGCTAATTAAACCAAAGAAGGTATGAAATGTGTGTGTGTGTGTGTGTGTGTGTGTGTGTGTGTGTATACACACAGACACACACACACAATTATATATATATATATATATAATTGTGTATTTGGGCAGCAATTTCTCTTTTCATTAAAAAGGACTTACAAGGTAAGTTTTTATCTAATTTTTCTGGTGTCATTATAATTTTCTTCTTTTCTGGACATAAATTATATAAAAATTGTCCAAAGGTTCTGCATGTCCATGTGTTTTTGGCTTTACTTTTAGCCATTATCAAAGATTTTATTTTTATTTTTAACTGAATTGTATGGATTATTTTATGTATGTATCTAGAGTTATCAGAATGTTTTATTTTCCAAACACAGTCAGCACATTGTGACCATGTTCACTGGTGATATTATTGAGTGTTGACTTTTTCTTTTTTATTAATAATGCTTCCATCATTTTTAGCCTTTCTTAATGCAAAATATCAAAAACAACCAAGCAACATTGAATAAAATTTATTACAAGTGTAGAAGCAATGTGTTGATGTGCATGTAACAAACATTTAATGCTGTTTTGCATGCTATCAACTTCCAGTCAGCTCCCTTATATTGGGACGCTTGTTTTGCAAAAAATTCCATAATTAAATTGGATAAATTTAAAATTCTAAAATATAACAGAGCACATTCACACGTTTTTTTTAGAAATCACCATCTCAACAAAAATGCAGATTTTATCACAGTTGCAATAAGTTTGTCTTTATAGATCACCCCTGAGGATGATCTTGGAGGAGATTGAAAGTAACTTGGCTAGGAAAAAACTACAGCACCTTCTTGATGAATTTTATTTTATCATCAAGAAACTGATTAGAAAAACTAGAAAAGATCAGTATAATAATAAATAAACATAATATGTCTATATTATTCAATGAAACATGTTTGAATTATATACTGCCTACTATATATATATGTGTGTGTGTGTGTGTGTGTGTGTGTGTGTGTGTGTGTGTGTGTGTGTGTGTGCAAATATATAGAAAAATAGGAAAGAACCATTAGGTTAATAATCCAAAGTTCTTTAGTATTTTTGTTTTTATTTTTAAAAAACAGTGCTCAATACAGAAATAGAGCTTAAATTATAATTATTTTTTTAAAAATATGATTCCATCGCTAATTCTCATGTTTCAAAAACAGAAGCTAAAAATTTCAATTTAATTATAGAAATTAAATTGAATTAAAGTACCAATCTCTGTTTCATCCTCAAGCGAATTTTAGAATAACTAATCTTGAAATTTATGGAGCTTTATAAGCATATACATTTGTAATAGTAATTACCATGGAAACGGCAAAACTAATTATTTTAATAAGGAATGTAAGGATTTACCTTTTCACTGACAACTATTGTATCAACATATTAGTTACAAATAGTTGTCAGTTGATACAATAGTTGTCAGTGAAAATGTAAACCTTTATGCCCTTTATTAAAATAATTAGTTTTGCCGTTTCCATAGTAATTACTATTACGAATGTATATGCTTATAAAGCTCCATTAAAATAATTGGTTTCCATAGTAATTATTATTAAATTGAAATTTTGCTTCTGTTTTTTGAAACATGAGAACTCTTATGTAGCGATGGAATCATATTTTAAAAAAGTAATTATAATATATATATATATATATATATATATATATATATATATATATATATATATATATATATAAACCTTATAAGACAGTATAATGTATACTATTATGTATTTACTTATAATTCACTTGTTTGAAGGAATATATTTGCAAAACAGCATAGAGCAACTTGTCCTATGTATAGTCAGTTCTATTGCTGTCCATCCTGGGTAAGACAATAAACTATGTCCAACAGCAAGGCCTCTGATCAGGAGGTTTTGAGGAGCATGGAACCACCTCTTAATTGCTGATGTTCCCAGGTTCGCCCTGACTCAGTGTGATAGCGCCTGTTAGGGTCCCAGCTATGGGTAAATAGTTAACTTCCAAACTTGGGTCAAAACACTATGAAAGTGAAAAAATAGGTTTTAATACAGAAATACTTTGTAAAAAAAAATTATTACCAGCAATAAATTTTTGAAAAAAAAAGTTATTACCAGCTATACATTTTTGAAGGAAAAATATTACCAGCAATAAAAATCTTGGCATTAAATAACCCATTAAGGTTGATATGCCGTAAAACAAAAACAAACCAATCTATTGCTGTCCCAAGTAACCCCCACACTCACTAAAATGGTAATTCTTTAGAAATAACAAAATTAAAATAAGATTTCTCACATACTAATAGCTCTTGAGGGAGCCAATAACTTTGCATGAGAAATACAGAAAATGCAAAAAAAAATCAAATGGAAAATATTTGTTTATAGTGTTTTAAAAGAGAAATATATAAATTCCATTTTTTAAACATAACCCACAGCTAAATTTAAATAAATCAGCATTTTAGTCAAAATTGCAAATAAAAGATGAATTACAAAGAGACCCCTTTGATTCATCTTAAAGATGTTATCATTATATATATATATATATATATATATACAATTCTTTATTTGTATGTTTTTGTTAGCATATTCATATTACTGCCTGAACATATTCACACACACACACACACACACATAAGCTCCTACCCAAAAGATAGCCAAGTCTTTTTATAGCTTCAAGGGACAGTAACATAACTGCTGCAAGGGTTCCAGCTTAGAATTTTTATATGTTTGTGAGACATCAGAAACATAGCTATGTAAGCTTTGGTGTTTGACCCAATTTACTCAACCCATCATGTTATAAAAATTGAACAAGATAAAAAAGTATTTAATTATTTATATTTATTGCAGAAAAGTGAAGAATATCCTGCATCTTTTAATTTCTTTGGCAACTGCTTTCGCTTGTTCAGACACAGTTTGCCGTAATCATTGATAAGCTTGCTAATACATGACAAATTCATAAATGCCAAACATTGTATGTATAAAAAAAAGATATTCTGTATATTTAAGCAGCAAATGTTCTTTAAGGAAAATATTATTAAAGACAAAAGAAATTTTAC
The DNA here is from genome assembly GCA_903632075.3 of Acanthosepion pharaonis. Taxonomy (NCBI): domain Eukaryota; kingdom Metazoa; phylum Mollusca; class Cephalopoda; order Sepiida; family Sepiidae; genus Acanthosepion; species Acanthosepion pharaonis. The sequence goes on along the minus strand of CAHIKZ030000894.1, from coordinate 70,441 downwards.
ATCAATTAGTTTAATGGTCGACACAAAATGTTTCTTTTTAATAATATTTGTCTTAAATGTGTATGTGTGTGTCTGTACATGTAAAAATTCATATATATATAAAAATAAAATATACCTATGAAAACAATATGAATAAAAGACAAAGAAAACTTTTCTTTACCAACGTGTTTTTGTGACAAAACACATTGATAAAAAAAAAGCTTATATATATATATATATATATATATATATATATATATATATATATATATATATATATTATTATTATTATTATTACTTCAAATGTCAATTATTACATTGAAAGAAGTATACACTATAATAACATGCGCATATATATATATATATATATATATAAATATATAAAATATGCACACACACACACACATATATATATATATATATATATATATATATATATATATATATATATATATATACATACATACACACACATATATATATACTGCATATTCGAATATCATGCAATTTTTAAAGACCTAATTTTGAAACTAATTTTAAGATGCTCACATCATACACAAGATATGAAATTAGTGTATATGCCAGCAGTACATACTCTCTAATTTTATATCTCATGTATGATGCCACCCCCTTAAAATTAACTTCAAGATTAAGTTTTCAAAAGTCGCATGATATGTGAATATATACAATATATATATGTATGTGCATATATGTGTATGTGTGTGTGTGCGCACATACACACACACATATAAATATATATGTAAATATATATGCACACACACACACATATGCCCATACACACGCACACACATATATATATCCATAAATATGCATACACACATATATGCGCACACACGTGTACATATGCTCACGTGTAAATATATATGTATATTTATGCACACAATGCACACACACACAATATGATAAATATTTCGTTTTTCTACCTACTTACTTAACTTACATTTTTTTTTGTTTATTTTTCCTTGTGAGATTATGAAAGAATTAAAACCCGGAAACTAAAAAAATCCGTACTATAGAATAATATAGAAAGAAAATTGCAATAAATTCAGTAAAAAAAAAAAAAATAGTGTTATTAACTTAAAGTTAAAGTCAAGTAACACGACCATCTTCTTAATTTATTTTTTTTATTGCGATTGGAAATCGGAAAAGCCAGAAGGAAAGCTCTTCCGAAAGAAAATCTGTCAAACTATTTTTATTTTCACCTTTGACTGTTTTAATTATTCATCTTGATTTTGTCCTCGTATGCCAGTGTGTTGTTTTTGTTTTTAAAAAAATAGGCCAACCATCTGTCCCTTCGCTTCTAACGGCAGACCCTCCTTAGCCCTAAATCCTTTGTCCCTTCGCCTTTTAGGTCTATCTCTACGTCTCACGGCAATCAGGTTTTTTTTACTTCATTCATAAAAACGAAAATAAAAAGGGAACGTTTTATCGGCTGGATTTTTTAAAACTGAGTTTTTTTTTTTAAATAAGTTATTTGCAAATCATTTATAAAAATTAGTAGACGGCAATAAAGAACTTTTTTACTAAGTAAAAGTCTAAAAAAAAAAACTCTTTACCTGGGACCAATATTTTTTATGCCTGTTACTAACTGTTACCACGTGGTTCATTATTATTAATTAACGAAATTAAGAATCTTTTTTTATGTTTCTTATTTACTTATTTATTTTGTAAATGAACAGAAAAAGTTATCAAGAGTCAGTTAATAATTACTTTTCATCGTTCTTAGAGAACTTTGAAAATTAGTTCTAAAAGGAGGTTGGGCCTGATTATTTTTTTAAGTTTTTATACACGCAAACAACCCTAATTCAAATCTGTGTTAAACCTATTAAAAACCCTTAAAGCACTATCCCTTATCACATTTTTGGAACACACTGACAAAAGATTATGCTTGTGTTCAGTAAACAATGTGGATTACCATACCAAATTCGAACTCGTAAATAATTTTTTTTTCATAATCACGCAGTGCCTTCTACAAAAAGATCCCTTTCTTTTTCTCAGTCGACATTAAAATAAATATTCTTGGAGGGAAAAAAAAGTAAGAAAAACAAGATTCTCTTCTTTTAAAAACAGATAGAAAGAAAGGAATTTGAAAAATATTTAGATTTAGGTTTGCAAAGGAGTAAGAAGACTAAGAGACGATGTTTTTTTCTCTTTGATTCAGAATTAATGTTTTAAATTCTACGTGCCTGACCTTAATACTGCAGCACGCTGTTTTAATGGCTAAACAGAAACTAAACATTGTTTTCCTTTAGTTTCCATGTATAATCAATAAATATTTAATTTATTTATCACTGCTGCTGAAGCTGATATTTTTATTATTATTGTAAAGACTTAAAACGCATCAGTGCATTGTGTTGGCCAAAAAGTTCGTTCGCTTAGAAAATTTACTTAATAAAAAAAAAAAAAACAAACGAATTTTTTGGTCACCCTTCTTTCGCAAGATATTTCTAGAATAAGTCATCTACAATAATGAAACTAGACTTGGAAAATATATTTGAGTAATAATAAAAACGTGTGATAAATTTAAATTTTAATATTTAAATATAAATAATTAATCCCATAATTACACAAATTTCTGGGTTACACTTATTGCAAAATTTATGGACAAAGTATTTTTGTTGTTTACATTTTCTGATAAAAATCACAAAAAAATCATTTAAATAAGATTTAGTATATTTATCTTGTAAGTCACTTTTACTACATGGATTTTGTAATTAAGCCCTGCAGAACATGCTCTTATAATTTTTAAAATAAATAGTTTACTCTTTTAAAAAATCCTTTGTTATATATTTTTAAAATCACTTTAAATACTTCTTTTGTTTGTGATTTGGAGAATATTTCTATAGTAAATCCTTTATGTATGTTGTAATACATTTGCATAAGGTTTTTAAATAAATCATTTACAGTCAATTTTTATATCGATGCATTTGTATAATAAAAAAATGACTAAGAAATAGATTTTTGCAAACATTTATTTTTACTCATATTCAATATTTTCACCACATACCTAAAAGGGATTCAGTTAGAGAAATACTATTCACTTAACAATGCATACACATTGGTCTTATCAAATTCATTGTTTTAAACAATGAATTTTATTCCCTCAAGTACCAAACAGAATTTCTAAAAGTAAAATGTAAATAAAAACAAAATATATACATTTGTGCTAATATATCAAATAGTCAAAACTCTGTTTGTTTTTTTTTTATCTCTTTTAAAGGCTGATAAAACAATCAATAATGTTGTAAGCCACAAAGTTTTTATGAATAATTTAATAATTTGTTTGCAGAATCAAAAATAGATATGGTATGAGGTAATATGCCCAATAATTTTATTCATAGATCTGTGAGATACATAGGAACATAAAGAGATATGCTTATCCTTAAATATCTACAGATATAGTTATGAATAAAGTAGATTATATAAGTAGATAAATATACAGAATTGTAGTAGCAAGTGTTTGGCTGTGTTATGCAACTTTCCCATGATGAGCTGGGAAACTACCTTGAAAATCAGTATGCAAAATACTGGTTAATTGCCTAAACACAAATAGTGACTACTGACACTATATGAATACTTGTTAGAATTTCAGCCACCAGTCAAGCTTTTAAATAGATAGAAGAGAATGAAATAGAAGTATTGAAGGGGTTGAGATAGATAGATAGATAGATAGATAGATAGATAGATAGATAGATAGATAGATAGATAAAGGCATAATGAAGGGGCATAGATAGATAGATAGATAGATAGATAGATAGATAGATAGATAGATAGATAGATAGATAGATAGATAGATAGAGGCATAAGGAAAGGGGATAGATAGATAGATAGATAGATAGATAGATAGATAGATAGATAGATAGATAGATAGATAGATAGACTGATTCAAATAAAAAATATGATCCAGGACACTGATAAATAGATCAGTCAAATCTTTCTTCTGAGGAAAATGGTGAAATTAGCTTTTTTCCATACAGAAAACATTTGGCATTCACTGAACAAGCATTTAGCATTACTTCCACTTTTATAAATAAAATCTTTTTTTTTTTTTAACAGTTTTTCAGGAAATTAATCTTTCCTTGTCCACTGTTATTATTCTTTTTGGTATTATTATGAGTTTTATTGCAAACCTTTTGTTTAATGTTGTGTGGAAAGTCAATATTTTCATTACATCTTTATGTTTCCTTCTAGTTATATATTCCATCTAATATTATTGTTATTGTTGGAAGTCTTCAAGAAAGACTAAGCAAAAGTAAATAAAAGGGTTGCTATATAAAACCTGTGAAATGATGAAATCAGGACAAATAGATAAGCCCAGTGCATAAGCAGATGATTATATAACCATGAGTGATTAGATGAGTCTGTGTAGTGGGAGATATACACGCTGACCCTAAGGAGCAGGTCAAGAATCCAAACCTAGAGGAACAGCAAGTGACCTGCAGCAGAGGCAACATTGAGTGGCTTCTGTCTTGGGTGAGATCAGTTCTGGATCAATGCTAACCAGAGTCACAATAAGAGGGGCAAGGGTAGTTAATGAGCAAGCCAAACATTTTGGTATGGGAAGGGGATAGTTGCTGACGGTATTTGAAAGATCAATGAGCAAACAGAAAAAGTGTGTATCAGGGAGACAGATGGACAGACAAGTGCAGTGAAATAGACTAACCAATATAAAAGCACAAGAAAAATATATAACGTTTGTATGTTTATATATACTCTCTCTCTCTCTCTCTCTATATATATATATATATATATATATATATATATATATATATATATGACAGACAGGGTGTTTTGATTTAGTTTTTTTTAGACAATTTCTCATGTGATCTAATAATCTTTTCTTTTCGGATGATAATTTATATAAAAACTGTCCAAGTGTTCTTTTTATCCGAGAGCTTTTCGGCTATACATTTAGCCAATTTCATGGTTGAAATATATTAACTGTTAACAAGAAATAGTTTTTTGTATGGATGTATTTATATAATGTTTTAATTTTTGTATGTCTGAGCACTTTTGTCTATATTTTTACCCATTATCAAGGATGAATTTTATTTTTACTTTTAACTGAATCTATGGATTATTTTATGTATGTATCTAGAGTTATAGGAATGTTTTATTTTCCAAACACTGTCAGCAGATTGTGGCCATTTTCATAAATATATATATATATATATATATATATATATATATATATATTACTTCAAATGTTATAGTGGTGGATACTTGTATTTTAAATGAACTCCACATTTTTATTTTTACTTTAAGCAGTGTGTATTACATAATGCTTGCATATTCCAAGAAATTTTGATAAAGAAAATATGACCTGTGTGCAATATATACACTGTTTAAAGTAAAAATAAAAATAAGGTTTCTATTTCAAATATGAGTATCTACAATAACAACATTTGAAGTAATAAAAATGTACAATTAAAACTAAATTCATTAACTCTTTAGAAATTGCTTTTTTATTGGGGGGTAGGACACACAAAGGTTAGACATTACCCCAAAATTATTCTGTCTATATTTCTGCAATGAAGTAATACAACTATTTACACTATTTACATTATTTGAACTGTTGTCCTCATCTTTATTATCATATTCACAATGTTTTGGCTGTTGTGTGCTTTTATCCATGGCCAAATGGTTGGTTGAAGTAATCCAGTAACTTGACCCAATGAGTTGTGAGTTCAATACCTGGCCACAGCAGAGGTGAACAAAACTTGGAGAGTTGGGTTACTAAAGGGAAATTACTGAAACTGAGATATCCAGAAAAGGTGTGGCATGTGGAACTAGAACAATCTACCCCAGTGGACGAAATAAAGAGTTTGGTTCAAAATTCCAATATATAGCATCAGAAGAATCTGAAATGTTAATATGGCAATAAAGATGAGGTCAACAGTCCAAACAATGTAAATAGTGTAAATACCAAAAACTATTATTGCTAATTGTAGAAATAAAATAATTACTGTATTTTCTGCACTATAGACCACACTTGTATATAACCTACACTCCTATAAATTCAGTACAAAATCCTTGTATAACCCACATCGTCCTATAATCCACACCTCTTTTTTTGATATTTCATTGTTAGTAACAGTTTATATAGGTATTGACAGTAGGCGCTAGTAGTTTTATATGAATATCAATAGAGAAATATTATTTTTCATTCTTACAAAAAGATTTTATTTCATAAAAATACAGAGAATTCCGTCACTCACTTTCAAAACCATCAAAATCTTCATCTTTGGTATCATCTTTGTAAAGCTGGCTGTACAATTCCATGAGGCCAGGTGCAATTGTCTGAATATCCAATATAAGAATCACCTTATTTACATTATTCGGACTATTGTCCTCATCTTTGTCACCATATTTATTACAACGTTTCGTCCCTTCAGTATCTGTCTATATTTCTGAGATGAGGTATTATGTACATTATTTACATTATTCGGACTATTGTCCTCATCTTTGTCACCATATTTATCACAACGTTTCGGCCGTTGTGCGCTCCGGCCTTCTTCAGGTGGTTGGAATGTCGAACTGAACCCTTTATTTTGTTCACTGAGGTAGACTGTTCTAGTTCCACGTGCCATGTTTGATGGAGGAGAGGTTATAGTCCAGAAAATACAGTAACATTAATTCTTTATTGTTTATTATCAGTTCCCATATTAAACTATTTTATTAAATTCTCTCTGAATTTCTGGAATGAGGAGTTATCATCATTTACATTCAGACTATTGTCCTCATTGCTGACAAGCTCAGTGTTTCAGCCATTGTGCCCTCGGGCATCCTTCAGGGAATTTTGAACTGAATCTTTTAGCTAAAGGGGTAGATTGTACTTGTTCTACTTTTAATGTCATGGGGTTGTGGTGAACCCACATCAATACAGACACAAAAGCGGCCATAGATTGCATGTGGACATGCCTGTCAAAACCATTTACATTCAAGTTTTCCCCATTAGCAGCAGAACAGCTTGACATATTCAGATACAAGCCTCTCTGTAACTTGTCTAGAGGCAAGTTTTCTTTCAACAGTCTCTTGTCAATAAAATCAACAGGCAGTTGGCAAGATTCTGTGTTTTGATACAAATTTATTTTGGTATAAAACTGACTTAAACAAAAAGAAATTAAGAGACTTAAATTGTAATTCTATCTCTTTCTCTCTCTCTCTCTCTCTCTCTATATATATATATATATATATATATATATATATATATATATATATACGTACATACATATATATAATAAAAAGTGAAAAAAAAGTTTTACGAATTTGTTTTACAATCCGTCAGGACTTTGTAAAACTGTGTGTTTGTTAGTCCTAAGTGATGAAATGTGTCACATGAAAAAAAACTTTCCACTTTGTCATATATCTTTCCTCCAAAACTGTTCTTAATATATAAAAATTATATATCATTATCCCATTTATATATATATATATATATATATATATATATATATATATATATTGTATATTTAGGCAGCAATCCTTCCTTTATGCATGTTTCATTAAAATGACAGACAAGGTACTACGGTTAAGCTTTTTATTTAATTTTTCTTCTGTTCACACAAGAGCTTTCTTTTCTAGACAAAGGGTGTGTAAGAACTGTCCAAATGTTTTATATTTCCGAGCGCTTTCGGCTATACCTTTAGCCATTATCAAGGATGATTCAATTATCAGCTTAATTAAGTGTGTGCATTCTGTGTATGTATTAGTGTGTGGTAGGGATGTTTTTAATTTCCAAATACGGTTAGCACATTGTGGCTTTGTTCATAGTTAATATTGTTAAGAGTTGGCTTTTTCTTTTTTATTATTTAAGCTTCCATTATTTTTAGTCTTTTTTTGCATGTGGATGCAGTTAATATATTTGTGTTTTCTACTAGTATGTTCCTAATGGAATCGGGTAAATCTGTGTGTGTGTTTCAAATCATCCTTGATAATGGCTAAAGGTATAGCCGAAAGTGCTCGGAACTATAAAACATTTGGACAGTTCTTACACACTCTTTGTCCAGAAAAGAAAGCTCTTGTCAGAACACAAGAAAAATTAAATAAAAGCTTAACCGTAGTACCTTGTCTGTCGTTTTTAATGAAACATATATATATATATATATATATATATATATATATATACTAATTTACTAGTTGCCTTAAGACCACAGATACTTTCTCTTTTTGTAGTGTTTTAACATATATTCAGTAATAATAATAATAATAATAATAATAATGAAATTAACCCATTACCACATAAAGTTTTCTTAAAATTTTAGCTCTTTTTCATAATCTACCCTTTTGGCTAATGGTAATCTTAGGGCAAATTTAAAATCTTAGGTAACTCATTTCTTTATAATTTGAATGTCATGCATTAATGGGATAAATAGTCTCAGCACCCTAGCTTAATTGGAGTTAATTAAACCAAGGAAACTTACTAATTATTAAAACCACTGGGGAGCCTCAAATGTTTGGTTTATACTGTATAGCTTGAAACAAAATTTGAGATAAGGTATATATCACTGGGAATAGGTCATTATATAGATAGATAGATAGATAGATAGATAGATAGATAGATATGAACAGACATAGATATACACACATATATATATATGAAGATAGAGAGATAGAAACATAGATAGATATGAATATAGATGAATAGATATGAACATGTATCGATAGATAGATAGATAGATAGATAGATAGATAGATAGATATGAACATAGATATGAACAGACATAGATATACACATATATATATATATGAAGATAGAGAGATAGAAACAGATAGATATGAATATAGATGAATAGATATGAACATGATAGATAGATAGATAGATAGATAGATAGATATGTACATAGATAAGAACAGAGACAGATACATATGAACATCGATAAGAGTATAGATATATACATATGAACATAGATAAGAGCATAGATAGATAGATACATATGAATATAGATAAGAGCATAGATAGATATGAACAAATATAGATGAATGGATAGGAACAACAAAAATAAATGAATCGATAAGTTTTTTTATTTAAACATAAGAAAAACATAGATTGATTATATGAATTCATTGATTGACAAATAAATGAATAAAACAGTTTATATTATATAAATCATAAATAAGATAGCTGGGCATTTAATTTAAGAGATTAATAAATTATTTAAAATTTATAGAAATGAATAGATGGACCAATGAGTATCATACATTGGTAAGTCAGTAATATAAGTTGATTATATTTAGAGATGACTTAAAACAAATGAATCTGTTGAATAATTTACTCATTGATCTTTCCATAATAATAAAGTGTAGGGTATTCCAAAAGTTGCATTACTATCACTAATCTTGTAAATTTTATATTTACCAAATGGAATCATGTTTCTGTATGTGACAATATATTATTAATAAATTTTATTGGTCAAATTATGGAAGATGATGTCATGCAAATTTTCCCTAGATGCTATTTCACAAGTGTATGCTTTATGCCAATTGTTGCATGACTTTTGGATCACCCTGTACAACGATAAATAATTTATTCAAATGATCTGCCAATAATATTTAAGAACAATGTTGTACAGGGATGCATAAAATTATAAGTTGCACCAGGGACTTTCCCACTGCCATAATGTAGCATCTCTGTGATTCTTCTATGAATATTTTCATGTCAGTTGTTTGTTTTGATGAGCTTTCCTCTTTGGTACCTCGACTTTATGAATTTAAGTGCAGTACTAGAGTGACAGTTAGGTCTCATCTTTTTTATTGTTGAAATAGCCTGATATAACCATAAGCTCTATTCTAATAGTTTCTTTTCTCTTGCATTTCTCGCCTGTGGAAAGCTCTTCTGACTTCTTGCCTTCCTGTAAACTACAATCTTACAAAATTTAAATGCAATATCAATCATCATCTTCTGTCTTTTTGAATCCTGTTCTTTTATTGTCCTTTCTCCTCACTAACATTTTCTCAGTATCTTTCAATTTCAGTAATCCCTTGCATCTTAGTGGCTTTATATCCTTACTTAGAGTGAAATGATTACATTATAATACTTAAACAAGATCTCTTTCTGATTCATAAATACATTTCACCAGACATGTTGGCCGGATGTAAGCGCTAAGAAAGCAAAACATAAAATAAGAAAGTCACTTTCTGCACATGGGCTTCCAGCATCACATCTGGTCCACAAAACAAATTCCTGCAAAAATCCAAAAATGCAATAGCCAATAATGATTATTCCTGCAAAAATGTGCCTGGGAACTTGCACCTGGTAAGGCAAAAATATAAAGTAGTACTCCTAGCCGATGACAGGCAGTTTGGTTTCAACACTTTGGCCTCATCACATGACCGACATATCATTAAACTGTTGATTTGAACTGTGAAGTACATAAATACACTTGGTTACACTAATCTGCTCTAGGATTCTCTCTTAACACCAACTGTGACCTTGGCCAACCAACCTAAGAATTCTGTCAAATCGCACCCTTATACCTAATTGCTTTCCTTACCAATGGCAACTAAGGGACCACATATGAACAATTTTCGACACCTTTTAAACAACCATGTATACATTCTGAATGTTGATCAATACACATTGTTGGAATTTTAATCCTTGTTTGTTCCTTTTCTTTGCAACCAAATGCTCGTTATAACAATTACACACACAAAAATAATAGAAAATACTCGCAAGTTTCCTTTTTCTTCTGAAAGCAACTTTTAATTTAACTTTTCATCCAAACTTGTTACTTGTCAATCGAATTTAAATTGGCATTGCATAAATTATTTTAGCATTATTTCTATATACAAATATAAACAGTCGGCAATAGCATAGCCACAAGTAGGATTCAAACCCACACATCCAAACTCATCAGTGTGGCACAGCTTATGAAAATAAAATTGTTTTACTTAGTCATAACAATTTGATAGCTTTGTCTCAATTGTTGATAAAAATTTATAACAATATTGTAAAATGCATAAAAATAGGTAAATACTAAATAGGTAAATGATATTGGCAAGTTATTTCACAAATAAATATTTAAGCTTCATACCATACACATTATAGCAAACAACCCTTATTCCTTTTTTATTCCATTGGTGAGATGTAAATTCGATTGAAGCAGTTACTTCCCTTGAACCACAGCTTTGTAGAACTCCCAAGAGGATGCTTCTCTGGTCACTACAATCTTAACCTGTTCAAGTCTAAGGTCAACTGTTAACTTCACTACATATCCCCATAAACTTTGCCTCTTACTCTGTAACCCTCTACCTCGAGTGGCTCTTGATATTGACGATATTGACCACTGGTGTGTAATTTCAACTGTTGGTTGGGTAATGGGCAACTGAAAAGAAAATGGTGAGCAATTGGAAATTTTGGTGGCCGACATAGGATTTTGAATATTAAAATGATATTTCAACACCATGCTACTCAAAAAATAATCAAAGGTGATATGCTAAGAACCTGTATGAAAACAAAAAATAGAGGCTAAATGGAAATAATTAGATCACATTCAAAGAGAAGATATAAAAATCTCTGCAAACAACAAATATTTTGATATTTTCTATAGTTTTGAGAAGGGTCATTAACATTCAAATGGTTCTTCAGAAAAAAAAAACCTTTTTATGGATATAAATCAGAAGACCAAGAAGAACAAAGAAATATTTGCTGAATTTTTATTAGTTGCTACTAGTGTATATCCTTTTTAATTTTATAATTATGAACAAAATTCTTTAAATTTTTATCAATACATGCAATGCTAATCATAAAAGTAAATTATATATTGATGTAATGGAATAACCTGTCACCCCCATGAGTGACTACACTACAGGTATTAACTACCTATAAGTATCTGTAAGTCAATGAACTACAGAATCTAGCTGGGATCTGTTGAGTACGACTTAGACTTACATGAGAACTACTGATCTTCCAATAATAGCACTCACTACTAGATTGACTTGTGACGATCATGCACATAACTGTTACTCATTATTACAATAAACCTTTACTTATCCACCTTGTTTTTCAAGTATATATTCATATTAGCATGGAATATAACATTATATATATATATATATATATATATATATATATATATATACAGAGTGCAATGGATAAATTTTCATCTAAAACCCCCTTGATTATTATGGGTGGGACACAATTGAGCAAAAGACCAACAAAACTTCTTGTAACATCAAAGATGAACTAAAAGCAAGGATTATGGCAGTATTTACCAACTTAAATAAAGAGATCATCCAGAAGAGTTGCAGGAGATTCTGAAGATGTCTGGAGGCCCTGGTTGAAGCCAATCATGATTTTATTGAATAAATTTACTCTTTAGTATCTCAAGATATTTTTGTGTAATTTTGGTAAATATATCTGTTAAAATGAGATATCAATGTTATTTTCATTTTTGCGTAATTTAGATAACAATTTAACCATTTGCATAATTTAGGCTATTTATCCATCACACCCTGTATATATTTTTATGTTCATATTATGTGACAAGATTTATAATTTCTGTATTAAGAAAATCTTTGGTGATTGCAGTCATACATGACAAGCAGCAGCATTATTGCAAGCAGCATGCAGAGTAGATTTAACACTCCAAGTTCTATACTCAGGATTGTCCCAAAAGACAATAGCCTAATGAATTAAAGCATTGATTCATAAACTTAGTGACATAGTTGACATAGTCAATCTTTGGGCTGAGCAATGCAGACTCAGTGGAGATAGAGTGAACCACAATTGGTCAGTACTAAATAGGAGCAAGACAAGATATTCTGATACATGGACAGTGGAATGTGAACAATCTACTCCTGTAGGTTAAATAAAAAGATCAGTTCAAAATTCCCTAATGTTTACAAGCACCTTATGAAGGCTGGAAGGCTTAATGGCTAAATCATTTTGATAATAACAATAAACACTTGGACAATAGTTTGAGTGTAAAAAATGTAAAAAAGTGACAAGGCACGCAATTTTTAACATTTTACACATGACTTGTCAACTGAATTGATAAATATATTATTTGCTTTTAATTTTTCTGTCATGTTGGAAACAGCATTTGAGAATGTTAAAGAAAGTGTGAGATTTGAGTTTAGGACAAGTGGTCGGTTGTTCAAGCAACAATGCTTCAAAGTGAGAACTAAGATGATAGCAAAAACTGTTTGTGACCTGCTCTTTGCAGACAATTGCAAACTTGTAGCCCACACCCTTAATGATATGCAATGGATTGTTAACAAATTCTCTCATGCATCAAAAGCATTCAGTCTGACCATGAGCATAAAAAATTGAACTTGTTCTCTAAGCTGTTGATCCCACTGTTTATATTGAGGGAAAAGTCTTGAAACCATTTCCTCTTTCACCTATCTTGGCTTCATTGTATCCAACGATGCTAAAATGGACAAAAGGAATTGAATGCAGGATTGGAAAGGCTAGTTCTGTCTTTGGTCATCTTTATCGCATGCTTTGAAATTCTTCTGATATTTCATTAAAGGTGAAGATTGATGTGTAGAAGTCAGTAGTACCGACAGCTCTACTTTATGGTTCAGAGTCTTGGACTCTGTACCGATGACACAACGATCAACTTGATGCCTCCTACAAACGTTGCCTAAGTACCATCTGCAACAGAAAATTGGGTAATTGCATTAGAAACAATGAAGTTCTGACTAAATGCAACATAACAGGTATTGAAACAATCCTAATAAAAATCCAACTCAGTTGGGCAGGACGTTTTTCTCGTATGAGCGATAGCAGACTTCCAAAACAACTTCTCTTTGGCCAGCTTCTAACATGCTAAAAATCCACTCTTGTTTTTCAAAGACAAACTCAAAGACTATCTGAAGCAATGCAGCATCCCATTTTCTTTCTGGAAATAACAAAGCATCAGAGTGAAGGAGTTGGTGGCTGTTCTGCTTCTCATCCATACAAAGGTTTGAGCAATGCCAACTTAAACATCAGAATCAACTGTGTGCACATTTTAAAGCATGTTGGCTGTATGCTGCTCCTCTCTATGGCTTTGTCACATGCAGTAAAGTAGACCTTGCTATCCACTCATGGAAACATGTGGCAATTGATCCTTAATTACTCAAGCAAACTGTTTAAACTACATGTTCCATCTGTCTAAAAGTTTACAAAACAACTACAGACCTTGGGGAATACATGTGTGTCCAAAAAATTTGAGCCCCTTTTTATTTTACTGAGCCCTTATTTGTCATCTGCAACAAGAGAGTCCAACATATCAACAAACACTGACAGAAAATGAAAGACACAGGTAAAATACAACTGAAATTTATAGAAGTGTAAGTGATCAAAAGTTTCATATCACATCACATTAGATTTATATGAGCCCCACATATACTGAAGCCATTACAGCAGTGGTTCATCTTGGGCAAAATAGCCTGGTGGAGCCCAACCCTTTTAAGTCTGGTTTTGAATTCAGAGCTTTCTCTTACTTTGGTTTCCACTACAAGAGAGCTCAGTCAACTTTGCTATTTAACCCATGGCTTGGGAGAAAGAGATGAATTCATACCTTTCCCAATGGTATTTGTGTGAAAGTGATCCTAATGGACTTAATCACCAAAGATAAGCAAATACCTAAATGGGTGACCACCTGGAAATACCAGGTGCTGTAAGGTTGGAGGTGTGGGTGGTGTAATGGATAATATCTCAGAATTGTTAATCTAAGAGGTGAGTTCCAATTCCAATTGGGTTCACTATATTCCCTTATGCTCAGATACCCTTGAGAAAGGTATGAATCCATCTCTTCTCCCCCCAGCTATGGGTTAATTAGTAAGACTTGTGTCAGTAAATCATTATTATCTTCACAAAAAGAAAAAAATTAAATAACCTGCAAAGGGTTGATAAGTCATAGAAATCAAACCAATCAATTATAATGGATTTATCTGGAATTTGAACTTTGCTGGATGATTTCTCTTTCCAAGTATTTCAAGTAAATAACTGAAGCATTAAAAAAAAAAAAAAAAATTGGAATTTTGAACAGAACCCTGTATTTTGTCCACAGGGGTAGATTTCTCTAGTTCCATGTGCCATGCCTCTTTCAAATGTCTCAGTTATCTCCCTTTAATTCAACTCTCCAAGTTTTTGTTCACAACTGCATTAGCTAGGTATTGAACTCACAACTACTTTTGGTCAAGTCACTGGATCCAACCAATGCTTTTACCCACTGAACCATGTGTCCTGTGGAAGAAATAAAGGATTCAGTTTGAAATTCAAATCACCTGCAGAAGGTTGGAGTGTATAACAGCCGAAACATTGTAATATGGTAATAAAGATGAGGACAACAGTCCAAACAATGTAAATAATTACAATACCTCATCTCAGAAATATAGACAGAAAAAAACTCCAGTATGAATGAAATTACTACTACAGTATAGGAAACAAAAACAAAACATTTATTAACAATAAAAATTCCTCCCACCACTCTTAAAATGGCTAACGTATTAACCAAAAGTGTTCACGACTATAATCCCTATAAACAGTTTCTACACACAAACCTCATAAAAGATTAATTGATCGATTCATTTTCTACAGCTTCAACCTTTTGTTGGTTATTTAAAGCTAGAAAACATTTTTACTTTTTATGAACTTCTCTTTTTTCTTGGATATAATAATCGTTAGTCACACAAGTCTTACTAATTAACCCATAACTGGTAGAGGAGGTGGATTCATATCTTTCCCAATAGTATTTGCATGTAAGTGAATATAACGAACCCAATTGGAATTGAAACTTGGCTCTGATTAACAATTCTGAGCCATTATTCATTACACACCCACATATCCAAGCTTACAGCACTTGGTATTCCCAAACAGGAACCCATCTAGGTACTGACCAGGCTCAATATTGCTTAACTTCGGTGATCATAGGGAAACCAGTGCTTCAAAATGATGTGGCTGTAAGCCCTCATAAAAGAAAACTTCCAAGAATACTGGAAAAACTGAATAAGAAATTTATATCTTTCTCCTTCGTATTCAATGAAATGTCTATATATATATATATATATTAGTGGCGACTTTAAGTCATCAATGTTTGTTAGGCTCATTACAATCTTTAACAAAATATACTATTGGTATAATTTAGATGCTAAAATGATTACTTTACTCTAACTAAAATATATAATTTTTTAAAATCTCCTGCCAGATATGTTTTTTTTTAAAATAGCGTGTGTATCTCAAGAGTGTGTTTGTATACATATGTGTGCATTAGTGTGTTTATGTATCTCTCTGTCTGTGAATTTTATGTTTATGATCAGTACTGCTGCCTGATATCATATTTTCTCAACACTACCCCAGTCAGACTCCTCACCGTAACCCTCCAGTCAACGAGTTAAGGCTTTCTTTGCTTTTCGCAGATATCAGGTTTAATTTGCCCTTTTTCAATTGATACATTGTGCTAAAAAACCTTATACTGCACACAATAAATTATTTAAAATGGACATTTGAAATTAATAAGTTGAAATAAAAATGTGTTCTTTGAAAAACAGGGCATGATTAGAGATTTTTAAAAGATTATTTATAGAATTGCCTATTAAATGTATCCAGGTCAGATAAGGCTCAGATTTAAATAACCTGACTAGCCATGTTAAATTTTATTTAATTCTTTTTTTACTTACTTTCTTTCTTTGTTTTTTTTTTATTTATTTATTTATTTATTTCTTCTTTCTTCTTTATTATGAACAATATCAATGAACTGCATTTCATTCAATATTTCGAGGCACAGAGTTAAAACAATTTTGGATCCAGCTGAAGACAAGAATGAAATCGATGCACTATGAAAGATTTTTGTTGCTTTGAAATAAATATACTTGAATGTTGACTCACTTAGGCTAAGCCCAACAAGCCCAACTGCCAGTCACCACTGATACAAGTAAGACTGATCAAAACAGATGACTGAAATTTTTCAAGCGTTCTGTTTCACAATATGATCACGTCGACATCACGTGGGCGATGTTGTGAAAACGTATTCCTAAAATAGAGTATTTTAAATGAAAAATGAAAAGAATTTTATTTTAATCTAAAACTTATATGTACGTTTGTTGAGCATTAATCTTGCAAGAAAAGGGCAAATATTAAAGAAGCCGGGTGATCATATTGTGAAACGGAACGCTGATCTTGAAAAATTTCAGTTGTCTGTTTTGATCAGTCTTACTCTTATGTCCATCGTCTCTTCATGTTGAATTGAATATAGTCTAATGTTAATTATGTTTTATGAATATGCCCTGAAGATGGTCTACTAGACCGAAATGTCCGATGTTAACATTATATTAACATTAAAACAGCATAATTGCATATTAGGATTTTTGTTTGTTTTTTCCATATATTTTTCTTCATACTGTCGGATCTATATCCATATATTTGCTTACATATATATATATATATATATATATATATATATATATAGGCAAACACACACACACATGTGCACAGTTAATTTTATTTTCAATGGAGGCTTGATTATAGAGTGTATAATGACTTTTTCCTCACACCACTCTAATAACCTTTTAATAGTCAATCTGAATAAATCTAATATAACATTTAAAAGGGTTTTGAAAATGTCAACCAAAAATGACCTTGACAATTTGATGATTCACCTGAGCAAAGATTTTAAGTTTATAAATGACTCAGTATCAATTCTGAAGATATTGTAGATTAAGAAAACATTAAACATATTAGACATAAAAAATTTAGTTAGAACTTATTTGACTGGACTTCAAATAACAATGGGATTATGTAATAAAATGAATTCCTATCAAAATGACTGAAAAGACAATAGTGAATTTATTAAAAATTTATAGAAATTAACCAGAATTATAAATTATTTATAATAATTTATGTGCAATCTTTAACTATGTGTTAAAAGAATGATTGTTCCATTGACACTATTATTTTAATTACCTTAACTCTTCAACAATGTTTATTGTTTTAAAAAGCGATGATTAGAATTGTAATAAAATCTAAACATATGAAAGTGAATTTATATATTTTATTTGTTCTTGAGAATTGACAACAAAATTAAAAGAACACTATTTATTTATTTATTGGATTGTTTATTTACATTATTTATTACATTGTTTATTGGAATAGTTGGGAAAACATTGCCTAACTGCCAACAGATTCAGACTTTATAAAATGGTAAATAAGGATTTCCTGATAGTTCACTTATTTTAATAATTTAGTAAATGCTTATAAATTTATGAATAAAAGATTGTTTTTGTATTTTTTCTTTATAAATTGGTGAATGACAATTATTGCATTGTATTAGTTTTAATACAATTGTATTAATTTTTAGAATGTTTCAAATATAAAATTATTCTTGTAAATAATCTGTTAAATAGTATTTAATATTTTTCTGGTAAATTCTCAAAAACAATGTAAAAATTCACTATTATTATATGTTTAAGTTTTTTTACAGTTCTAGTCATTGCTTTTTAAAACAATAAACTTGGCTGAGGAGTGAAGGTAGTTAAAATAATAGCAGCATCAAGGAAAAAAATGGTACTTTTGATACACCGTTTTTTGCATGTGTGCAGGTAAATTTATGTTTTTATGAATAATCATATTATAATAAATATTTTGTGGTGTTTGCTATATAAAAATATAGCCTTGTACTCTCTCTCTCTCTGATAAGTCAAACAATAGTATTGAGAGGAAGATTCAAATAAAATTGCTGAATAAACATTTACTGAATTCTGACATTGAAAACTGTTAAAACAAGACAGGCAAGTTAAATAGATTGGCGCTTCGTGTGGAAGTTTAAATAACTGCCTCTTCTGATGCTCACTGTTTGCTTCTTTTTCTCATTAGTAATCTCTAAAATTTGGATTGTGTGTGTGTATGCAAGCACATATGTTTGGTTTGGCTTTGTTTTTATGCCATATGAACCTTTTCAAGGTTATTCAATGTCAAATTCTCTCATTTTCATAAACAAGAGATAGGTCTGGTTTACACTAGAATCAAAAAGACAGATATAGGTCCAGTTGTCATGAAAGGCAAAAAGGTACAT
The DNA here is from genome assembly GCA_903632075.3 of Acanthosepion pharaonis. Taxonomy (NCBI): domain Eukaryota; kingdom Metazoa; phylum Mollusca; class Cephalopoda; order Sepiida; family Sepiidae; genus Acanthosepion; species Acanthosepion pharaonis. Next base: position 51,440 of record CAHIKZ030000894.1, on the reverse strand, counting down.
ATGAGCTTTGTTTAGAGTTTACAGTGATTAGCTAAACCATTCTCCAGAAAAAAGGTCCTTCCATTGCACTCTGACTTGACCTTTGCAGTTGCCCTAAATGTGGGTTTGAACAACAGTCTAAATAATAGATATAAACCCATTTTACAGTAGAGTAAAAAAAGTAGGCATAGACCCAGTTAGCACTAAAGTTAGAAAATAAAATAGATATTTTTTTTTAATCAGTATCACCCCAAGTGAGGTTCTAAAGCCACTCATCTGCAAGGGATTACAGAATATGGAAGAATTAGAAACATTAATGAGTAGGGAGAGAAAAGAATAATCAGGAGGACAGTAGATAGCGATTGACATTTCATTTAAATTTTTGCAGATTAAAGTTAGCTGGAAAGCATGGAGCCGGAAGAGAGTTTCACAAGTGAGAAGGTCAAGAAAAGAAACTGTTAGCATAGAATTTAAATCTAAATGGATGATAGAATTTAAATCTAAATGGATGATAGAATTTATGGCTAGATCTAAATCTACATTGATGATAGAATTTATGGCTAGATCTAAATCTACATTGATGATATCTTGATGCCAGTCTAGTGCTGTGCTTAAATTCAAAAAGTCTAAGTACCATAGTGAAGAGCTCATCTGAACAATTACCATGAAAGTCTTTATAAAAAAGGCATAGAAAGGCAATCTTAAGGTGGTGGGAATGTGACTAAAGCTGAGCCACCAGACCAGGACCAATAATATTGCAGATTCTTCTTTGGATCTTATCAAGGAGCTCTAGGTAAATAGAAGAGACACTGAACCATATGTGGCAGCAATATTCTAAGCATGGATGAATGGTAGACTTATAGATATTTAAGATAGAAAAAAATTGTACTCACAATTACTAGGTCACCAAATCCATGAACCAATGTTTTAATCCTCAGCTATAGGGTTAGTGAGTGTAAAAAGATATGAGAAAAAGGAAAATAACAATAAATTAAGCAGAATTAAGAAAACAAATTGACTTTGCATTTAAATGTTTCAAGATTAAAGAGGGCTGGAAAGCAAAAAGCTGGAAGAGAGTTCCACAAGTGAGAAGAGCGAGAAAAGAAACTATTAACATAAAACTTATGATTACATCTAGCCATTTCAGCTGTAAAATGATGAGACCTACTTGCCAATCTAGTACTGTACTTAAATTCATAAAGTCTAGGTGCCATAGAGAAAAACTCATCAGAACAATTACCATGAAAATATTTATACAAAAAGCACAGAGAAGCTACATTTCGGTAGTGAGAAAATGACTGAAACCAAGATGTCATACCAGACTGATAACATTGTATATTCTTTTTTGAATTTTATGAAAAATCTCTAAATACATAGCAAAAGCACCAGACCAGATGTGACAGCAATATTCAATGTATAGACAAGTGGTAAATGTATACATGTGTAAGATAGATTCTGGTGAGAAAATGTCTCTAGGACAACACAGTGAACCAACTTTCTTAGCAGCAGACCATGAAGTAGAAAGATTATATTGAATCAATTGATTCAATATAATCTTTCTACTTCATGTATGCAGAAAACATTAGCCTGAGAAGGTACACTGAGCCACTCTCCTGGAGGTTAGTATCATCCATGCTGATGAAAGGCAAAAAAGGCTCTCTAAGAAGATTAAAAGGGCACAGTTTCATTTTAGAGGTGTTACAATTAACAAGCTATTTCTTGCCACAGTTAACAACAGTCATTTGAGAGATCAGCTGCCAATTTGACCTTATCAAACCAATCAGATTTGCCCTTAAGACAGGAGTAAATAGTTTTGTCATCAGCATAGATACCAAGTTGCATGATGTGAGTTCAATCTCTGAACTGGCTAGTACAGATTTAAGCTTAGTAGAAACAGGATAACTAGAACAAGATGAGATATCTCTAGACATGAACTGCAAAATGAGAGTGTTGAAATTCCGGTTCTTAACTCAAACAGAAGTGCTCACTTCAACATGCACAGATCATATGACAAAAACCAGTCTTAATTTCATCTGACTCTGTTATCCCCATTTATGGAATACCAACCAGAGTCCTAAAATATCTTTTCTGACCATTCTGGTTTTTACAGAAGCCGTTTCTGAGCCATTGACTCACTATAAAGCCAATGCATATTTAACACACAAAGGTAGAACTGACCAGGCTGGCATTAGCAAGAGACCACAGGTTTAACCAGGCCATCAGCAGGAACACCAAGATACACCAAATCAACACTGATGTCTTAAACCATTTATTATATATATATATATATAACCAAATAACACACACACAAACACTAAACAGAGACACTTCCCCTCACCAGGTCCAATAAAACTGTCAAACTGACCAGAGAATTCAGAATAACATGTATCTATCCAGCACTTATCTCAAATAACAACTTAAAAGAGACTATTTGACCAACACAAGAAATGTTAAAAGATTCATGTAAAAAAGATAAAAAAATAAAAAAAACAAATGAAAACTACAGACAAAAGTTCATTTTCTCCAGCAAAAGACATTCATTTCTGTAGTTTAGTGCTACCAGCAAGCAGAAATATTTCTCCTCCCGATGATGGCCATTTCGGTTGAAACTAGTCAAGGAATCTAAATGGAATAATAATAAAAAAAACGAAAGAATATTAATCTACAACCCAGTGTGTCTAAAGATTTTAATTTTTATTTTCTTATTGTTCAAAATATAATATATATATATATATATATATATATATATATATAAAGATAGATAGAGATAATATTAGTGGTTAATATACACACACATATATATATATATATATATATATATATATATATATATATATATATATATATACACACATACATATATAAAAATTTCCAAGAGGATAGAATCCAGGTAGAACTCAGAGTAATTCTGCAAAATTATTATGCAGAATTATTGTGCATTACTTGAAAATGGAACTGCACTTTAAATTTTAAGTTTAATTTAAGATTTAGCTTTTGGTAATTTCTGTGTCATGATGATTACATAGTTTAAAAAAAAAAAAAGTATAATATTATACTGTACTGTGTATTGAGCACAGTTTTTAAAAATAAATGTAAAAGACTCTGTTTTATAAATCTGACTGTTAAAAACACACTCTGTAGTTTCGGTAGACTGATTTAAAATCTAATGACTGCAAACACCTCTGATATAAATAAAACTAAACAAACAAAAACGGGCAGACAGACACTATCTTAAGTCCGGACATTAGAGGTGATAAGGTTATCTAATTTAATTTATGGTCAGGATCCCAAGGCATTTTTCCTCACTTACAGTTTTGTCTTTTTTTCATTCTATCCTGAGGAAGTCAAAGATAGCAGATGCTCTTGGTGAAACACATCATTAATAAATCTTCCATTTTGTCTCATAATCTTTACATTAAGATTTCTATATATAAGAAGGAGGCACGGTGGAGTAATGGATAGCGGCTTGAGTTGGGGAATTGAAGAGACGAATTTGAATTCCAGTAGAATACGTTACATTCACTTATGTACTAATACCCTTGGAAAAGGTAGGAATCCTCTTCTTCTCCACCCCTAGCTAAGGGTAAGTAGCAGGACAGACCAGTTTCTATAGCCTATGGATGGCATCTGGTTTACCACAGAAAGAGATGGCAACCTACTGCAGGAAAAAATCTGCCTCGTCAGTCATGTATCAAAAGATACATGATCGCCTTAGTGTGTATCATGTATGGCACATAACTGACTGACTGATATAAGAAATGTTTTATTATGATTATTTTTGTGAAAAACTAATAAATATTAAAACGAATCAGCATTAAAAAATATTAAAAATCTAATTTTTAAAGAGACATTTTTGTAACCTAAAAGATGGCACTACCTCTGATTAGGCTAATAGGTAAATTAATATTTGATAAATAAATGATAAACTACATTTGGTTTTGTTAATATTTCAAAACTAATTCTTATTATCTACAGAACATTTCTGAAGTTACTTTATTCCTGTCAAAAAAGAAAAAAAATGTTTGTTTTCTTACAAAAACTGAACCTTTTTATTTGTGTGTGTTGCAGACGCACACAATGTCTTTAAACAATGTATGCCTTTTGAACCATGTTCTAAACACATTTTCTCATGGATTTTTATTTGAACTTTGAAAAGACACAGACACTTTCATTCTCTTTTAATACAAAGACACAGTACAACACCATGATCCAGTATTCTCAATTCATTTAGAATTTTAGTTTCTGATTTGTTGTTTTTTTTAGATTCTGAATATCCAACAATAATTTTTTTAATCATTTCATCCCAAGCAAGACAACAAAGCCACTAAGATACAGGGGGTTATGAGTGTGAAAGAATATAAGAAAAAACAAAAACATTATTAAGGAGCAAATACAATAAAAGAACAGGAATTAGGAGGACAGAAGATAACGATTGACATTGCATTTAAATTTTTGAAAGTCAAAGTTGTCTGGGAAGCAATCATTGCATTATAAAACAATAAATATTGACGAATAGTGAAATTAGTTCAAAAAGTGGTGTCATGGAAAAAAAGGCCTTGCCGTCTTATTCTGGGTATGTTTGCCCATTTTTTAATCAACTATTTACTATTTAAGAATTTCTTATTTAAATGAAATGCAGACATATTTGAATAGTAACAAGGATTCATTCGAAAATGAGTTACTCAGATTCAGATATCTGTCTATATTTATGAGATGAGGTTTTGTAACTATTTACACTATTTACATTGTTCAGGCTTTTGTCCTCATCTTTATTGTCATATTCACAACTTTTCAGCTGTTGTACACTCTGGCCTTCTTCAGTTGTTGGAATTTCAAACTGAACCCTTTATTTCATCCACTGGAGTAGATTGTTCTAGTTCCACATGCCATGCCTTTCCTGGATATTTCAGTTTCCCTTATTTCCCTTTAGTAACTCAACTCTCCAGCTTTTTGTTCACCTCTGCTTTGGGTCAAGTCACTGGATTACATAAAGTTCTTCATAATGTGTAAGCTTTACTTGTGAATAGAATGTTTTGTATTTCTTTAAAGCATGGGCTACCAGGAACCCCTTCAATAAGTCTATCGGATCCTTTTCCAATTAATCCAAGTGCTCTAACTGCAACTGGGATTATTGATGTCTTCATGTGCTATATCTTTGAGATTTCCATTTCAAGATCCTTGTACTTTAATAGTTTTTTGAAGATCTTCAAAGATATATTACAGTTTACAGGGGCTGCCATGTCAAGAAGAAAGCACATTCTGGTCTTTGATGTTGCTGTTATTATTATTATTATTATTTTCTTTGATTTCTGTTGTATAGTCATTTGCTTTGGGGTCCCAACAAGAGACCTAAGGTCAATAATGGCATCATGACATTTTTCACTGAACATTTTTGTAATAAAAATAAAACAATATAAGATCACATATTTTTTTTATATAGATAAAGCCATTCATAAGGTGTGGTTTGTTTTAGTTTTGTTTTATGGCATATCAACCTCAATGGGTTATTTAACACCGACAAAATTTTTATTGCTGGTAATATTTTTTTTTCAAAATTGTATTGCTGGTAATAATTTTTACAAAGTATTCTGGCATTAAAAACTATTTTTACATTTTCATAGTGTTTTGACCCCAATTTGGGTGTTAACTATTTACCCATAGCTGGGACCCTAACAGGTGCTACCACCCCAGGTCAGGGTGGACCTAGGAACACCAGCAATTAAGAAGTGGTTCCATGCTCCTCAAAACCTCCCGATCAGAGGCCTTGCTGTTGGATGTAGTTTATCGTCTTACCCAGGACGTGGATATAGTTTATCGTCATACCTAAGATGGTTCATAAGGTGTGTGCTGTACTTATGAGAAAAATATTTTGTATTTTTTTAAGGCATGGGCTACCAGGAATCCTTTCAATGTGTCTATTGGAACCTAGGTACTTAACATCAGTGTTTGTACAGGAACCAGTGTCTAAACATGATATGGCCATAAGACCCATCTGTTTCATTATGTTTCTAAAATCTAAAAAATTTTATATTGCCTAAGAAATTTTTTATTATTTTTTTCATTTCCTTTTGCTTTATAGGCATTTTCTAATATTTCTAAGAATTTGTATTCCCTCGTTGACATCATTATTATCTCTTCTCTGTGTTTTATTGTAAAAGCTTCAATATTACCTATGCTGATCATTCATAGTCTTCTTTTCTCTTTACATGGAGACTGTTGACACAATGTCCTGAGGGTAAAGCAAATACAGTTGACTAGTACATTTCTATTTTATCCCCTTAAGAGAGATTAAAACACAAATGTGCATATACCATATCTTTTAGAAAAATTAAAAGCAACTAAAATTTATCAAAATTGCCCATCTCTTTTATTTACTGAAGTTAAGCAGTGTCAAGCCTGGTCAGTTCTTAGATGGGGGGACCGCTTGGGAATTTTCAGGTTCTATAAGCAACTTCTAACACTCTGAACTATGTGTTAGCTTTAAATAACCATCAAAGGTTTGATAAGTCATAGAAAACCAACAAATTATCAGGTCATGTAGATATGAATATTTATGTAATCAATAATTTTAAAAGTAGTTAAACAGTTAACTTTACAACAAGGAAGCTCTTAAGTTTAAAAATATTACTTTTTTGATGTTTTTCGGTTCTCTCCATTGGGAATATAGAAAAAAAACTTTAATTGCATACCCACTCACATACACACTTATGTATATATAATTATTAATAATAAAATAAAATAATTTACTTCAGAATTTAATGAAGTTTTTTTTATGTCCAATTTTTAGTAGATTGTTTCATGAATTATATGAACTATGAACTATATGTAGAAAGACAGGGAGAGAAAGAGGTAGAGACAGACAGACGTGGGAGTGCTGAAATTCTCTCAGCCTGATCCATTTGCCAAACTCTGACCAAATGACCAAACATCAGAATTAGGTGGGTGAGGGTTAAGAGTTTCTTGTGTGGGCTAAGAACTTTTCAGCACCCAAGTAAGAGATTTTTATGGCGTTCTGTATCAACTGAAAGAACCTGTTCTGAAATAACAGAACGAGACATTTTTAGTGCTTGCTTTTTTAGTCATTAAAATATTTTAGCTTGTTTTTATTTTATTCAAATAGATAGAAATTAGTGTAAAAACAAAAAGTAAAAAAGTGATTTTTTTTTATTATTCAATTGGGATTGCTGAGACAAACAACAAAAAACAGTTTAAAAATTAATGAGCAATAAATGTTGCATATTTTTAAAATATTTGTATTAAATCGAATTTTATTAATAAAAAGTTTAATGATGACTTTAATTTTACAAAAGACTGACATTTGGCCTTGAAAAATATGACTTCTAAATTTATTATTTATATTCTTCTTCTTCTTCCATGGTTTCCAGTTCAGCATTTATTTTAAAACTGAATATTAAAATCTGATGTTATCAATGACAAATTTCCGTTTCATTCGCTGAGAATACACATATACATACACGCACCGATGTATTTTTATTTATATACGTGTGATCACTCACGTACATATACTCAATAGAAATGCATTTTAAATTCATTACATGTTTTCGCACACACTTTAAAAAAATGTTTTCTTTGCGTTAAAGTACTCAGACTGTTTAGTGTTTCGATTATTTGCGTTTCTTTTATCTTGAAAATAAATATAAATGAATAACTATTTACTACTGTGTTATTATATATTTAATTTTCCACTCTTTTGTGAATCTGAAGAGAAACTCCGCGAACTGAAAGGGTAGCTATAATAAATTATGTCGTCCAATAGAGAAAAAGTCAAATTCCCCTTTAAAATGAATCATTCAATTTTTTTCCTACTATTACTGCTACTACAACTGAAAGCTTTGTTTAAAAAAAAAAGGGGGGGGGTGAAATGAATTATCTTGTAACTATAATTTGAAACATTATTTTTAAAAGTTTAATTTTCAAATCTTTTATTTGCCCAGGAAAGATTTCTTTTAATCCAAACAAAATGTTTTAAATCAGAATTTTAATTTAGGGAAAGAGAGAAGTTTATTTTAAGTTAGAAGAAAGTGGGCTATTGCTTTTCTTCTGCAAAAATAAAAATAAAAACAAAGATGATTCGATTTCAAATGTTACGTTAAAAAAGTCTAAAAATGAAAAAAAAAAAAAAAAATGGTAAATTAATTTCTAACTCCAAACCCAAGTTTAACCATTATTAATTTTACTTATAAATAATAATATTTAATAACTTTGAAAATAATCATGACTATATATTTTTATTTTTGTCTAAAAAGATCAGGTATTCTATTGTCTTCTTTGATTTTGTCATTGTGCTGTTGTTTCTTATAAAACTTATTTAAAGGACTATATACACAAATAAAAGTTATTTAAAACCGAAAATGAACGAATATAACATTAAAGATGCGTAAAATAGTAAATTCTCTTTGTTTCCTAGCGTGTATTTATCTATTTTTTTATGTTGTTGCAAAAACCGATTCTAAATTCGTTAATATCGAGTTTTTAATTTTGCCGCACAATAAAAAAAAATGTATTCAAAACTTATTTTTATATTCTAAAAAAAAAAAAAAAAATCTCATCCTCCTTTTTTTTAAAAAAATCGTAAATAACTATTACACTATTTGCAGAATCTTTAAAATTCATCGTATAAGATAAATAAATGCGATTGCATTTTTTTTTTCTTTTTTAATTCTATCGTTCACCGCAATATTTTTCTGTCGTTATCACTTCCCCTTTTTCGATAATGGCGACTATTGGGGTCTCCCTCTCTATTAAAAAGGCTAACTTAAATAGTATGAAGTTTTTAGTATTCAAGTAAAACTCGATTTTTTTTTCATACGAGTCAACCGTACATTTAAACAGAAACCATGAATTGTATATTAAAGCGCTTAAAAATATATTTTTTAAAAATTGTTTTTATCCCAAGTTGTCAGTTAGATTCGAACCAGGGAATTTCTTAGACAATAGATGAAGACGGTGCGGCCGGTGCTTGTACCGAGGAAAATTGAACCCAGCTCATGTTGGAATTATTTATATTGTTTATTCATATTTATGCGATTTTCGATTTATAATGGGTGATTTTGGAAGAATTTGGGTGATTTTTAAGGGTTCTGTTGAGGGGTTAAATTATTTGGATCTAATTTTAGAATAAATTGTATTACTTCCCCTTGTGTATCGTTTCAAGATACAGAGTTGCTTCCCCTCGCGTTGTTTACGTTGTGTCTGTGTGTGAGTGTCCCAAAGTAAGACTAGCTCATAAAGAGTGACATGTGGCCAAGATAAATCCTTTGTCATAGAGCATAGACGATATAGAAGTGTTTGATCACCCGGCATCTCACGTTGAACTCTTAGTGTAAGTAAATCTTTTGATTATTAGCATCCATCTTTTCTTAACTTTCTTCTCCTTTCAAAAAAGAATAGTTCACTTTAATGGAAAGCTTTACATTTTTTTTTTTTGACAAACAGTACTACCCATGTCCCGTTTCCAGTAGTAAGAACAGTATTAAAAAAAAAAAAAAAAAGCACTCATTTTTTTTTTTGTTGTTTAAAACTCTTCTCGAAAACTTGAAGTTGGAAATAATTTAAGAATTTGGTATGGTTTTTAGATGAACAAATTTTAAATTTTAGAAATTATTATTATATTGCTCTTTTTATTTATTTTTTTTAAATTAAAACTACTATGTGCGGTCAGGATAGTTCTCTAACACAATCAGGGCCCCCCTCTTGATGGGGTTCTTTTTTTATAATCGAAAAAAAGGAAAAAAAAAAAAAAAAAAAAGGTGCTGAAACTAAATAAAAAGTTAATTCTCATTTATTTGAGATTTAAGATTTACCAATTTTACTTTTATTTTCTTTTTCATTTGACTGCATTCAATTTCGTAGATCTATCGAAAATTAATTTACTCTGTTCAATATCCCTTCTTTTTTTTTTTTTTTTTCGGGTGCTTTTTTTTTCCTTTTTTTTTTTTTCATTGTAATAACCGCGAAGATCAACTTAATCTTTGAACACTAAAATACTTAGTGAATACGTTTTTATAATAAAATCCAAGCATTGGGTCAGTCATAGATGCTTTTTATGTCTTTAAGTTGCTATTGATCGGCCTCGGATAACGGAAAATGAGAGAGAATCATTGTAGTTTTTATTTTTCTTGTCTTTAATAAGTACGCCATGAGTTCCTCCGGCTCTAAGCATCACGCTAGCTAGTTCGAACTTTTCTTTAGTTTCATCTACAAGAAGTTTGGGAGGATTTTTGGTGTAAATTTTTTTTTTTTTTTCTTTTATTAAAACTTATTTATTATTTTTTTTTTTCTATCCTATTTTTATGTATATTTAATTTAAATTTACTAGCTTTAAATATCGATTTTGATAGACATCAAATCTGAAGTGTGGTTAATGACTTTTTAAAAAAAAAATTAGAATGCTTGGTTCATTGTTCAGAAAATCTAAAATCTTCGTTTATTTTATATTTTTTTTTAAAAAGTTTTTTTTTTGTTTTGTTTTTTTTTTTCTTTACCGCTTATTTTTATTTATTTATTTTTTTTTTTAAATATTTTTTATCTCCTTTTAAATTTTTAATATTCAGTCCATTTTTTTGTCATTAATTAAAATTTAGAATTTGTCTATTTGAGTCGATGTTTTGGGGGATTTGTCTCGATTGAAATAGAGGGAAAATACTTTTTTTTTTTTTTTTTTTTTTTTTATTACAAAAAAAGTATAATTAATTATATTCTTAGTTTTAAGTTTTAAAAACTATATTTAAATTTTTATTTTTTAACTCTTACAAAGAAAGATCTTGTATATGCCAGTATCTTATTTTTAAAAAATGGTTTTGTTGCATTTTTATTTATTTAGTCAACATAAAAAAAAGGAAAAACAATGTTTAGCCATTGTTACAAGTTTGGTCGTTTTCGATTTGACACTTCTGAGCTGATTTTTGTCGAAGTTGATTGTATATGATTTCTCCTTTCTTTTTTCTTTTTGTTTTTAAACATCTCTTGAACTAAAAGAGAATTATTGCAATTTCTGTTACATTCTTTTTTTTTTTTTTTTATTTAGATAAATGTAGGAAAATGTTTTGAAACGAAATAAATTTGATACACGTGGCTACAAATATTTGATTTTTATTTATATTTATATATTAATAATCAGATCATTTGCGTTTTAGTTATTTTGTGAGTAATTTTTTTTTTCTTTCGTTTTCTGCTCACTTTCTGGGTATTTAGATCTGTTTTTTTCTTTCTTTTTAATAGGCTTTTATTTTTGCTAGTTTTTCTAAGTGAAAAAAAAGAATGAATCAGAATTCTGAAACCTTCATTATTGAAACTGAAGAGGAGACCGCAGACCTTGATGGATTTTGAAATCTCGATTTTTAGTTTTCAAATAATAAAGGTGGGGGGAATTCTACAAGTTCAGTTAATTATTAGTGTTGGCCAATTTAAAAAGAATGAATGTAGGTTATTATTCTGCAATAAGAGATGAACTTGGTGGATTTTAAGAAAAATTCTAAAGATTGAAATATAAAGTTACAAAGTAAGAAAAAATTACTGTTAATAAACGAAAGAAAAAAAATCGGCCTCAAATCGACTTTTGAAGAAAAAGAGTTTAAAATATAATGTACACAATAACATGTAAAAAAAAACCGTGCTAAAGAGTTTGTTAGACAAAAAAAAGTTAGTTACAAAACGCAATTATCAATATTTGAAATTCATTCTTTTAAAGATCGATTTGCAATAATTTAACTTAAACTCAACTTTTTCAGAAAATCAAGGAAAATATGAGTTAATGATTATTTTTTTTATAATACCATCAATTCTTGCATAAAACTTTCAAGAACTTTTCTTTATTTACCTTTATCGCTGAAATGTGATAAAGAAGACAGGTGTTTTTTTATTAGCAGGTGGCTGGCCTCTTCAAACGATTTCTGTCAAAAAAAAAATTTGATTATTCAAGGTAACAAATTTTTCTTTGAAGTTTGGTTGTCATCGACTGACAGCAATAAACTTCAATCAGCAAGCACATTTACAAGCATTGAAATTCTGTCCTTACCAGAGAACAAAAAGATGGATTTTCTGTATAATTGGCAATTAAAAAATCACTTAGAAAAAATGTTTTCGCATTTATTTATGTCAAGTCTATGATGTATGTTATAATTTTGTGAGAGATTTGATAAGAAGTTAAATACGAAATGAATAAAATTTTATTCATTGTCAAATTACCTGGTAATTGCGCGCGTACACCTAATATATATATATATATATATATATATATATATATATATATATATATATATATATATATATAAAAGGAAGCGTGAAAGTGCTCAATATCAGACACAAAGCATGTGTAAAATATGTAAGTAAACATTGAGTGGCAACAGTCTTTTATGCTTGAACGCAATTTTCAGGCCATGAACATTGTGTTGACAAATAATGTCACATTTAGCTATGAATAAAGTTTATTTCATCTTGATTTTTTTTTTTTTTTTTTTTATCATTTTTGTAATATAAGCCTCAACAAAATTTTGTTTGCTCATGGCAAAATTTGACTGGAAATTCTATAGTAAAATAAATTCAAACAATTTCACATGTTGAAGAGTTTAAGTCTTAAAAAAGCAAAAAAAAATGTATAATGCTATGACAGAGGAAGATAAGATTGAAATTTCACTGGCCCTCAGATTTTTAAGCCTGAATAATATAACAAATTTTTTTTTTTTTTTTTTTTTTTTCAATCAATGAATTCTTCAAATAATGTTCTTTGTTTTAGAAGGAACATAATTTTTTAATACATATGGTGTGTAAAAAGAAAAAAAAAAGTTTGAGGTGGGGTGCTGAAAGGAATAGCAAGTAAAAAGTAATATTTTGTTAATATGGAACAAATGAGTGGTTTATATGAAAAAAAAAAGACCGTTTATATGAAGTTAGACTTTATTGAAAATGTTAGAATATTAAAATAATGAAAATAGAAAAGAATAGTAAATAAAGTAGGTAAGTTTACAGGTAATTCTTTAAAAAATGGACTGAATTTGGTAGGGGGGTATATATTTTTTTGTATTGTATAGCAGTAAACAAATAAAAATATATTAAGCCCTTACATAACCCTCTAACTCGAGTGTCCCTCATGCCTTGTAAAGGGTGAACGTTACTGTTAAAAACAAAAAAAAACATGTAAAAAAAATTATAGTTGATAACCCTTACGGTTGTTTGCTGAGAAGAATAAATGTATCCATCACTAGCAGTATTATATCTATGAGTGACTAGTCTCATAATTCATTTAGCGATATGGGTACACAATATATATACTGCAGCTATAGCATCAGTGGTTATGACTCGGGCAAGATAGCTTCACATAGCATATTTCGCTTCAGGCTTGTTTTTAATTCAGTTATCTTTCTAGACTGGTTGCCACTCAAGGCAAGAGAGGTCAGTTTGCCCTGCTATAGAGGGAGAGTGAATTCATCTCATCCAAGGCCATTTTGCATAAAGTAAGCAAAACAAATTAGGTTGGAATGTCAACTTGGCTTGACAACTTTGTGTGCCTATAACCATTACACAATTTGTACATCCATTTAGAGAGATCTCTCTGTAAATAAATAGACAAGGTTTGAGCATCAACTGAAGCTGTTTTGTGTATTAAGTTTTTCATGTGATATGTTTTAACACATATTGCCCCTTTTATGGAATAACTAAAACTTAGTCTTATAACTTTGGAACAAGTTATAAGACTTGAAGAAATATATTTTTATGTGTATAATTGTTTATGATGAGGTTAACTTAAATTTACTTTCAAGCAAGTGCAAATTACTTTAAGGTTGGGTTTCAAATAGTTTGAATTTCTTTTACAAATCAAATTGTAACTTAAACATTAAAAAAATGTAATGATAATATAACATTAATATTTATTTAAGGTTTAATTATTTAGAATTAAATATTCTAAATAAATGTGATCAAAACATAATCTATTATTTTTTAATTTAAATTTTTACAATTTATTTTATTTTTTATTTTTTTTACGAAAGAATTCATGTTTTAATAAATAAGCTTTTCAAAACTTCTAACTTAAACTGTAATGTCTTAAGCAATAATGATTTATATTATGAAATTTGGTCAGATTACCTTGTGGAAGAGAAGTATATAACTGACAAAAATAGAGCTATAACTATTTGTCAGTATATGTAATTCAGAGGGAAGAGAAAATCTGTTCTCAGAAGCATCACAAAGCTGAAAAAAAAATGGATTTAATGCACATTTATGACAATTTGAGATCAGTACATTATACAGGGTGTCCCCCAAAAATTGACATAAGTTAAAATGTGAATATCTGAATAACTTCATGTTCCAGGAAGACAATTAAATAGGCTTCATGTTGAAAAATAAGATTTATTATCAAAATTTGAACAAGTTATTCAAAGGGGTGTAGATTTTATAACTGATTTCACAAAGCTTCACAGATGTTTAATATGTGCACTACCTGTATCATGACATGTGTCAAGTCCATAGTCCAGCTCCTGCCAAACACGCTGTAGCATATCTTGTGTAACATCCTCCAGCATCTCAATGATGCTCTGTTTAAGTTCCTCTAGGCTTTGGGCTTGTAGGAAGAGGGAGGATATAGGTCTGTCCTTTCATATAGCCCCATAGAAAAAAATTACAAGGTGTCAAGTCAGATGAACGTGGTGGCCATTTCAACAGCACATTGTCATTATCGCTGGTACACCTGATCCATCTTCCTGGTAGATTCTCATTGAGACAAGTCAACAAGGTCAACTTAGTTTTTGCATATTAAAATTTGAGATCATTTGAGTGAAAATTTGCTGTTATAAGACTACAAAAGGATGTCATTTTTTTTTTTTTTTTTTTGCATCCTGTAGAATGCTTAATTTTTTATCATTAAATAAAAAGGAAGTCTCATTTATATTCCTATTCATTTTTGTGTAGGAGTAATTGACAAAAAAAATGTGAATTTCTTTATTTTTCATGATAAAAAATGTGAAAAAAATATATACTTCTTTGTGATATGATGGAAACACCTTTCCTTCATTATAGATTTCTGTGGTTGGAAGTTTTTTTCTTTTTAGATTTGGTGGTGGGGGGGGGGTAATTCTCCTTTCCATATCTTACTGTACTGGAAGATTTGCTTTGCAGGGTAACAAACTTTTAAGAAATAGGTTAGGACATTAGTAGTTGTCTAAAAGTCTGGTAAAAATTGACCAACTGAAATACAGCAACAAAGATGAAGAGAAAGTTCATCTTGTATTTTGCAACTTAGCAAAATGTTTCTTCTTACATATTTTATTAGAAGAGTGAGATTAAAAAGAAGAAAAAAGTTTTTAAATTTTTAACATTTGAATTCTTTTATTTGGCTCCCAGCCCCATCTTACTGTGCAGTTGGCATCCTCTAGCCAGTTCCCAATTTAAAGATAACTTTGAATATAATCTATATCCATCTTCGAGTCATAATATAATGCAACTGTTGTCCTTTGTTGGTTTTCTTGTGGTAGAATGGATTTCCCCTCCTTCCCACCCCATAAACCCAAGAATATAGGTCCAGATCATGATTTTCTGATATCTCTTTAAATTCTGTCTGTATGTCTAAAGTCCCTCTAATTTGGGCCACACTTGCTCTACATAGACACACAACATTTTTTGAATATCCAGCATTGGAATTTGTGTTAGGATGTGAAGGGAACACTCAAAAATTCAAATTTTAAAATCACTGAAATAAAATTTAATGTTTTAAAAAATTTTTGTTTTTTAAATTCAATCTAAAATATCTCAAACTTTGAATTGAGAAATAAATTTTATTTCTTCAAAATGCCAAGGAATCAGTTAAAGTGAGAGGTTTCGTGATGTGAAGTTTTGAAGTTCTGCAGAGCTTGTAATTTGTATAACCTGAACTTCGGCCAGAATTGGACTTATAGCCAGAATCAAAGTGAGGTTTTGAAGTCCCATGGGGTGAATTGAGGAATTCAAAGTCATTTCTTCAAAATTATCATTGCTGTTTTCTAAGCTGGACCAGTACTCTCTTTAGTTTTGGGCCAGAGGCCTAATTAGCCCTCCAGAAGCTAGCTTAAAAGTCCACACAGAGTGCAGCTTTTAAGCTAGCAACTTAATAAATACTTGAAATCAAGACAAAGACCGGTTCTGGAATCCTGAGGATGTCTACTTTTGGACTCTTATAGCTCGGATCACTTGGGAAATGTTTCAAGAAGCTTGTGAGCCTAATGTGAATTTTCTCAACAACTGAAATAAAGTAACTAAAAATTAAATCTTGCACCTTTTTAAAAATCTATTGTTTCTACCAGTCTAACTTTGCTTCTTGTGATTTTAGACAGGTGTTCCTCTTGAGCCTTAAATCTCTTAAGCATTATTCTACTTTAATGTAAGCAAAATTTATGGAGAATGTTAAGTACGAAATGTCATGCTTTAGTATAAATGTTATACATACATCACTAAGGAATTAATGTCTTTTATTTAGAAAGACATCCAATACACGACTTCTAACATTATTTCTTATTACGTTAAACATGTATAGATGTTTGAGCAGAGATCTTTTTCTTTATTCCGTCACTTAAGTGCCATGTGTGATACATGCTCTTTAGATTCTGACTAGGCAGAAGATTTTCCTGAAGTAGGTTATTGTTTCTTTCTGTGGTAGACTGGTTGCCAAACCAAAGCTATTGGACCCAGTCTGTCCTGCTATTCAACCCAGAGCTGGAACAAGAAGAGATGGACTCTTATGTTTCTCAAGGGCAAATGAATGTAATGAACCTGACACACTAAATTATTATTTACATCCTGTAGAATGCTTAATTTTTTATTAATAAATTCCCCTCCTGATAAAAATATTCAGTTTGTTAGTATAGAGAATAAATAAAATTAATCAGGGTAGTAGTAGAATAGTGATAAAGTCTATGGAACGGATGCACGGTTGTGTAATAGTGGCACAGATTTGGAAATCTGAGAGCAGATTTCAGTTTTTCACTTATGCAAAAAATACCCTTGGGGAAGTTATGAATTTGTCTCTTCTTCCAGCTATGGATAAATAACTGGACAGACTGGGTCCTATAGCCTTGGTTGGCAACCACTTTAGATGGAAAATTCTGAATTCTTACCAGACTGAAGAGGGTTGGGATATGTTACCCAAAAAACACTGCTGCTATGGCTGCAATACACATGATGACCCTAATAGGTTACAGGACTTAGAATTGTGAGAGCTATGAACAACAATTAGAAAAGAAAAAAAAAACCTGATTGTTACTAACAGATACTGAGTTTTAATGCAATTTGTGTTAAAGTAGAACTACTTTTGTTGCATTTCTCTAACCACCACAATCAGAATTTGATGTATCACTACATATATAAGTCCTACTTGTGATAAGGATTATATAAACGTCTGGTTATATTGTTATAATTTATTATACTTTTCTTTTTCAGTCTCAGCCAAAGAAGTGATGTGCAGGAACAACCAGCGATAGGCATATTTATTTCTGGTTCTGCAATTTTTGGAATGCACCTGCAACTTAATATTTTGCATATTGCAATGCAACCAAAACTGAAAACCAGTCTCCATAAGGAAAAACAAGGTTCAATGTTTTTATAAATTTTTTTGTTTTATTTTTTTTTTTATTTTTTTTATTTTTGTATAAGTTGAATGTAGCTGTTTAAAACTTGGAGAAAGAATAAAGCAACCAACCTTAGCACGATGTCTGAAACCTTGTATACAGTTCAGCCTCTGCCTGATTCGGCAGTTCTTCCCAACAATCCTAATGCCACTGCCGAGGAGGAAGAGGAAAAGATAGAGTACAAGCCATTTGAACTCCTGGAACATCTTAACCAAAGTGCTGCAGCTCAAGCCCTTGTCAACTCTTTGAATGTTCCAAATGCAGCAGTGTTAGCACCAACAACCACAATTACACCAACCCACCCACCAGACAACTTAACACCCACTCAGCAACAAGTTGCTCTGACACAAACAGCTCCAACTACACACATGCTATCACAACCTTTGTCTTCAGCCTCAGCATTTATGAACATTCGAAAAGACAAACCCTACAAATGCGAAGTGTGCCGCAAGGGTTTCTCTGTTCGTGCCTACCTGAAGCGACACCAGCAAATACCTGACCAGGAGAAACACTTCAGCTGCTCATATTGCCAAAAAGTCTTCCCTCAGAGGGACCGTCTCAAGAACCACGAGCGAACCCACCTTGGAGTGCGACCTTTCACTTGTGAATACTGCAAGAAAAACTTTTCACGTAAGGACCATTTAAAGAATCACCAGCGTTGTCACACTGGAGAAAAGCCATTTAGGTGTACAGTATGTAATCGTGCCTTTTCACAGAGGGACCGACTCCGGAATCATGGGCGTACTCACACTGGAGAAAGACCATTCCAGTGTCAGGTAAGCACTTTCTCTTTTCTTTTCTTTTTTTTTTTTTTTTTTTTCTTTTTTTTTTTTTTTTTCTCTCTCTCTCTCTTTTTTGCCTACCATGAGGGATATCAAAAAAAAAAAAGGACTATATGTCTGATGTGCTTCTTATAGCACTTCATTTTTATCATATCTGTTTTATCATGCCTGACTTTATTACACTTGGGTTACATAGCTTGTAATTGGCAAAGGTTTGATATCTACATGCAAAAAAAAAATAGTTTACCTTTTCTATTGTTTACAAAACATTGTATATTTGCCAGGTAGAAAAGCCACGGAAATAATATTGAAAACGTTATTACTTTCTGATAAAAAGTAAGAAGAATGCAGTGTTATACATCTATCTAGTCTTTCTTTTTCAAAATCTGTATAGAACTGATGCAATCAAATGAATAATAAAGAGTCCTGGGTATGACGATAGACTACATCCAGCAGCAAGACTGCTGATTGGAAGATTGGTTTCTAGGAACTTGCTGTTGTTTCCAGGTACCCCCTGTCCCAGAATAGTAGCACCTCTTAGAATTCCAGCTATGGACAAATAGTGAACCTACAAACAAGAACAAAATGCTATGAAAGTATAAAAATACATTTTTATAGTAAAAGTACCAGCAATATATATTTACATAAAAAATAATGTTTTATCTGTAGTTGAAGCCATAAAATTGTGTTCAAAATATTTCAATTTCCGCATTAAATGACCCATGAAAAGTTGATATACCGTTAAACAAACAAACAAATCAATCATTATTAAAGAAAAATTGTTTGCAAATACTAACTTCTAAAATTTAAAAAAAAAATTAATTTCATTTTATATAATGATTTTGACAATTTATAAATTTAATTGTTTTTATTAAATTTATTGAACTTCATTTCAAGCATTCTTTGTTACTTGTTGTGCAAGTGTTATGTAAAGGTTTCTAAAAAAAAAAAAAAAAAAAAAAATTCATCAAATATGTTAGTTTTAACTACTGAACCTAGAGAGAAGGTATGAAATTTTAATTTTGATTGCACGAAGATTAAATTCTAGTAATACCATTTTTTTTTTTTTTTTTTTTTTTTTTGTGCATCCCTTAACAGAAAGAAAATCACCAACAATTTTAAATTGATAGTTTTTCTTACAAAAATCTCTCTTAATTTGGATACTTTAAGGTCCTAAATGAATTTAAATTTGCTTTTTATTGACCAAAAGAAACTGTAGGAATAAAATTAAAATGCTACACTGTGTGTGTGTATATATATATATATATATATATATATATATATATATATATAATATATAATCTAAAAAAAATATGTTTTACAGTGTTCTTTAGGTCATGTTTTTCAAGTAAATAATTAGTTATTATATTCAAAACTATTACCTATTTTCTGCTTCATATCAAACCATCTGTAAAATATGGTTTAATTAAAATTAATCTGCTCTGGTTAATTTTATTTAAAGAAATGTTTAATGTGCATGTTTTGATATTTTAGCTTTCAGTTTACTTGGGATGAATTACCTGTCCTTAGTTGCAACCTCAAAATAACCAAGAAAATTGAATCTTTTTTTTTTTTTTTTTAACTGTGGCCATTGTGTGTTTTGTGTGTTAACTTATATTCATTTCTGGTCTTAGTTTCCTAGATACAAAATTATATACAAGAAAGACATTTTGAAAAGTGTTTATGGATAATAAAAATAACTTTATTTGTCTGTTTAGAATTTTATGTTTATTCATGTTGTCTTCAGAACATTAAAACTGGCAATGTTTTGTCTCCTCACTCCTTTTACAAATAAGATTAAGTTAAAAATAAATTTATATACTCTTGATCATATAAAGAATAACTACAAATAATGCATCAAAAAAACATTTACTAAATATTGCTTCTTTTTTTTTCTTTTTTTACATAAGTAAAAAGAAAACTACAAAACAAATTGGGGGAAACAATGACATTGAACACAGTGATAAAAAAATCTACTTATTGAAGCAAAATTTCTATTAGCAGCATTGTGTGATTAACAAAGCAAATTTTATAAGTCAGTTTATATCTTCAAAGTCATTTGATTTGCTAGACTTAAAGATTAAATTTACAAACGGCTAATTTAATAATAGTAACTGTATAAAACAAGTTGTGAACACTTTTGTTGGGAATAAAGTAGATGATGATAATCCAGATACTTATAAGTAATATTTAGCCGTGGGATATTATTTCATGTTTTTAATAAAAACATTAAGTATGATTACTTATTATTTTTAAGCTGTTATATTAATGCTCCTTAGAGCACAGTACTTTTTCCTTGAGGGTAGGGAGAATGAATATTTATAGTAATATTAAACTATGAAATATTCTTTTTACAACTTTGACCTGTTAAAAAATGTCAAGGCTAACTCTATGTAAATAATGAAAATAATCAACATAAACTTTAACTAAGTGTTGAAGGTAGATTCTGAAACTTATGGGTGGGGACTGTTGTATTTCTGCTTGTTGAAAAAATAAATTTTGTCAAGGGTTATTGTGATCAGTTTAACCCTTCCCAATTCTGCACTCTACATAACTATGGCTGGTTTGTGAGTTAGTATTCACAATATATTTTGGAAACAACCAAAATGCCCTGAACTGTTTGGTAATCAGTTTAGCAATTCAAACAAGTAGCTTTGGTCTTGGCCAACAGACAAAAATGATCTCCAACTTTTCCAGGCTAGCAAAAATTTCTTCAGTTTACCAAATTCTTTTCAGCCAAGGGTAGTAGAGTAGGGGGTGAAGAAAGGTGGCAATGTCAACTCCTCTGCTATGGCTTCCCTTGATTGCCTCTGGGTGTCTACTCTATCTTGTCTTGCATTCATGGGAAATGTTTCTTTCGAGTGATGATTTACAAGTCAATTTGCATATGTGCATAATAACAATGTATCAGGAGGTGGTTTAGTAACGTCACCCTATTGTCATATGCAGCCAGAGTCAGCCAAATTCTCGATTCCAATAGACTTGTCAAAACAGAATTGTGGATAGCCTTAAAAAAAAAATCCATTACTGAATTTTGATCAACATCTGACTTAACATGGTCCATCTAGTTTACTTCAGTTATCGTTTCTCCCTAGCAGCAAATAGCGATGAGGATTGGGTGCTCTTTACTTTTCTCTCTTGTATTAGTTGAAACTTTAAGTCATAAGTTCAAACCCAGAATTCCAGGTATTAATTGTGATTAAATGCTTTTTGTTTCTCAAAAGCTCACTAGAAAAAACCAGACCTTGGTGTACTTCTAGTAAAATCAAGATTACTTAGCTTATTTTGGCTTTTCACATCAACTTAATTTAATTCCCATCCCAATGGACATAGATTTGTTCACTTGTAAAATTCACACCAATAACTCTGTTATATCTGTTTCATCATTTCTGTATGCCGTCTATAAAAATTTAATCTTATCTCCTCTCTTTTCTGAGAAATACAGTTGTTTTCCTGTTTATAAACCTCCAGCTTATAAGCTTTTAAAGATACAAACTTGTTAGAAACTAGTCTTTTAACCTTTAATTCATTTGTACAGCTATTTCATGCAACTGTGATCATCAGACAAGATCATGGTTGAATTTTGTGTTCATGTTGTCATATCCTATTATGGCAATGGGAAAATAACTAACTGAAATCAAAGATAATGCTACCCACTGGATGAAATACTTATGAATAATGCATTGTGTTTAAGGTTTTAATCTTTCGTATAAATTTGGTAAACAGTAGCAAATGTAAATGACAAAATTTGTAAAGAATGGCTAAGATATAGACATATGTAAAAAAAAAAAAAAAAAAAAAAACTCTAATAAATCAACAAGCTCTATTAACAAAGGAGACATTAGTGAAGAAATGTACAAATATTTGTAACTGAAACTTTCTTATATCAACCAATATATAATTCCTTCAGTGTTGTGTAATGGTTAGTAAGCTTGTCTCACTAGGTCTCTTATGACAGAGTTGTAAGTTAGTTCTTCACTGAGTACTCCATACTTTTGACATTGTGCCACATTTAAGTTACTCAGTAAACATTACATTTGTTTGAATAAATAACTTCTTACACTATTTACATTGTTGGGACTGTTGTCCCAACCTTTTTATTGTCATATTCATATCGTTTCAGCCATTGTATGCTCCAGCCTTTTTCAGGTGATATACCTTGGAATTTCGAATCAAATTCATTATTTAGTCCACTGACATAGATTGTTCAAGTTCCACATCCCATGCCTTTTCTGCCAGTGTACAACTGCCAAAATGTAATGGATATGGTGATTTTTTTTTTTTTTTTTTTTTTTTTCTTCTTCTTCTTCTCCAAGTGTAGCTTAGATGTGGCATAAGGATGAAAGTATTGGGACACTCAGTGAGGATCGAACTCACTATTCAATCGTAATTGTTCTAGCAAGACAAGTTTGCTAACCATTACACTACCTCAAGGTTCCAAAAGTGATTTTTCAAGCATAACTTAGATGTAGTACAAGGCCGAAAGTATGGGGCACTAGTGAGGATCAAACTCACTTTTCAGTCGTAACTGATCTAGCAAGACAAGTTTGCTAACTATTACACCCCGCCTCGGTGCCCAAATGAAATTTTACCCTAGTAGTAAGGGTTTGCTTACAGTACCAAATGTTCCTAAGCGGTCCCCCATCTAAGTACTGACCTGGTTCTACAGTGTTTAACTTTGGTGATTGAACAAGAACTAGTGTCATGAATATGACAATAAAAATGAGAGCAACTCTCTCAACAATGTAAATAGTTACAATACCTCATCTCAGAAATAACTTCTTTTGTGTGAATAAATATATTTTATTTAAATTTTCTGTAAATATCGGGATGCAATTCCTGAACCTGATAAATTCCTTCTATTATTATGTACTTAATAAATCTTAGGAACTTATAAGCTTGTAAGTAGAGTGATCCGTGTCATATTAGAATTGGGTGCTGGATGGAATAAAACTTCAATTTCTTTTTCAATAGTGAACACTTCTACTGAATACTCATTTGTCTTTTGAGCCTATATGTTTTAGTCCTGTTTATTCCCATTAGTGCTAAACTCATTTGTATCTATTTAAAAGAAGTATAGTGCTTTTCATCTCTTTCACCAAAAGAGTCAATAATCTTGACATAACAATTCATATAGATCTTGGAAATTATAAGGAATTAGATTTTGAAGTTTTTGCAGGAGAATATTTCCTAAGATACACCCCTTGAGTGTCAAAAAACAATATGGTAGCTTTCATAACTGTTGAGTTATTACATATGTAAAATCTTTAAGAAATACAATTGGCTGTCCAAAAAAGTAAAGGTAAGCTTTTTATTCAATTGCTTACACTTAAATACACGCCTATAGATTATTCTTCCGCCTTTGCATTTCAAAGATGTTTTATTCAGTTGAACTGTAGTTTAATATTCCGTAATATTAAACTATACTTTATTCTCAAAAATACTCGTATAAAAGAAAATTATTTTTGTAGCCTTAGATATGCTTTTTGCATATATTACATTTTTCCTTGTAGCTTGTATGTAAAAATTCATTCACTTAAATATTTTCTATTTAACTTGTCTTTGCATGGGTCTTCGTTTGAGGCTTTGCTTGATTTCACCAGACGTTTTATTATTGATAGATTTTATGTAATCATTTTTATATTGCCTCATTGTATGATTCTTTTCTGAATAATCTTAGATAAATTTAATTTAAATTTTCCAACATAAATTTTGACCTTCAGGGATTTTTTGCTGATTCAATTCTCTGCCTTTTATTTCTTAGAAAAAAAATTTTTTAATTAAAAAAAAAATTGAGGCTAACTGAACAAAGGCTTTCATAGGTTTTTGATATTAACCAATTCAGTTCAAAACCCATTTATCTATCTCAGAAATGATATCAATGTGCATTTTGATGATTTCAGTTTTACTAATGATTCTATTTTTTCTTTTTTAATACAAACTGGAATCATTAAATAGTCCAGCATAGTAAATTACTTTTTGTGGCATTTGATTATAACTTTTTTTTTTTTCATTCTGTCAAGTGAAGATATGTATTTAGGTATGTACTATGTACCTACCCACTTCACTTAAAAATAATAAAACTTTATTGGCTATAAACAAATAGTTAGCATTGGAATTTTTAACCTCCATATCAAACGCTCAAACTGGATCATTTTACCCACCAGTCAAGCTGGTTTAGGGTAGTCGATAGGTTTCAAGCAATCATTCTTGTGGAGGACATGTTGATAGCCATTTACTGGTGCCAACAGCCCTTTAAAGTATGAAGCTAAATATATTAAGCATTCTGAAAATACTGAATTGAATGCCTTAGGCAAAAAAGTCTTAATAAGTATGCTTGGTAATCTCAAAACAAATTTAGAAATAATTTATTTAAATGTTTGTATTAATGAGTGAACATTTTCTTTTGCTTTGTCAATTAAATGAATTGTTTCTCTCCCTTAGAATGCTTTACAGAGGGAGGATGTTTACTTGCCAAACTTATGAAGGTGATGTTCAAATGACCACAGTATGTGGAAGGGTGCTAAAGTGATATGCTAAACTTCCAATTGATTTGTTTGTTTGTTTTTGTTTTTTATGGTTTATCAACCTTTTGCAGGTTATTTAGAGCCAGAAATTATTTTTTAGATTGTAGGAATTTTTTGGAGATAATGATTTACTGATACAAGTCCTACTAATTAACCCATAGTTGGGGGGATTTAAAGGAGTGGATTCATACTGTTCTCCAAGGGTATTTGCATGTAAGTGAATATAATGAGCCTGCTTGGCAGTGGAACTTTACTCTCTGACTTACAACTCAGAGCTGTTGTCCATTATACCACCCACACATCCAAGCTTACAGCACCTGGTATTTCCAAACATTCACCTACCTAGGCACTGACAACGCTTAACTTTAACTATAAAAAAAGAACCTGATAATCTGGCCTCTTTCTCTCCTCCTTACATGGATTTCTTTTCCCAAGAAGCCATCTGATTCCCAGTGATGCTCTTTATTTAATGAAATTCCTTATTTGAGGCCAGAAGCAATATAACAAAGTCACTCCTCACTTGCTGACTTAGCTATTTAATAACTCTTTAGACTTACAATCTGCTATAAAATCTCAAACTAAACTTTTTAAAAAAAATTCAACTGGTCAGTATATTATTTATGCTATTTATATTTGGACTATTGTCCTCATCTTTGTTGTTGTCACGACATTTCAGCCATTGTGTCCTCCGGCCTTCATCAAGTGTATATAAATAGTTCAAATATAAATAGTGTAAATAAGGATAACTCCTTATTCCAGAAATTCAAACAGAATATCAGTACATTGTACAAAAAACTTGATCATTAACTTTTACTTGTATTTACAGAATGTAAGCAAAAGTGATGTACAGAATATAAGAATGATTTTCAAATTTGTTATGTTACTGTTTCTCTCTCTCTCTCTCTTTTTTTTTTTTTTTTTTTTTTTTTTAATTTCACCTAAGCAAAGCAATAAAGCCTTCAAAGCAATAAAGCCTTTGGGACACAAGGAGGGGTACTAACGATAAGAGAACAGGAATTAAGGAGTTAAGACAAGATAACACTTGACATTGCATTTAAATTTTTGAAGATCAAAGTTGACTGCGAGGCAAGAGGCCAGAAGAGCACAAATGAACTGTGAGATAAGAAACTTGTGTAACTTAGAACTGTATCTAGCTATTTCAACTGTAAACTGATGAGGCATTGCCGCTAATCTAATACTGCACTTAAGTTCATAACGAGAAGGTATCAAAGAGGAAAGCTCATCAGGGCAATTACCATGAAAATGTTTATAGAAAATGCACAGAAGTACACTACTGTATAAACATTTAGAGATAAATTAGAAATGCTATAAATAATGCAAAAGTTACATTAAATCTATTGATTCTGGCATTGGTTGATACAATCCTTTTACATTCATCGTAGAACTTGGGTAGAACTTCTTAGTGCCCAGATCATTAGAATTGAACCTGGTCATTAAGTGAGAAGTATCTGTAATTCGTTTTTCCTTTTGTACAGACTACATCATGAAAATAAGAAAAGTGCATATTTGTTGCCATTCATACTCTATATAAATGACCAAAGATCTTTAAAAATATTCAGATAAAAAGTTTCATTTGCCTTTTTGTTCTTATTTACTTGATTCTACTCTATCGATTAAATTGTTTTTTAAAATAAATCTGTCTGTAAAAGCTATTCTTTAGGCTGTCAATCAGCTGTTAAAATAATTGTCAATAGATTTGCAACATTTAAGTTTCTGAATGAATTTTTAGAAGTAAGCAAGAGCTACATTAAAAACTAATGTTTGTCCTGGGTATGACAATAAACTACATCTGGCAGCAAGGCCTCTGATTGGGAGGTTTTGATGAGCGTTGAACCACCTTTTAATTGTTATTCTCAGGTTCACCCTGGCCCAAGGTAAGGTGGTAGCACCTTTTAGGGTCTCAGCTATGAGTAAATAGTTAACCCCCACCCCCATGAAAGTATAAAAATACCAGCAATACATTTTCATAGTAAAAAAAAAATATTACCAGCAATACGTTTTTTTAAAAAATTACTAATGCTCCCAATAAAATTATTTTTCAGCATTAAATGACCCATAAGAAGTTGATATGCCACAAAAACAAACAAACTAACTAATGTGTGTATGAAATCTACGAGGGAGTGTAGAACAAAAAAAAAAAAAAATTCTGGTGTTAGATTTAAGGAATTCATTCAGGCTGAGAGCTTACCTAATGAATACACAGGAAATGACTATGGATTTATATTATTGGTGTATTCTGTCCTTTAACCTGATGAGCTAAACTGTCATGTATGCAAGTTATAATCTTTAACGTATTACTTTTTAAAGTAAAATTTATTTTAGTATTCATGGCAAAATGTGCTGGGATTTTTTTTTCTCCAGCAGCTACTGAAGCTGTGGAATCCCCAATTTTTTTTTTTTTTAAAGCAACATTTTAAGTTAATAAATTTGTATCTCCGATGTTCAACTGTTAATTAAAATTCCACCTTTTTAGTTTCATTATTATCCTTGTGCTTTTGTTCAGCATACTAAAATATAATTTATTTAATTGTAATCATAAAAAGAAAAAAAAAACATGCATAATGGAGTTGGGGGGGTGCTTGGGTTACCAAAACTATGCCTGACATTTGGATTAACTCTTTAGGAGAATGTGTTATTAATGACACAAATGATTTCTGATGATCTTACAGTTAAAATGGCTACATGTAACTAAACTTGTAGAATTCTCTTCTGGCTTCTTACTTTCCATTCAACTTTGCATTTAAATTTTTGAAGATCAATGTTAATCATTATCTTTTGTCTTAATTCCTAGTTTGTTTTTTTTGGGGAGGGATTCTCTCTCTCTCTCTCTCTATCTATCTATCTAATACTCTTGCTTTGTTTGGGATGAAATGATTTAAAAATAAATAAATAATGTTCATGGCACCTGAATTTAACTTTTCTTACATTTGAAGAGGACTTTTCTCTTCACATGGTCATAGCTAACAACCATCATAGCTATGTTTGTTGATCAACATTTATATTGGGTTGACCCTACCATCCACATGACTGAGAACTTCTTATGAAGGGGCTGTTGGTAGTCAGGCTAAGTGATACAGAGACCACCTCAGGGCTGTATCCCCTACCTATGGGCAGACTGGGCTTTATTTTTTTTTTTTTTTTTTTTTTTTTCTTGTCGTCCCCAAAAGCAACCAGACTAGGATGACAACTCTGATTTCAAAACCTGTGAAGGGTCTTTTGGTGACCTTGTGGTGCACTATATGCACCTATTCTCTGTATTTATTCTTTTTCTCATATTATTGCACACTCTGTATGTCATTGCATCTTAGTGGCTTTATTCCCTTGCTTGGGGTGAAATGATTTAAAAAAAAAAAAAATGAATATCTGAAGAAATATTTTCCCACAAACTTTATGCTTCATTAAAATCAGAAAAATGAAGACAGTTGTAGTAAGCCATATTTCAAATTTATTTCTATTCTGGCTCTCCCTATGGAAAGTGGAATCAATGAGCTGAGTTTAAATTCCAGGTTATTCTATTATGTTCACCTCTGTACAAATGCCTTTGGGAAAAGCCATAAATTCATCTCCAGCTCCAGCTATGGGTTAAATAGCAGGGTAGATTAGACTCTCTAGCCTTGGGTGGCAACCATTATAGAAGGAAAATCCTGAATTCTAATCCATGGTGAAGGCATCAGGAAACCACTCCACTATCTTTTCAAAGAAATCATGGCAAATCACAGATAAAGAAAGAAAAAAAAAAAAAAAAATTGAGTCTTATAATTGTCTAAAGTGATATGGTATTTAAATAAATAAAATTCTTTATAGATTTCTGCAGGTAAATAACCACATTTTAAGTTGTTTATTTATTTTATATATGTATGTATGTGTACAATCTCGTTCTCTTATGTATGTGTACACGTGTAATCTGGAGATTACATGAAACAGGCTGTTTATAGTGTGTATGTGTTAAAAAAAGTAATATTACTATAGTGCTACTTTTAATTGAAAGATTTCAATAATAATAATAATAATTGTAGATTGATATTAAAAATAAATTTTTATTTAAATATAACATTTCATTCTGTCTGGGATAGAATGAAATGTTTTTACAGTCTGTTTTCATATTGTAAAAATATTGGCTGGCTCATATGGCTACTAATTTGTTTTCATGTTATTAATAGCTTTCTAAAACTTAATAAAGTACTATGAATCAAGGTGTGATATCTTTCAGTATCAAAACTTTATTCAAATCTGATCAAATTTTTATTTCTTTTATAAATGCAGGTATGCAAGAAAGCATTTTCACGGAAGGACCACTTGAACAAGCATGAGCGTACGCACATGGGTGAGAAGCAGTTTTCATGCTCAGTGTGTGGTAAACAGTTTTCTCAGCGGACCCATTTAGAAAAACACCGGAATTCTCATTGCAATGAGGCAAACCAGCAGGTGCACAATGCAACAGCAGCAGCAGCAGCAGCAACCCTCCTTCCTACTGGCTCCCTACCAATTCAACTGGGTTCTCCACTGCCCAGTCTTACCCCCAGCCAGCATCAAGTCCCTGTTGGGACTACTGGCACAGTAACAACTACAGGTAATGCTTCCTGCTTGCAGTACCAGATGGCTACCAGTGTGGTTAGTAACCCCCAGCAACCATCACAACAGCAGGCATCTACAATGATCACTGCTTCTCCTCTTGGGGCTGTCGTAGCATCAACAGCTTGCTCTTACCGGTTGGAGAACAGTTATGTATGGACTGGAAACCTTCCTGTGGCCACTGCCTGGAACACTGGCTGTGCTGTTAACACCACTACCAATAATACCACTTTGCCATACCCTATTGGTCAAATCAAGTGCGAATATCCTGATTCTGCTGAAGACTTTCAGACTGCTTTGCAATATAATCCTAATATGGATTATATTTCACTGTAATTTCTCACCAATTTTTCTTGGTGTTTTTTTTTTTTTTTTTTTTTTTTTCATTCAGAACCCCTTCTCCCCTATACTGCTCTTTTTACAATTTAGAAAGAAAACAAAACCCGTCCTTCACATAAAAAATCAAATGTTTTTCTTATAACTAACCAGGGTGTGCTGACGGCTCACTGTTTTTTCCTGTTATTATGCAGAACAGCTGCTGCTGATGTTTGTCTTTTTTTTGTTTTGTTTTTTTTATCAGTGAAAGAAAGAAAAAGCAACAGTAGGGGAGAAAAATGGTATTTAGGGGTTGGGTTCGTTTTGTAATTTCTGGTGGGCTATGATGAACAGAAGTTGGGTATGGATTTTTTTTTTCTTTCAGGAGATGAGACTTTGCAAAAAAAAAAAAAAAGAAAAAAGCAATCATTTGAAACAATCAATTTTTATGAATCATTTGCATTTTTCTTTGTTTCTCTTTCCCTTTGTAATTTTCCTTTTTCATTTTAAAGTGTATATCCTGTGTGTGTGTGTGTGTGTGTTTGTTTTAACCCTCTCTCTCTCTCTCATCATTTTGTTTAGAAGTAGGCTTACCATATATATATATATATATATATATATATAAAAAAATTCTGTTTATACATGTTTTTTTTTTTTTATTATAGGTAAACTTATTAGAGTAAATGCTCTCTTTTAATTAAGCAATATCAATTACATTTACCCATCAGAGAATGTCAGGCTAAATGACATTCTCGTATAGGAAACAGGTTTGATTCTTGTCAATATTGAATATTTCCTATTAAATTTCTCTAACATTCAAGCCAGTGAATGTAATTAATACTATTTAATTAAAAAAAAAACAGCATTTATTTACTCAAATAAGTGTATCAACAAAAAATGCATAAACAGAAAATATATTAAAATATTTGTTGGATCTAATCCATTTCACAAACACACACACGTGTGTGTGTATATATATATATATATATATATATATATATATATATATATATATGTGTGTGTCTTGTGTCACAGTCTTAGATTTCTCTTTTCTCAATTTATTTCTTCCCTTTCTACAGTTTGTAATTTAAGCATTGAATTTTGCCAGTATTACTTTCAACTTGTGCAGAATAGACCTAGTGAAATTAAGTTTGGAATTACCTTTCTTTGATTGGACAAGAAAAGTTTAATAAAGTCTAGTAAAATCAAGAATTTGTTAAAGTACATTATAACCTGACAAATATGATATGTGCATATTCATTCTTAATGAAGAGTTTACTGTTATATCACAGTAAGTTGTATTTAATTGATTGTGAGACTTCTTTGATAATTTACTGCCTGATTTATAATTTTATTTTGCTTAGTGATACATTCTGATTAATATTTTTTTTCCTTAAAAAATACAAGTAGCCTTTGCTATATAAGCATGCCCCACCACCACCTCAAGAGGAAGGTTTACTGCTGGCTCTTACACAAGTAGGTATCCTATAATAATAGTGAATTTTATTTAGTATACTTTTTATTTGTGAAATGGTATTTGAATTTTTTTTTTTTTTTTTTTTTTTTTTTTTCATTAAGTTGACATATTTTGCAGTTAATAAAATAATTCCACTTCATTAGTGCTATATTGGTATAAAAGAAATAATAAAAATTTCATCTGCAGGATTCAAACAATGTTAAAAAAAAAAAAAAATAAGCAGGCTATTTCAGATACTAAGAATTACTTACCATTTAATTTTATTTATAAACATCTTAACACCTGTATAAATCTAATATTTATAAAAGGGAAAAAGTTTTTTATTGTACCCTTAAAAATTTTTCAGAAAGAAAAACAGCAGCTATATATTCAAGCCTTAATCCAGAAAACTATTACATATTTCTCCATTGTATCAAGATCTGGTTTAGTTTGATAATAATTATCAAGTGGAGAATGGACATAATTTAATTTGCCTTGAATCTGTCTAATGTGGATAAGTTTATCTTGTGTGCAAAACACAGAAAGTTAATATATTGAATAACTGCAAATATTTTCTCTCCCTCATTCTATTTTCAAATAAAAATTTCTTTTCTACAGACAACTATTTATGAAAAAAAAAATTTGTTGCTTTACTCATAATACCCCTAAAAAAAACAAATGTTGGACAAAAATGGCAACCTGTTTATATTTTGGAAACAAGCAAAAAAGCTTTTTAGATTTCATGCAATATTTTGGTAGCAAAAAATTTTGCAACAATCCCCCACATGCTGTTGGGAAGGAATTGAAATTATGGCCTGAACAGCATTATCCAAATTAAACTTAGAAAAGGCATGAGATAGTCATCCATATGGCCAAGTGATGTGATTAAAATCTTGTGTATGTGATGAAAGAAACAGGTTTATTTAAAAAAAACAAAAAAAAAAAACAAACTGTTAAGCAATAGATTGATTACTGATAGTACAAATAGGCCAACTTAAATGCCACATGTAAAAATTTTTTTTTTTTTTTTTTTTTTTTATGGCACTGCTTTAAAGACAGCTGAAGGTTTCAACCAAAAGAAAATTTTATCAATATAAGCAATTAATCCCTAGTCATTTCTGGTGACTAATTTGTAGCTGTATAAGCATGTTTGTAAAGAGTAATTTGCACAAATACACTTTGTCCGTTAGACTATTGAAAATCAAAGATAAAGGTAATTAATTCCAAATTATTCCTTGTAGATAATCAGGTCTTGCTTACCAAACAGAGGTGTCATGATTTTTAATATTTTGATATCGACCACTTTTCATGTTTCTTAATCAGCTGCTTGTCTACAACCACATTTTTCAAGTCCTTGTCTTTAGGTGATTTGGGTTACTTTCTCAAATCGGTTCGTAATTTACTACTTCAATTGATCTCTCAACTATTAAAATAGGGAATTATCAGAATTGGTATTAAAGTATCATATAGTTGACTGGAGTATGCACCAACAGGTACACATTTCTAGAAGTGAACTGCAAAATGTGGTCAATTTTGAGATTAGATCTATTTTATACTTATATAATGGGGGGGGGCAAGAGTATTATAAATGAAAGCCACATACTTATTGCTTATTGAGAATTACTATATATTATCTTGCAGATGGCCAAAAATTGAATACCAAGGCAGGGTGTTATTACTCTCTTTCCACTTTCATAAAAAGCAAATTTTAGCCAAAGATTCATTGCTTTATCCTTTGTGGATTTATTGGCAGCACTTTTTTTTCTAATTTTTTTTAATTTTTATTATATTTATTTTTATTTATTTAAAAAAAAAAATCATCTGCTTTGTTTATTTATTTTCTAATCTTCTTGGTAGACAGGAGATATGGGAAGCTGAATCATTGCTGGGGATATTTTCCTATCATAATGAAACTTAGCCTCTGTTTAAAATAATTTTTTTATTTTAAATTTGTCAAATTGTTAGGACTGAGTAATAGCTTTTCAATTATACAAATGAATTTACTTCTAAGAATCATTAGCTTTATATAATATATATATATATATATATATATTTCCCAATCATGGGTTCAGATGCCGTTAGGCAAGCTATTCTGATATTTTATTATGTACACCTTATTTTTATTTTAATTTTTCTGTGGATTGTAACATGACTATCAATTACTTCTATTGTATATTCTACTCATACCTCTGATTTTTGCATGGTAGTACCAGAAAAAAATTAAATAAAAGCTATACTTATCTATCATATATGACCAGAGTCCTCTTTGTGAATGAAAAATTAGAAACATTTAAATTACAAAAAAATAAAAAATGTAAAATGTAAGTAGTGTTCCTACTGTGCTTCTCTCTGTGAGTAAGCCCCCCTTTTTTTTTCCTTTCTTTAGCGAAATATACATTCTACTTGATTTTGTTTTCTTTAACCTGGTTTTGATCTGAGGAGGAGGAATCTCTCGTCAACTTTTTCAGTTTTTTTGCATACAATTCTAGTCTTTTCAGTGCAAATGATCTGGATAAGTTCTGATGTTTTAGATAATCAATGTAAGGCTTATAAATTTTTTTTTTTTTTTTTTTTTTTTTCCTTGAAGAAATTTTGTCTGTCTGCACCACCAATCCTTATCAGCCTCTGTTTCATTTAATTCCAAATCAGTATCTTGTACAAGTTCATCTAAATCTTGTTCAATGCTCTGTAACTTGGCTTGTTTTCGTTACAATGGCTGTAATGTTTATTTACAAAACAAACCAGCAAATTTTTTTTTTTTTTAGAGTCAGCATTTATAGAGCCAATACATAGTAGATAGGATGCTGGTGGAAATGAAAATGGGCATTACAGGTAGCTCTTAATAACTTTTTAAACAAAATGTACTTATTTTACTTATTCAGCAACTCTGGTATAATTAACAATATTAAAAGGAATAGTTGAACATTAGCAAAGAGCTAGGGCCATGAAATAATCCACTACCTTTATATAAAATATAGCAAATGGCATGTTTTGTTTTTTTTTTTTTTTTTTTTTTTTTTTTTTATCACCTTATTGCTGATGTTAGTCCTATTACTGATCTCTCTACTGTGGTGATGTTAACAGTCAAATACTTTTTTGTTAAAAATTATGTAGTGTATTGTTTGTTTTCTTAAACAACATTTTATTATCGCTGTTGTGATTTTTTTTTTTTTTTTTTTTTTTTTTTTTCTATTTTGTTTTATTTATTTACCTGCTTCTATGAATGGAGGGGAAAAGTCCCCCCCCACACCTTTTGAGAGAGAATGAATTTTTTTTTTTTTTTTTTTTTTTTACAAAACCTAAATAAAATGTTTTAAACCTCCCCAAATAGACCTTCCTCTTTGAAGGATTTCTGCAATTGTCCCTTTCTATTTGCATGCATCCGCTTTGCAATTTTATATTGGTCTCGTATTTACAAAATGTGTTCACTTTTTACAGCATTCAAAGAAAAAAAACCAATATTATATCCTAAATATTGGTTAAATGTTAGTATTAATAGTAAATCTGGACCTTCATTTCTACTATCCTTGATTAACACTAGTAAGACTATAGCAAGAACAGAATCAAAGTTGGTAAACAGAACTAGAATTTGCTACTTCATGTAATGAAATTCTGGAACATTCTTTACGTTTCCTAACTTTGAGCAGTATGTCATAGCAGCCAGAGATCAGAATGCTATCCAGTACTTTTAAAATGTTAGCAGTAAAGAAACTTTTAAATAAGATCCTACTGACTATTAAATTTGCTCACTGCAAAATATGTCACTTGAAATACTACAGCTATATATTTTAAACTTACTATTAATGCTGTCAAAAGTTCAATAACAATTTTGTAGATATCATACATTAAATACTCCTCCTGTTTTTTGCTGTTCCATTTTTACCTAGCTTTTTTTTGTCCTCTTTCAATTTAGTCTTTGGTGCCTTAAAACAGCTATAAAGGATGGAAATTTTATACCCCCATAATAATTTAATTATAAAGTTTAGAGCTTCCTTTTACCATTTTCTATTTTTACCATTTTCATTTATGAACATTAAATCCCCAATTTCTCAACCACTGGATAATAGACTTAAAGAAAAAGTCGGTGATCAGCAATTCTTTAGTTAACAGTATTTTACTTTATAGTTGTTTTTAAAATTGGATAGAATTGCAGATTTGGGATATTCAGCTGTAACAAAGACCGAAATGCCTGTTTAAATTCAAATATTTGCCTTTCCTCCATTATTTGATCAAAGTTTAATCAAATTGGAGAATTTTCAGTTTAAAACAAAATGTTTCCTCCTTATGACATTTCTGTGTGGGTCAAAGTTTTTGTGTTTGTCATCTCATAAGATGACTAGAAGTTTCTTGAATCAAAAGTAACTTTCAATATCATTGGATTAATTTATATATCAGCTATAAATTTTTGGTATCAAGTAACTGGCAGATATTGTGACTATTATGTTGCCTGGACTGATTTTGGTGTCTCGGTTAAAAAATACTGCCAAATATGAGTAGGACTGTAAATTTTTTTGTGCCACATTTTCCATTTAATATTAGCTAATTTTGTATGTATAAGAAAAATTTAATGTCAAGATTTTCCTTGGAAAATGAAACTTTTTTTTTTTTCCCAAATGAAAACATTATCCTTGGTTAATAAAGTATACTTATTTACCTGTGGAAGTGCTTTGGAAAGTAAACTGGTTTTACTGACATTCTCTTCTGACTGTTTATGGTTTACCTGTAAAAAGGAACCATAATTCAGAATGGCAGTAACACTGATTTGAAGATGCTTTGTCATTTCTCTTAGAAAAAAAACAAAACAAATGACCAACAAAAGAGAAATGGGTAAATACAGGGTGTTTCCAAAATAATTTATATCATTTGAGATGTAAATATCTGGATAACTACATGGTCTAGGCAAATGAAACTAAACATGTCTATTGTTAAGCAAAATAAGATTTATTCATCAAACTTTGAATGGAATTCAAAGGTATACAAATTTCATGAATGATTTCACAATTTTTCAATATGTACACCACCTATAATATGACACATGTCAAGACAGCCTTCATCTTTGAACTTTTTGTGCATTGCAGTTGGTGCATTTTTTTTAGCAAATTCTCTCTCAAATGCACATTGCAGAAACTTGTTCAATTGTGTTTGAGCACACTCAACAAAACACCTTTTCAAGTGAATGGTATTTCTGTATCAAAAAAAAAATTAAACAGAATTTTGAGTTGTTTCTACATATGTCGTTAAAATTGATCGTTTGAATAAGAACTGGTCAAGTTATTTGATTACAAAATGTTTATCAATTTTTTTTTCTCAAACGCCCTGTATATTGAGTTCATAAGTTTCTTTCTAGTTAACATTCACTTGTTTTTGTTTTCTTTGTACTACAATTAATATATTGTTAGTCATATCAAATTAAAACCAATATAACTTAGCCAGCACCTGAAAATAATTCTGAAATGTATAACTTTTTAACTGAATTAATGTTGGTGTGATTTTCTCTAAAGTTGGCTGAAGAGGCACTTTCAAATTGTCCAAAATTGGAACAACTAATTTTTGTAATGGTGAAAATTTAAATAACTCTTTTCAAACTTTGACCTTTTGGTTTTCTTGTAATGTATTTTAGATAAGTGTCAAGGGGTATAGTTTTTTGATATGCCTTCTTATAAAATAAAATTGGCTCTCTAGTTATGATGTTAACTGATATTCGATCATTAAAAAAAATAATGTTCAGATTTTATTACTTATTGATAATCTGTTTATATACTTTCAGATATAGATTATTTTTTTTTAATATTATCCATATAAAGTTGGTATTTCAGCACTTCAAAATCTAACAAGTTCAGTTTTTGTAAGCTTTAGAACCCCCCCAAAAAAAAAAAACATTTAGCTCACTATTATAAAAAAACAATAACAAGTTTGTTATCTATTTCCTTCATAAACATTAGATCATGTGTATCTCTATAGAATTCTCATTAAGAAGGCCAAAATTTAAATTATGTGTTTTACTTTGGTATGAAAGGCATTTTTAGGGCTGGCATTTGAACATTGTAATCCATTTTTAATACAAAAAAATAATAATAACAGTATTATAGGTTACTTCCTTTTAACTTATTAACTCCCAGGGCTTTCTCACTCCTGATTGACCATGTTTTCAAGGGGTTAGTTGTAGCCATATTCACCATGCTTGGCCAATTGTAGATTGGTGAGGCTATTTAACTCATAGTTGGGGAATTTGAATTCTACTAGTCCAAAGCTATAGGATCCAATATGTACTGCTATTTATCCATAGTGGGGGGGGAGATGGATTCATACCTTTCCCAAGCATATTTACTGAATCCAGCTCTTCAATTCGTCAACCTGAGCCACTATCCATTACTCCACTGTGCCTCCCAAAGTGGGACAGTGAGCCTTAATACCTGAGATGTTCATTTAACTAAACATTTATATATATATATATATATATATATATATATATATATATATATAATATATATATATATATATAAAATTTTTTTTTCATTTGTAAATGAGTGGAAATTTTTTTTTTTTTTCTCTAACAATTTGCCATTAGTCCCTCTACCAAAAGCTATAAAATTGATAAATTTTGCAGAAAATTGTAAAAACTTGCACAGTGTATAGAATAGAATAACTATTTAAAAGATTTTATTGATAACCACTAGATTTTTGCTTGAGGGTTGACATATGTGGATTTCTACCAGAGTCTGGCAGATATTTTTCACCAGTGCCAAAGTTGGAATTTCAAATGCTGATTCTCTAGGTAGGTAATCTGTTGCCATTTTGAAAATTGGTATAATACAGTCTTGCTACAAGCATTTCCCACCATTTTGGTGTGGTCTTATGCCATATAAACTAAACTTAAATGATTCAATATTTACTTTCCCCAAACAGGTTTTCAAATTAAACTGTCATGTTCAACAGATATATTTAAGTTAAATGTACCTTAGATCTCGTTTACTGTAAATTGCAACATACAAGTTGACCTTAGAATTTTTAGCTCAAAATTCTGAGTTGAACATATACTTACTGTATAGGTCAACCCCCAAATATACAGTAGGTTACCTGTCACCCCAAAAGATTTTGAGGGGCTTGAAAACTCAAATTGTACGCCACAATTTATGGAATTATTTCTCTTTGTTCTGTATAAGGTATTAGGGATATAACTATTTTTGGAAACCATGTGATAACATCTATCAAATAAATAGCAAAGAAGAACAAAACAGATTTTTTTTTTTTTTTTTTTTTTTTTTTTCTTCACCTTTCTCATATTTTGCACTTAAAAAAAACAAAACTTTTCAGTGTTGATAGTTTGTTAAATTCTAGCATCCTTCCAGAACATTAATCAGTGTTTTGAAGCAATATTAGATACTAATTGGAGGGACCAAGAACTTTTCTGCAATTGTTTTCATGATACTTAAATATAAAACTAACTTGCAGAAAGTGCTCAAAGATATTGACAGATGATACCAGAAGACAGTGGTTTTTCAAATGTGTGACCTTGAGAAAATAATAACAGTATTATATTACAATTTTGCTGTTATCATTCTTTTATTTCTAGTTAACAATCTCTCAGCCATTTAATGGTCTACCAATTATTTTCACTTGCTTGATCTTATAACTTCTTGCCATCCTTACATTCCCAAGCGACTGTCTCATAATCCTTTGTATCTAAATGCTAAATTTCTCAATGTTCATTGTTGAAAGAAGCAATACCATAATGCAAATTACTTATGTAATTTTGAAGTAATAATTTACCTGCTTAAATTTATTTGCTATAAAAATAAACATCTGATATATTTTCTATCTTAATTGTCAGGTTGAAATTTTAGATCCAGCATATAGAATGGCATCTACATTTTTACAGTCTACTGTTTTATAACCAAGTTGCTCTTCAGCCTACTTTGTATAAAGAATATGGAAATCAAAGAATATGGAGTCAATGGTGACTCATCGAGTTTTTCCTGATATGAATCAAAATTTTTTGGATATGATTTTTTTTTTTTTTTTTTTTTTCCCCCCAAGATGTTTATTACAAAACTAATCATGCTAAATGTTTTTATGATCAAGTTTTTTTTTTTTCCTCATGTCATAGAATCATGAAACTGAGGGGAGCAGATGTAGTCAGTAAAGTGTGGTATCCCACCACCATTAATGAAAACTTTCACCATTATGCAATTGCTTCCAATGACATTTTTCCATCGCATCTATGCAAATACTAAACATTTTCTTCCTTTACAATATTATTTCATTATCCATTTCAATTTCTCTTCAACAATAGTGGCTGGCTACTGTTGTTGGAGTTACCATTTACCTCCATGACAAATCTTCCTCTATCCTTGGGGTTAGTTATTCTTGTGAGTTTGAGAAAAGGTTATTTGGCTACCAGTAATAAAATTTCTCTCTGTTGGTAGCATGTTATGCAATGTAAAGTTCATGACAATCTGGTCACGACTTTTGGAGCAATTCTGGTCACATAGTTGTAATATGATAGCTTACAAATATTAATCGTAACAGTATAAAAACATTTCCAAAGAATTGTTGAACATTACTGTCTCTTGCCTTCTTCAGAAAATTTATAGCTATGTGGCAGTTTAACAGGAAAGCCAACAGGTACCAGTTTTTGTCATAAAAAAAAATGCTCCCCTCAAATGAAAATGGACCAATTTAGTATTTTAGTATAATGAGACCATGTCTTACTTTTTATTGTTTTAATGTGCATAAAGGCTTTCCCTTTCATTTGGCCTAATATTCCTGCTTTGTGCATAAGGAAAATCTCTGGGTTATAAAGAAAAAGAGCCAAACTGTGACTGCCATTGAATTTTTACATTTTTTTTGTCAAAATATTTGTGGGTGTTTATTTTTTAACTTATTTATTTTATTTATATATATATATATTTTTTTTTTTTTTTTTTTTTTTCATATTCAAGGATTAAAAATAATTTTTCATGTTGTTGAAAGTTTTTGAAACATATCCTGAAGAGGAGGCCAGATTAAATAAAATTAATAACAAAGCCTATTACAAAGTAATAATGCAATTATGTATAATGTTTGAAATATTAAGAACAAGTTTTTAATACAAAATCTCTACATATCTTTCTTCTTTTTTTTTTTTTTTTTTTTTTTTTTACTATAAACCTGTGTGCATGATTTTTTTATTTATATTACTTGATGCAATAACTGAGCTTAATTTTACATCTTGATAAAACTCCATCAATTACATGTTTTTTTTTTTTTTTTTTTTCTCTCTCTCCCAAGACTTACATTAAGTTAATGGTTTATGAAAATTTTTAATTTAATCATTCTAAATTTAGGTCACATAATTTGGAAATGAAAAAAGAGAATGCTAGCCATTTCAATGACATTAATTTTTTTTTTTTTTTTTTTTTTTTTTTTTTTTTGTGCCACTTGAGGGAAAATTGACTCTTTGAAATAAAATAAAAAAAATAATAATAATTTTAATTGTAATCTTTGTCCTTGGAACTCTTTTTACCAAATCTTATTCCTCTGTTTTCAGAATTGACCTGTTTTTTTTTTTTTTTTTTTTTTTTTTTTATTGTTTTGCAAAAGGTTTTTTTTTTTTTTTTTTTTTGTAAATTCTGATCTCCCAATAAGTCACATAAAAATAGTGATTTCACTTTTGCCTTTTTCTCTATTGAGCAACCAACATTTATTTTTTAGTTATTTTCATTTATTCATGATTATTCATTGGTCATATCCTTGCAATTATGAATGAATTTGTTCAGTAACAATGCTTTCCAGATACATTTTCAAAACAAAAAAAAGTGCCGTTTAAAAATGATCAATTCTGTTTCTAATATTTGTTTCTTCAACTTTAAATAGACCAAAATAAGCAAAATATTTTTATGGTTCAAGATATGTTGAAGAAGGAATGATTTACTAAGCTAGAGCGATTCTCATTAGGTACACAATACACATGCCAATATCACTACTAATAATGTTACAGAATACTAAACTTTTTACTGTAAAAAGACTGATACATTGTTATGAGTTGTTAAAACAAGATTTATAAATAATTAATCCCGTCCCAGATTTTATTATTTATATTAAAGACAACAGATATTTTGTTGATTAATTTTAATGATCAGCTTTTTAAAATTATGAATAATCCTTCTCAGATGAGGAAGAAATTCCATCAAATTGCCCAAAGTTCATTTTGAAAGAAGTACAAGAAATGTTGTTCAAGCTTTTGACTTTCTTAACTCCTCATCAAGGTAGATAGACAACTGGTGAGTTTAGAAATTTGGAATAGTTGATCAGTAAAATTAATCAACACAGAATATTTGTTGTTTTTAATAATATTTGCCTTAAAGAACATTTGCTGCCATGAAATTAGATGTAACATTCAGTACAAATCAAAAACCATGATGGGTGATAGAAAAACTACGAAAATCTGTTTTGCCTTCAATAAGTATTGAACATTATTATATATTAATAGTATTTATCACTCTAGTCTAATATTGATTACTTCATTGGCAGAAATAGTTAAATTTATATATTACATATATTAATTGCTAGTATTAATAGCTAGAATTATTTTCAAATATATATATATATATAATAAAAAGGCTTAAATGCGGTCATAATTTATTCTATTGGAATCGTAAATACGATCCAATTCATCAGACCTACAAATCCAGTCTGATGAATTATGACCATAGAATATTAGTGTTTAATATTAGTGTTTAATCCTCTTTATTATATCCTTACTCTGTCCTGGACATTGAGTTCTACCTGGATTCTATCCTCTTGGAATTTTTTATTAAAATATATATATATATATATATACCACTAATATTCTCTCTCTCTATCTATCTATATATATATGTATATATATCACTAATATTCTCTCTCTATATATATATATATATATATATATATATATAATTATATATAATATTAGTAGGTAAATATACACACATATAAATAATGTGTATATTTACCACTAATATTATCTAATATATATATATATCACTCACACATAATTGTGTATTTGGGCAGCAATCACTCTCTTATACAAGTTTCATTAGTAACTACTGACAAAGTGTTGTGATGAAGCTATTTATTTTTCTTGTTTTTGTATAGTTTGTAAAAATTGTTTAAATGTTCTGCATATGCAAGCACTTTTGGGTATTCTTTTAGTCATTATCAAAATTGAATTTAATTTTTAACAAAGTATGGGCTTTATGTATGTGTCTCGCTATAGGAATGCTTTATTTTCCAAACACGGTCAGCACATTGTGGCCATGTTCATAGTTGGTGTTACTGATTAAAAGAAAAAGCTAACAATCAATAACCTCAGCTATGAACATGGCCTGAATGTTCTTGGTTGTCTGTTCGAAAAAGCATTCCTATAACTCTAGACACACATATAAAAATCCAGACAGTTAAAACAAAAACAAAAAAATAGAAATTGCCCTTGATAATGAGTTAAAGAATAGCTAAGATTGCTTGGATATG
Organism: Acanthosepion pharaonis; assembly: GCA_903632075.3. Lineage (NCBI taxonomy): Eukaryota > Metazoa > Mollusca > Cephalopoda > Sepiida > Sepiidae > Acanthosepion > Acanthosepion pharaonis. The sequence goes on along the minus strand of CAHIKZ030000894.1, from coordinate 8,683 downwards.
CAGGAGATTTGGACAATTTTTACACATTTTATGTCCAGAACACAAAATTGAATAAAAAAGCTTAATTGCAGTACCATGTCACCATATATATATATATATTATATATATATATATATATATATATATATATATAATATATATAATAAAAATAAAATAATTCACTTAATACATTCATATCCAGATTCTGTTTCATTCTGTTTTTTTATGCCTCTTCTTCAGCAGAATTTTTTGTCTTTGATGTATTCTCTTCTGGAAATTGCTCCACTCAATCACATCTTTTAGAGCAAAAGATTTTCTTATTGTTTTGTGTAAATTGTTAAACAAAAATGTCATTCATAGAAATTACCTTTCTGCATATTTCTAAGATGGGAAGTTTATAAGATTTGTATTCTAAATTCCAAAAAGAAAATCCTTCATTGAATGTTTTAGAAAACCTTTTTGCAAAATTCTTACATTCAAACATTAATCTCCAATATTTGGTTTAATTTTTATCCTTCATCCTCATTATTCACTTCCCATTTCATGTGTAAATCATTTTGAAATTCCTGTTTTAAATTAATTTGTGAAAATTTTGAAGAAAAATTGCATGTGTAAGTATTCATTTATGTGTGTGTTTTGTTTTTTTTTTTTTTTTTTTTTTTTTAAGAAATAAGGTATGCATGTTTGTGGTAAATTACCTGATAGTGACAATTTTGGGGGGATGTATGTGTGTGTATATATGTATGAGTGGATTTAACTTTTAAGCTTTTATCAGATCTGTTCAAATGCGCACACACACAGGTGAAAAGAAATTGTTATCCATTAAATTTGTGTGTGTTGATAGTGAATTATGTAAGTTATTAATGGCTTAATATACAAAGTCATTGATATGTCATTTATGTTACAATTCCTACAACCAACCCACCCATCCCCCATCAAACATTGCCATGATGGAAAAGTGTTGGCCACAAGGATGGAATTGGACAACTTAAAATATTGTTGAAGAGAACGTAGCTGAAAGACTTATTTATAATAAAAGAAAAAAACGTTTTTTAAAAAAAAAAAAAAAAAAAAAATTGTAACCCATTATCATCTAAAACCTATCCAAACTTTTTCTTTTTTTATATAAATCTAAGTTGGTTCACATTTGCTTACAGATTTTAAGCTCAATCAACACCTTGCCTGCTTAATCATCCTTACAAAATTTCAATAAAATTATTTTTTTTTTAATGTGTTTACCATAACTTATTAATCATGTAATGTAATACATTAAAATTAATTTAATTTTAACTTAGCAGTTTCAACCCTGTACGTCCATGCATGCTGTGTAGATATAAAGAAAATTATCACACAATCTTAGAATGTGTAGAAAAACAAAACCAGCAAGAAAATATTCATCTAAATTTCATCAGTGAGAAATTCTATTCAGTTCAGTTATCAAGTCTGATTTTGGGGACAATAAGCTAATGAAAATCATTGCTTTATTTCTAATAAATAATAAAACATTCCAAGATTTGTGCAAATAGTTGAAAATCATTCTTTGTGTTACTGCAACATTTTTGGCAATACCTTCTACAGCCTTCAAGCGCATTATGGAAATTTTTTTTAAGCATGATTAAATGATGACCAGAAAATAAAAGCTAATATGCTAACAGAGATTTTTCATTCTTAGCTATGTCAGCTGCACAAAGAACAAGTTAATTGTCCAAACAAATCTTAGAATGATCTTGACATTTCTCAAAATTATAAACTAACATTATTTTTTAATGATTCAAATATTAGATAAATTAAACAATAAGTAAAACAAGCAGATGGGACACTAATTCAAATCTTAGGATTGTCTTACTTTCTTAGTCAAGCTTGAAAATGTCTAAATCCATTGCATTTACATTTTTATTGTTCTATTTTCTTGAATTGTAGCTTTATAGAAAGTATACTTTTTTTTTTTTTAGAATTCTTTTTGGTCACATTATGGAGTATGAAAACAATTATTTTATAAATTGTTGCTACAATGAACCACTTGCACAAAAAGAAAAAAAAAAACATTCAACAAAAAAGTGATTAAGCTGAAAACATCTGTCTAGTCCAACTCATTTTGTATATAAACAGCACCTTTTTACTGTTGCATGATATTTTCATTAACAATTGTTCATTTTGTAGTTTTCTATTTGAGATCTTGATTGAGTCTTTGTGTATTTATTTGCAAATTAGTTAATTTTCTTTTCTTTTTTTTTTTCCTTTGTATGACTTATTTTCCTTTTAATTCATTGTAAATGAAGAGTGCCTTAAAACATTAAGATTGATAATCATTGTTTTTCAGCATTATAACCTCTCAGATGCAATGGATTAAATAATTCAATAATAAACATTTTCAGTAAGCTATACAAGCAATGTTTTTGCCTTCTAATTTCCATTATCACATCCCTAAACACAAAGCATTTCACTCTCAGTATATCACATTCAAAAATCAAGAGTATCAGACATTCTTTGTAATTAGTGTCCTGTAAATTTTTTGTTCAAAATCTGCTCTACTCTAGATACAGATAATTATATCAAAAAATTGTCACAGAATTGTTTTTAGACAAGCAACACATACTTAAATACAAATGACAGATTATTAATTACATGGGATGCTGCTCCCTGTGTTTAATGCTTCCACTGCTGTAGACATGCTTATACATTTTCAAAAACATCTTGCATCTTTATGAAACTTATTGCCTACAGTCATTCATATACACATATGTATCTGTAAAAGGACAATATGAATAAAGAAAAAAAAGGGTATTTAATCTTGGTCAACACATTTCGTTCTCTGACAGACTTTATCAAGGCAGATGCAAGGATTTTAATTTGTAGCAAGTATTTATATACAAGAGCAAAAATGTTTTTGGTTTTTGAAAAGAAAAAAAAATCACTTTCATTTATTAGATATTGAATTGTATCACTTCATGTCCTCCATAACTTGCCTGATCTTTCATTTAACCTGATGAATATTTGAGTGTTCTTATACATAAAATTTTGAAAAACCAATAACACATTTGCTCTTGTATATAAATACTTGTTTTAAAATAAAATTCTCTCGCTTGCCTTGATAAAGTCCCTCAGGACAAAATGCGTTAGCTAAGATAAGTTTTCCTTTTGTCTTTATTCATATATATGTATTTTCAAGACACTGTGAAATGTTGGCTTCTAACGGCTGTGCTATTTCCAAACCAGTGTAGACCTATAATAGCATATACAACCTGTTTTGTGATCTATTTTTGTTATATTTTGTTGTGGGTGCCATTAAACTTAGGATAGCACCTAAGGTCAACTCACACTGAAAACACCAGTTCTCCTTTTGATCACTGAAGTTAGTGTTGAGCCCAATCATTACACTGGGTACTGTAAACAACCTCTTACAATCTGAAATAATTTTTTGGCTTTAAATAAATCCACAAAGGATTGTTATAAAAAAATCAATCAATCAATAACTTAGTCTGCAGTACAGACTACTCTATCAAAAGCAAAATGGCAGTTCCTTTTAGAAATTACTGTCAGTAACTTTGTCATTTATTTGTAGTAAATGACAATTTTCTATTTTTCCCAAAACTGGCCAGCACAGCCAGGCAACAATGCATCAGTGACGGTGCTTATCTGTTGAATGTCTTGAGTGTTTATTTATTCATATTAGTATAAACATGGTTTATTCAAGTTTTAAATACTACTTCATATATTTCAACTACGTTTTTTAGCAATATGACTTTAAAATATCAGGTTATTTATGCTGTATGTATGGATGTACTTTTAAAAAAACAAAAAAAATTTTTTTTTTTTTTTTTTTTTCATGAGCCAACTTTGTAAAGAACACAAATATTCGCCTTATAGGTTTTAGGGCAGGGACTGCCCCTGCCTATGTCCGGTGGGACAAAATGTCTGTTGACCTCAAGTTTCAGGGCTACTGTATAATTCAGAATCTTTTAAAATTTTTGTGCAGTTTATAATATCAAAGGCTTCAATAGCAGAAAGAAACAATCTGTTTAAAAAAAAAAAAAAATTATTAGCTCTTTTAACATGTTTAGAATCCAGGATGGAGTTCTTACCATAATTCTACAAGGGATGAGATGGTCTTGCTAGTCAGTTATACTGAGTTCAACTCTCACATTGTGTTCAATGAGTTTATTTATTCGAAACTCTTGTGATTATTAAATGTCAGTTGTCATAATTAATAGACATCATGGTACAATTTTCAAGTTTCAGCTGCACTTTTACATTTTAATTTATGACAACAGTCATTGGTTATTCTAAAAAAAATCATCACAAGAGCCTGGATTTGAAGAATTTCTGCATGGTCTTGTAGAAAGCTAGATGTAAACCAAGTAGGAATACCAACAAAAACATTGGCTCATCACTTCCTTTCTAACTGCTGCTATTGATTTTAAGTAAAATTAAAGCAGTAGGAAAAGTGGTGGGGGGGTCCTTTTTCTAAAATAATTTACAGGTTGCTTCTTTCTCTTTATAAAATGTTTTATTTTAAACTGCACATAGAAATTTTTACTCTTTGTATATGCATTATTCTTAGCCTTATGAATAAAAAAAAAAATGCTTGGCCCTTTGTCACTTTTGGTTCTAAATTCTGGTCTCTGGTTCAAAAATAAGAGACGCCTGTTCTTGGGCCTTGAAATGTTCTTTGATACCTCCACTTTTTTTTTTTTTTTTTTTTTTTTTTTTTTCTGACAATATCCTAAAAGGAAACATCGAATTTATTATGCTGTTTCCAATAGTTATTTTTATGGTCTTTCCATTTTATATATGTAGTTGTTTCATAGGAAATGTTGGATGTCACATCTTTTAGATGTTCCTTAAATTCACAGATGATAATTATCTGCTGTTTCTATTTTTTTTTTTTTTTTTTTTTTTTTTTAATGATCTGCTGAAATAATAAAGTGCTGTCCTTAACTCAAAATTATACATAAAAATATCCACCTGCTCTGTCTACATTTAACAGACCCCTTACCTAGGGACTTATTGTATTTTAATGATTTTAATAAACATTTTTCTCTTTAAATTGAAACTGGCACTTATTAAACTTTTTTCTTTTTTTTCTTTTTTTCTTTTAATTCATCTGGTTTATAATCCAACATTTCATATGTGGCAACTTGATATGTAACCTGTTGTGACAGGAAACTGATAAATTTTTATGCCCACTTTGATAGGACTTATAGTCTTTCCATCATTTTTATATTTTATCCACCAGTTACGGTGATTTATTTTCTACACAAACTAGACTTGAATCAGGTGCCAATATCTTTTTATAGTATCAATTGTAGCTATTGCAATCTTCTATCATGCATTGACTTACATGTTGTTCAAAGGTCCAAGCTATTTTTAACAGCAGGACATTTACCAGCAAAAAAAAAAAAAAACTTAAAATAAACTAGCCAAAATTGAAATTGGAAAAACATTTTTTTGACTAGTCACATCGTTGTTTCCAACACACCATTTATTTTTATTTTTTTATTTTCTTTTGTTGCTCACTACCTATGTAGTGTGCACTGCTTATCCAGACAATAAAAGCACAATATATACACACCCCACCCAGTTAACCAAACGTGTTCTTAATGCAGATAACATTTAGAAATAAACATTGAATTTGATATTAACATATACACTTAATAAATACATGTTAATGGGTATAACGTCATTTTTGAGTAAGAGATTTAAGTTTGTATAATTCTTTGGCAATATCATTGGTAAATTTTGCTCTTGTAATTTACATATTTGTCTGCAGAGCTCATTCAAGAGGGTTTTGTATATTGTCTATGATCCTCTTAGTTAAGACATCTCTTATCTGTTAACATTTAGCACTCTGTATCATTTATAAATATTACTTCCCCTTTTACTGTACATGGAATCCCCCTCAACAAATAATGTTTTATATATTAGTTCTATATATTTGAAATTGCTGTAGTCTGGTTCTCAATTTCAGTCAAGATTGTTTTAGGTGTTGCCATAGAAGGCTAAAACTACATAACCAAGAAAGTCAAATACAACTTGCATTGGCAGCACTAACATTTTTCATAGTGAAAATAGTCATCTACAGTGCGAATGGTTGATTATTCTTATAATTGTGCTCAGGTCTTTTACAAGCTGACCTGTCCACAAGCCATATAAGTAAGCTTTATCCTTTTACAATTTCTATAGAGATAAATTCAGGTTTGCATTCTCTTTCATCTGCACAAACAATAGAATCTAATTCTAAATTTAATCTCAAAATATTTGTTCAAATTTATTGCGACTGTTGGTTAATAATAATAGTTGCTTTTTCATTTATTCATTTATTTATTATTATTATAATAAACCAGGAGATAACATTTGATTTCCATTAGTTCATCAAAAACCGCCAACTGAAATGACATTAGTTATTTTAGAATGAATGTCTAAGAACGTGTCTTTACTTTATCACCATTATGCTAATATTGATTTGAGATATTTTAAACCTAATTCACTTTTTACATAATTATGTTTTAAATATTATATTTAGTATTATATTAATATAAAAAATATTTTAAAAATCATTGGTTCATGAGATGATCAACATGTACTGTTGTTTAGATCCAACATTTTTGAAGACAAATTTTTAATGATTGTACAAAAATATTCCAATAAATGCATGACATATTATTATATATTATTTAGGCTTAAATATATCCCATTAGGATTTAAAAGGTTCAAGGATATTTTTAATTACTATTTTATTGAAGTTATTCAAATATATACGTGTGTGTGAAGCTGAAAATGTAACTGTAGTCTTTAAGAATAATTAGAGTAATTTTACCTATTTCACAGTTCTGTGATTTTCAAAAGTTAAATTGATATATATATATCTCAAACTTAATCCAAGCAAGGCAGTATAACCACTAAGACAAGAGGTTGATGTGAGTGAAAGAATTAGAAAACAGAAACACTATTAAGGAGCAAGAATACTAGAATAATTAGGAAGACAGTAGATAATGATTGACATTGCATTTAAATATTTGAGATATATATATAAGTGTGAAGACTGATATCAACACTTGTTATATTTACACATGTTCTATTCCAGATATTAAGCACTGGCCCTATAAATATAGCATACCTTAAAACTATAGTTTATATCCTACTACACCAAACCAAATTTTGTGGCTACCCTGTTTTTTTGTTTTTTTTTAATGTCTGCCAGCCTGCATATTCGAGAGACTTAATGAAAGAAATATGCTCTCCAGCAGGGTTCAAGGTTGCAATCTCTTTATAAGATAAACCTCCATATGATCTGTTATACTTTAAACCACTCGATCACATCCCTGCAGGGTTCAGTTACCCTTTTGAAGAATGCACATCCTTTCCTTCAGATCTTGAAAGCCTATATCTTTTTTCTTCTTGCATAGATATATCCCAAACAAAGTAATTTCTAAGGAAACTATGGATTTCCTATTCCAAACATTATTTTGTGGATACCCATATTTGAGTAGATACCTTGTTTTTGTAAACTCTGTAAATTATGTCTAGTGTGCACATTTTAGAGACTTAAGAAAATATGCTCTCTGACAGGGTTTGAACTTGTCTCCCTTTTGTAGGAAAAAAGGAATTTATTGATTCTTTAGAAATATATAAAACATTTTAGGCTTTTATAAACTGAATTTTACTGGTTTTGTATTGCTTAGGAAAAGATGGCAGCTTCAGATTGTTTTTGTCTTGCACTGAAAATCTGTTGTAAGATATTTTATCAATACATCATAAAATATCAAGTAATCACATTGAAAATCTAATTTTAGTAATTTTTTTGCAGCTAATCAGACAATCATTCTACAGCTATTAGTCAAAAGCACAGATCAGAAAATAAAATGAGGTGAGACTTCTCACATCCATCTTTGCCTTGCAAAACCCATTTTTTACATAATAATACTATTGCTTGACCTACAAAAGCTAGCAAAAAAATGAAATACAAAACATATCTTCCCAAAATCTGTTATTTTCCTCATTCAATCGGTTTTATATTTGTAACTGTATCTTATATGCAATAGAAGTATTAGTGGTAGTAATATAAACTTGATAGTTTTTAGTTTTTTTTTTTTTTTTTTTTTTATATATATATATAAAGCCTTGTCTGGTTAATTTTTGACTAATATTTCTCAAATCATTGTTTCTCAACCTTTTTTTTTTTTTTTTTTTTTTTTTTTTTTCTGGGTGCACTTGTAGAATAACTAAAATTATGAGATGCACTTTAAATTTTAATAAGGAAAAATTAGTCATGTTTATCTTAGTAAATTACCTTTTAATGTTTGTCATTTTTTTGTTTAGCATTCCCAAAGATTAGTGGTACAGTTTTCATTTAAAGGGATTTATGAATTTTTTTTTTTTTTTTTTTAATATAAAAATAATTTATAAATTATTCTTCTGTTAACTTAGGGCACACCTGGCTACATTTCAATACACATTAGTGTACATTGGTCATTCTGTGATCATTAATTAACAGTTTTAATGCCTGTTGCCATTACACTGATATGTTGGCCATATGTTGGTTGTAAAAAGATATTAAAAATTCAAATTTCTTTGTGGAAATATTTCAAAATTAACTCATTAATTTTTCTTTTAGTCTTTTCTTTTATAGTATTGTTGAAAATTACTGTCACATGAATAGATTTAAGATTAATAACAATAATTATGTTTAATTAGTTTTCTAGTT